>RJWH01000002.1:0-382926 GCA_004363575.1 Solenodon paradoxus
ATGTGATTTATCAGTTGAGTAAGACTATAAATTCAGTGACTAATCAGTCTTTCTGGTCATTTTCAGGAGTTGTGACCTTAGGAAATTGTGACCTTCCCTTTCTTCCCTCAAAAGGACAGTTTGTTTCCTAAGCATATGTCCGTTAGTTAGGAGAAACAGAGCATGTATCTTTTCGGACACCTGAGGTGACTGATGGACTGAAAAATATGACTTAAGTTCAGCCTCCCAGCAGGTGTGAAGCATGGATTTTGAAAGATAGGCTCTCTCCTTCCCCATTTAGCATTACATTTAAAGACGTATTTCAAAATTGTTGCTGTTGCTGTAAAATAACTATCATGTATAGCATGTGAATCACGAGGACACTTTTTCCATGTGACCAAAACCTAGTTCACACCAGTAGAAACAGAAGGGGTTATTGTTTGATCTCAGTACAGTTTACCTGATTTTATTTTCTTTACCATATTAAGGAAGGATCTAATTTCTTTTAAAATTATTTTTTAATCAAATCTGTTGAATTTTATCAAATAACTTTTTGGAACTCTACTGGCTATATTATTTTTCTTTTGAAAGTTATAAGGGAGTGCTTCCTTATTTTGAAACTCAGCCAATTAATTTATTTTTTCCTTTATGTTATACATGTTAGAGTTCTGCAGAGACATAAAACAACAGAGCATGCATGTGTGCATATCTTTTAAGAAACTGATTCATGCAATTGTGGATGCCTGATGAGTCCAATGTATGATAAAGGAAGCAAACATACCTAAAACTCAAAGAAAAGTTGCAGTTTGAGTCTGTAGGCTTTCTGCTAATAAATGTCCTTTTTGCTCAGGGGACGTCAGTCTTTGTTCTATTAGACCTTCAGTTGATTAGATAAGGCCCACTCACATTAAGGATGGCAATTTGCTTTCCTCAAAGTCCAATTTATGTGTTAATCACATCTGAAGAACAGCTTCACAGACATCCAGAATAATATTTGATCAAGTACCTAGGTGTCATGGTTCAGCTGAGTGGACATAAAATTAACCATAACATTTTATAATTTTTTAAAGAAAAAATAATTGAATTTGAATATTTTCATAAATACTCTGTGGATTATGTAAAATAATTCTTCCATGCTATGGATGACGCATTGGAGCTAGGACAAAAAACTCACTTCATGGAACACTTGCTCCAAATAACAGAACTGAGTCTTGAATGCAGACTCCAAAGCCCCAGGTTCTTAGTCATGATCTAGGGCAGAAAAGAACATTCAATATGCCAACATATAATGTGCCATACTGGCCCTAAATCCTTTGCTCAGAATTCATCTGCCTCTGTCTTTTGTTTATGATTTAATCTTGATCACTTTTCTTGTGCTGAGAACTTCATGAATGACAAGCATTAAGAGTTAAGGTTTTTACTTTCTCTTATGAGCTACTGAAAGTTAATTATTGTGTTGTCATCTTTTAGACTAAATGCAACAGTGAAACTCTTCTCCTGACTACTCTATTGTACTGGTAGGCATAACAACCACCACACCAAGGTTCTGTTATTTTTGTGATTAATTGGCCCCATATTTTTCTCTTCAGATTTTTTTCAAAAGAAATAGGGTTATTTTATGAGTGACTTTTAAGCCCCTTCTCAAAAGCAGTCTGTTTGATAATGTGCCTCATTCCTCGTTTCACTAGACTTTTAACCCTGGATTCATGACATAATAGAGCTTTCAGATAGGATGTGCTCAGGATAGGCTTTCAGAGTGAAATTGTTGACTTTCCCAAATTAAGGAATTAGTGGAATATGGCAATATATTCTCTTGATTTTAAATTAGATGGAAACTGATATCGTTTGTCAGAAATCCACTGAGGATGAAAATGAGACAAGGTTTGAGGTGCTGAGCTCTGTGCTAAATAGCCCTTGTGTTTCTTTCTGGAACACTGACTTCAAAGAGGCAGATTTGTCTTTGCTCTCTGTGGGAACCACATGAATATGAACTGACGTTCATTGCCCTCATCATCTCCAGGATTTCTTTCTTTATTTTCTTAGTGCGTGGCTCCGTGGTCAATTTGTTTATTTGCTTCTTGAAACTAGGAGGATCATTATCATTCTCCTTTCCACTAAATAACCCACTCTCAGCTTGCTGCTATTATTCCCTCTTAAAACATGGCAATGGAGTCACCTAACAAGAGGTCGTTCATCTCTTAGAGGTGCGCTTGTGTTAAAAATTCTTATGCTGACAAAAACACAGGAATCATAGCAACAGAATAATATTCACCATCTGAGCCACCTTGACATTTTCCTGCAAGTAGGAAGCTTTCTTTTTTCGCCTTTGATGTGGAAGAATTCATCTTAAATTCTGTAGGCTACATAATCATGCCCATGAGCTTTCTCTTTTTCAATGCATTCTGCCCCCATAACTAGTTTTCTCTGTTAGTGATGTTAAGTATGCAGAAAGCCAATTAGGAGATTCCACTTAGGATTCCTCCTCTTAACTGTTTCTCAAAGCTTATGTGGTACAACTCTAGAAAAAGATGTTAGAAGAAGAAAATATTCTGTATTGGCCTTTCAATTTCTTGCCTTCATGCCTCATTCAGACTGGCAAGTTTCTCTCTACCATCTCTCTATTGAGAAAATCTCATTTCTCAAAGCCCAATCCAAAGGTCATTTCCTTCATTGTGATTTACCTGATTCCCCTGAGAAGGCGTGGTGCCTTCCTGTGAACCCCTTCAGCGCTTTTTATTATAATTAACAGTGACAGACACTTGTATAATTCTTTATGGTATACAAAGTTTATAGATTTATTATCCCATTTAATAATCTTGTGAACTTGACATGCCTTTCATTTTGAACTGAGAACATTCAACACATGAAACATTTGTAAATTGTAAAATACCACACAGCTGTCCACTGTCTTCAGATATCAAATCTCTTCTTTTTTCAGTTATACCCTATTGGTCTTCTTCTTCATCATCATCAGCATCATCAGCAGCAGCAGCAGCATCATTATCATCATCATCTTAGTTAACAGTTATCGATGGCTTTTTTTGCCAGGCCGTCTTATAAGTGGTTTATATGGAACAGTAATAATAACTAACACCTTTCCAGATACTCACACTTAAATAATCTAAGGAATAGAGAAGTTATTAATAACTTATTCAGGAGTAGATAACTACAGGAACCTACTGGGACTATCACATTCTTCCCACATCACAAATCTGATGTCTAGCCAGTGAAAACACTGCAAAAACTCACAATTGCAACAAGCCACCATTGCTACAGGAAAATTGATCCCCATCTTCTTTCTCATTTCAAATTTTACCGGAGTACATTCCATTAGCAGAATCTAAATAGCATCCAGGACTCTGGTGGAAAAGAATTCTTCAAAATGTAGTCATTAATTTTCTAGCCCTCGCTGTGCAGGATGGGGATGGAGCACGGAAGAAAGTGAAAACAGATACTAGGCACCTATGGATGATTTCTAGCATAGACATGAAACCACTCCTCTTGAATTAGACTCTGTTAAGATGATCACTGAATGTTGAGGCATTCAGATTTACAGTGGTTTCACCCATTCCAATGAAGGGACATGAGCCAAAAGTTTGATGTCCTGAAGAAAGAGTGCCTATTAATGAGTAGTGGAATACAGGAATGCGAAAAGAAATGGATATTTTCTGTAGCTTAAAAGGAGAAGCTTATTCTATCTTTAATGAAAAATTAACCAGGCAAAAAAAAATGTCCAGAGGGTATTTCCAGATGTGTTCCTATTTCCTTCACTCAGTGGGCATGCAGCATCCAAATGCTTCCTTAAGCCTTTAGCTCTGATGCTTGAAGTGACTCTTGCTCCCTTTTCCAATGCCACTTCATTATTATTATTTCTTGTCCAAAGTTTACATTTCTTTGGGGTTCTGCCATCTGTCTATTTAAATACCGGATGGACTGCCATCCATGTCTCAGCTGACCAGTCCCTAATTTCACCACTTGGTAACAGGCTCCCATTCTTGGAAGAGTTCTAGCATGGAAAGTTTGCACAACCATGCATTACCCAGCACTTCCTGCTGATTAGGGCAGAGCTTGAGCTGATGAACATGTGTCTCACCTGGGCCTTTGTTCGAAGAAATGTCAGGACTTCTTTTATGGGGAATAAATGTCAATGGAAATGTAGACATTTATTTACCAAAAAGAGTGGCAACTTAAGAATTACTAGCAAATAATCACCCTACTTGTCAGTGTACTGTCTTTCCCCATTATACCTCTCTTTTTATGAGGAAACCTTCCTAGAAAATCTCACATTTTTTCCCCACAAATGTGCTTTCATAAAGTTTCCTAGAAGATTGATTAGGACACAAGGATTTCAGTTCATGGTGTCCTATTAATCACTCAGATTTGTTAAAGTCATTAATGTTCTAAATTCTTTTGTATTCAGTTTCCTTACCTGGAATGAATTTATTAGCAGGCTATTAATGTGGGCTGGCATCTTCTACCCATGCCGTGTTTTAATGGAGCTTACCTCAATGAACTGACTGCAGGGCCTCCAAAGGGAAAGTAAAGCATTTGGTTCAGATGTCTTGTGGGAGCTGAATCTGCTGGAAAGATCTGGGCTTTTTATTGCTAATCTACCAACAACTGGAGTCTGTATCCCAACAGTTCTTAAACTAAAGTCACACTAAAGTTGTGACTTGTGGTACCCTTTTATTTATCCAGCATTTCCTTTTTTTCATCTTTGAATTCATGAAAGAGACACGGAGACATTAGGAAAAATTGGGAATCAGCAAATTGTGAGATTGATTTTCCCTTGTTGGTCTCCAAAGTCTTCAGGTTGAGATAAGGTACTTAATGTCACTGAGCAATAAGTTACCCACTTTAGAGCAGAGTCATTACTACTACTTTGGAAGGACAGAGGCCATGATACGTCAGGTTTTCACCCTGTGTAGGCTTTGCTGTGTGTTTCAGGATGAATGGCATCCCTTGAGGCAGCAGATAGGGACAAGGGTAGAGCCTGTGTTGTCAGTCAGTCCCTGGATTGTCCTTAAAATCATCCTGTCTACAGATGCTAACATCTACCCCTCTCTCTGGGCTCCCCTTTTATTGCATCCTTCCCCGTGGAGCTCAGGGCTTTGGCCCTTCTGAATCACACTGGATTCTGGATAGATTCTAATAGATTATATTTCATACTTTTCTGAATTCTCAAATGCCTGTTCTGCCCTTTATTTTCCTGGCGAACTCTCACCTTTCAGGCCTTCCCTGGTGCTCTCCCTGGGGGCCCGTAAGTCTGGTGCAGCTTCTACCCACTTATATCACTGCACCTGTAACATTTGTTTTCATTCCTTGTGTGTAGAGCTGACTTCTTTCCAGACATAAGCTTCTGAAAGGTAGGACCCATTTTACATTATTATTATCTTTCCGCCAGACCCAGAAGCAAATTAAAAAGTGTTTTAAAATATATATTTCATTTCAGTGTTATATTTACCTCAGTTCCAACAGAGAAACCGAGGTTAGTTTTGTGCAGAGATGTGACTATTCATTTATACTGTGATCAAGGGGCTGAGAGTGCTCAGCAAGATTTACATTTCATAAAAATTACAGGAAGGAGGACCAGTGATCAGAAGGTATGAAGGTAGCTTTCAGCTCAATATAGATATTAACTTTCTGAACACTAAAACTTCAAAATTGGAATGTGCCTTCTTGTTAAATAATGAAAATTAATCTCAATGACTAGAAGTATTTGTTCCAAGACTCACAAGGTTGATATCATACCTATTCTTATACTGGTTTGGAATATGTCCTTGCCAAGATCCTTTCTAATCTTAAGATTCTATTTTTATCTTTAATTCAGTTCAAATATCATCAAGTTCTCATAATTGCTAATTATGGTTTTGATGTCCACCAATTTATCTTAACCTTCACTTAAACATTTTTATTTATCAAAGACAATGAGAAACTTATCTTCTGCCTCACTCCTCAATGGATCTAGCTGTCCTTACTTATCTATATTGCCTTTTACTCCTTTTCTGTTTATCTACCCACCCACCTACATACATACCTACCCACCTCTCTACCCATATATTTATCTAATCCATATGTATTAAAATTCCTAATAGTTTAATAAATAAAGTTTAATTTAAGTCAACAAATACTGGATTGATGGGCTATGTACAATAGGAAATACAAAGAAGATAGGAGAATCATTGTGGCAGCTAACATTTATCAAACACTGGTTTTACATACATGAACACGTGTTACTCATAGCAATGCTACATGATAGATTCTAGTTTCATATTCTTTAGATTAGAATACTGAGGCACAGAAAGGTTAATTAACTTGCCCAAGATCATAGAGCTACTCCATGGAAGAACTCAAGTAATCTGATCTAAATTCTGAACCTGTAACCCTTAAGCCTTACTGATGCTTGGTAAATAAATGTACTAAGATACTATCCATCTCTTACCTTCAAAGATGGTTTCACTTGGTAGAATTACATGTGTTTATGATACATTAGACAAGGTGGTCCTTGTTTTTACTTATTCTAAACACTTCTTCTTTCAAGCTTCTCTTTGTTGTTATTGCTTTACGGTATTCTACAAGAATAGGTTATTTGCCAAATAAATCCCTGCTTATCTAATCTATATCATTCATGATGTTAAAAAACTTACTATTTCACTATATTTTATACAGCCTTAGTTTTAACTCATAAGGATGTGAATCTATTTCCACAATTATGTTAAATATCTTCCCCAGAGATTTCTCCATTTATATTTTGCTTTTGTGGGCACCAAAATACTATGCAATAATCTGGCAACAAATTGACTTTGGCTACAAGAACATCTGAATCCCTTGAAAGTATGATTTAGAGATGACGTTTAAATTTTAACATGCATCAGATTCACCCGAAGGATTAGGTAAAACACTGTAAAACCCCATTCCACAATTTTAGAATCAGGAGTGCTGAGGTCAGTTCCAAGAGTTTGCATTTGTAACGTGTTCCTAGTTAAGACCCATGGCATCATAATTTCAGAGGCTAGGCCTTTTAGAGTTTAGGCAAGGTCAGAGATCTTGTGGGTATTTTTAAGAAACTTTGAAGATGATTCTAATGCACGCCCAGGAGTTACACCTGTTTTCAATGTTTACTTCAGCTCTTTCAAAATGTTTCCATTGATAATATTCAATCCTCTATTGACTTTGCTAGTTTGGTTCAGAATACTTGCTACATTTTTCACTATTTGATGAACTGCCTACACCTACTTCCTTCAAAAGATCATTTAGTATTAAAACTCTGCAAATGCCTACCTCAAGAAAGACTAAGCAAGCAATTAATTAAGATTTTCTCATTAATGTTTTCTAATTACCACCAGATGCAGTGCAGAGTAGATACTCAAGGAATGTGTGTTAAATGACTGTCTCTTTTAATAAAGGCCATATTCCACCAGGAAGATTGACTGCCTGTAAATCTCTCTTCATGATGAAATAAGAATAACTGATTTCTGATAAAATTATGAATTGTATTGATTCAAAAGAACCATGTAAAATTGTTTTTCACTCCTTACTTGCTATTTTCAATTCTTCCAATTTGGGTTCAGCTGGCAGTGCCACGGCTGAATGGGTTGTATGGATTTTAATAAGGGCTCCTATTTCTGGGAAGGATAATAAGCACGTCTGGAGGGCAAGGTCATATTCTTAAAGCTTGTCTGACAGGAGGCAAAGATTAAAATGCTAGGGCAGGTTGAGATGGCTGGGAGGAAGCTACAGTTTCTCACTGTGAATTTCCTCAGAGCGCCATTAGCTTACCAAAAGAAACACAGGTTAGATTGCATTTGCATGGGGGAAGCCAGGTAAAGCTCACTTACCTTAAACGTTTTGGCATCATTTCAGTTATTTTTTGGAATAATAGAAATTGATCCAAAACATGGTTCTTAGTATCGTGTTTCTTAGTATTGCATGGCACAGAGTCTTTCCTATTTTCCCCTAATGATTGCCACGGCGTCCCCTTAAATTCATTGTGTGAGCAAATCCCAGAACAGTAGAATAGAGATCTCCAATTCCAAACAGTAGTGTTTCTTTGTGATATAAGCAAAACTCTTAATATCCCATTTGGCATGAGTGATGGAATCTCTGTATACCAGGGCATATTCTTCTAGACTCCTTATGAGAAACTCGTGAGATAATGGTTAGGATATTAACCCCATTACGTTGATGAGGAAACTAAGTCACTACAGGTTTAGGGGATTTGTCCAAAATAAAACTGCTGTGAGTGGTGAAGGTTGTGATGCTCTCTCAGGCATCTCTCTAACCGCTGGCTCAGTGCCTGACACTGCACTGCACAGACCCATGTGAAGAGGACCTCTTTTTATTTTCATTTATCTAATGAGGTAAGTAGAAGGGGGAGAAGCAAATAAATTGGTCCAGGTCAAGTGGCAAGTCCCATTTGGCGCTCTGGACAAGGGCGAGAGCTGATTTGGGAACCACGTTTCCTGAATCTGCGCCGAAGTCCACCCCACCTTGCAGTCCTGAAGGCCTCCTCAGTTGTTCTCCCTCCTCATTTGGTCTGTGAGTTGGTGAACAGCAATTGCATTCATAAGTAGCCAGGGCTTCCTCCTGAGGAGCTAATGCTCCACCAGAGTGGAGACTGGCAGGGCTCACTTTAAAAGCCAAAGAGGACATCTGCATTTGCCTCTCAGCCCCAATTATTCAAATCTACTCCCAGCTGGAGGGATGACAGGCCTGCTCAGAGGCCAGCCTCTGATCTCCAGACTCTGTTCTGTCCCCTCCTGTTGCTGAAGCAGACGCCAGGCCTAACCCCCTTGGACACGGAATGCCATTATTCCCACAGCCCCCAAGCATTCTCTGGCTGCTGTATCAGCAACTGGATTATTGCCCAGGCTCTGCAGGACTCTGGAATCTAGAGTCTACTGGCCCAGCGGCAAAAGGGCTGCCAGATGTGCATGCTAACAAATGGCAAGAGCTACTGTGCAATTAGAGTGGTACAGAAATAGTAGGAAATTATGTCTCCCGTCGGGCTAGGAGTCCAGAGTAACTGAGGCAGCAGACAAGCTTCTCTTTGTATGTGAGCTGGAGTGAGTGTACCAGTGACTTCTGTGCAGGAAGGCGCTCTTCTTGGAATGAGGCCTTTTTGAACTGTCTAAAAGGTGAGGATTTAAAACAAGGTGTCTGATTTCCTGGCACCGAAAGGGTGTCGTGTAGGCCACCAGCAGTTGGGTTTGGTTAGAAATGTGAACTCTCAGGGCCCAGTTCAGATCTGTTGAATGAAGATCTGTGTTTTTGCAAGGTTTCTAAGGGGTTTGCTTGTGTGTTTAAGAAGCCTTGACCTAAACAACACAGGGGCCTCAGGAAATCTTCAGGTCTGTGAGACAGCTGGGGGCGGTGACACTTTCTATCAACTTTCTAAGTATAATTTGGTACAGTTGAAGGGGACTCTCTACCTCCTGTGCTGGAGCTGGCCTCTTTTCTGGCCTGGATGACATTTGCAAAGGACTGTGTGAAGTTGAGCCTGTTGAGACAAGGAATTAGCAAGAGCTTCCTCCTGGCAGTGCTTGGACCACGTGCCCCTCCCTCAGTGGAGCATCTACTCCTACTGCAGAGCTGCCCGTACAGCCAGAGGAGCGCACAGCGGCCCCGCGTGGGGGAACCGCACTGCTAATGGAGGAGCAGCATACTGAAAATGATGTTGTGGCTATTAACATTTTTATGGGAGGACTACTCTGCAAAGCTGAGGGAAAGTATTGCTCTTCTAGGATTAATATATTTAACAAAAAGTCTGCCAGGAAAGGAGGCTTTTGCTGATAAATATAATTCTGCTCTTGACTTATCGAGTAATGGAGACTTGCAATTACAGAAATCAATGTGTATGTGAAAGCCGTTGTCATTTGGTTAATTATGTTTTGCCAGCATCAAGTGGGGGGTACGTGATGCTTGGGACAGCCAAATGTATTTCACCCAGCATCCTGTATTATAAGCGATGGGCCTAAATGTAGACAAAGACAAAGACACCTATAATTCCAGATTCCTGGACAAGATGCATCCAGGGGCTTGGCTTCTCTGCCTCTCCTGTACTGGGACTGTGATATTTAACTGTTTTCTCTAGAGCAGAAGTTCTCAATTAGGAAAATTTTACATCCCTCAACCTCCATTTATATATGCTTGGAGACATTTTTATTGTATCTGATTGTAACTGAGAGGAGGGCGGTGTGTGTAGAGTCTAAGGATGGTGCTGATGCTAATTGTCCTTTAATATACAAGACAGTCTTCATTCTCACTCCCAGCAAAGGATAACCTGGCCTAAAGTATCAGTAGTGCTGAGGTTGAGACACTCTACTCTAGAGCATTCCTACCTTTGATTCTGATCCAAAGAATTGGGGGACAAGTCAACAAAGTAATCAGATATATGGAGATCAAGTCATTAGGTTATCTGCCAGGATTCTAGGATGGAATAGAAATAAAGCAGAGGAGTTTGGAATGATTCCCAGGTCACTGCTACCTGTCTGCCATTGGTAATGCTCCTCTTATCAGGATCATTCTCAGCTTTCCTTTTCCTTCTCAATGAATTAGCCATTGATTTAGAAAGCTTAACATGCACTGGAGTCTCAGCTCTGCTATGTACTGTTAGGCTGAAGAATGGCTTCCAAAGATATCCTTGTCCTGATTCCTGGGACCTGTTAATAAGTTACCTTACATGGCAAAATGGACTTGGGGATGTGATTAAGGTAAGGATCTTGAGTTGAGGAGATTATCCTAGATTGCCTGAATGAGCCTAGTGTGACCACATGGATCTTTACATGTGAACAATGGACACAGAAGAGTGAGCAGCAGAGATTGTTAGGTGAAGGGTGTCGTTATATGGTAAAGGATTGAACCGAACTGTTGATGGTATTATATATATGTATTATATACAGATGTTGATTTATTATGATATACCCTTTAAGCCTACATCATTTATGATGCAAAAATGTTGCTTTTATACAATAAGAATCCCTTTATGTGTCAGACACTATTCTAAGTACTTGGGTAAAGTTGTCAACAATGCAGGCCAAGACCTTTAATCTGGTGACAGGAGACCAATAAACAACAACAACAACAAAAAAAAATGTGTAAATCTATCAGCGATTAATGCCATGAAGGAAAATTGAAAGGGTAAAGTTGGAGTGCAGGTCTATTTCTTAGGAGGCATTTAGAGAAGGAGTCTGTGATAAGTGACATTCAGCAGGAAGCTCAAGGAAGCAAGGGAAAAAGACCTGGTGTATCCAAAAGAAGAGTTCTCAGCAGAGGAAGCAACAAGAACACATGCCAGGAGCTAGGAACTTGCTTCAAGGGATTCCAAGTACATGGAGTGGGCCAATGTGGGTAATGATAGTAATTACCTCACAAAGCTGTTGTGAGAATTCCTGGAAACATGCATGAAACCCCTTGGTGAACTTCAGAGCACTTTGCAAATATTAGTTATTATCATCACTGTCGTCCCTCAGAGTGCATTTGTGGGATTGCCAAGTGACCCAGAGGGTGACCTTTATTTTTTTCTGTACAAATGCAAAGACAAAACAGCTGTTGGACCAACGCCCTGAAAATTGCACACAGAGGTGCAGAAATAGGAGTCTTTTCCAGATATGGAGCTGATGGTGATTCCATGTGTGTCCTTCAGACTATCAAACCTGCGGGAGCTGGTAAGGACATGATAGGATGGGTGGGAGATGGGGGTTGCTGTGGCCAGTGTCACCTTGTACACCTTTACGGTCCAGGAGAGTGTTGTCAGTCAGGCAGAAAAGCCAACAGCTCATCTCTCATGAAGGTACTTGGCTATCCGGGGACATCTGGGGAGACAAATCATCATCAAGGAACTGCAACACATTGGCCTCTGCTGGTCAGACCAGAGAGAAGCATTTAGGATAATCCCTGTCACTCCAGCCTACTGGCAACTAATCCCCAAGAAAGAATCAAGCTGTGCCAAAAGATGAAATTGAAATATAATTTGTACACCTCTTTTTCTAAGGCAGAAACGGTCTAATTTTTATAGAAGGCTGAGAAAATTATGCTGAAATGCTGCACATGGCTTAGAGTTTGGAAGTAAGACTTTCCTGGGCAGGTGGGTGGGGTTGGAGGAGGAAGCTCCGGGGTCTGAGGCCCCTAGAAGGTTCTCAGAGTCTGGAGCTGACCTTTGTGCTATCCATTAACACCTGAGGCTTAGGTAGCTTTTTCAGTGCACTTTGTATCTCTAATCTCATAATGACCAAGACAAGGTCACAGATGATGTGAGCATGTTTCATCCTGCTTTATGCCGAATAATCATCCACTTGTAGCTGAAAGACATTTCAGTCATTAATTTAATGTTAGAATTTTTTTTTTCTAAATGAATTTCTCTAAGCTGTATTTCCCTACTTTTTGATAGATAAGTGAAATGTCTTCATAACTGGAAGATTAATGTGTGTGCTTTATCATCGGAGTGGGGAGGTTTTCTCTTTTTAGACACAAAATAGTTTAAAAAAAAAAAGAAGGTAAAAGAAGTCAAATGGAAATCTTCAGGCTTCCCACTCCTTCAGTGAAAGGATTTCTTTTGAAAAAGCTATACTTCGATTTCAGTTTGTTCTGGGGTCCAGAGGGACTGCCAGGAGAAAGAGAAAAGGAAGACAGAGCAAGATGAGCAGCTCCAGAGCTGGAGAAATGGAAATAAAAAAAGGGTGATGTCAGTGTTTACTCTGAGTTCCGTGGGAGCTGACACTGTCTCCTAGAAAGCTTGGGAAAGTGATCCAAACAGACAGACATGCCAGGCATGCAGCCAGATGAACAGCTAGAGAAACTCTGAAAAACCCTGGCCTGTCAAATGTGGAAATGCAGGCAACTCCCTCTATCCTCAAGGTCAGAACAGATTCCCATTTTGCTTCTTTCTTCATCTCCCAAAATCCAAGCAAAACCCTACCAAGTACAGAAGAGTGATTACCAAACATATCCTTGTAGCTTTGAAGTGCTTCCATATTCTTTGCCTTTCAGTTTCTTCAAGCCCAGATAGTGTGTGGATACCACAGAACAGCAGAATCCCCTTGCCTTATATGATAAACATGGTAGTGAAGTCATTGTGAAACAGGTTTTCGAAAGGAATTAAAACCATCAGTGAGAATTGTGTCATGTGGTATATTCATTCATTCATTCAAGGGTGGCGGTGCCTACTAGAGGTCAAGCATTGAGCTACATTGGACACAGGGTAGGTATGGGGCAAGATCTACCTTGAGTCTTCTGAATCTTCCAGTACAGATGCTGGGGGATGCAAGCAGACACATTAACAAATATGTAATTAAGTTACAAATTGTCCAAAGTGTTCTGAAAGATATTATACTAGAGAGTTATGACTGACAGGCAAAAGAGGAGGGAACATTGAATAGCTATGCATGATCTCCATGAGATTTCATCTGAGATCTGAGCAGTGAGAAGGAGCCAGATGTATTGTGATAGGGTAGGGAAAAAGAAGTTCACTCTGGTTACTCTGAGAAGATAGGAAAGCCTCTTGTACAAAGAGATTTTGCTTTCCAGAGTCACGTGATCTAAAGAGCACTCTGTCACCTGAAGGAGACTTTCCTGCTCTCCCTTCTCTCCTGTCCCCTGCTCCTGTACTTCACATTCCCTTTCCCTGAATTATTTTTTCTCCTTAGCTATTACTGATATTGGACATACTTTCTAATTTTCTTTGGTTTTTGATTTATTGTATGTCTCCCTTGCTAGAATGTAAGCTTTCTAAGGGCTTGCATTTTGTCCCTGTTATTGCCTATGACTTGTCACCAGTGCCTAGAAGAGTAGCTAGCTGTTCAGTGAATACCATTACATTATTTCTTTTTGCCTCCGGAGAGGAATATGACATGGAAGAAAGACCAATAATTTGAAAACGGCCATATCTGGAATATTACGTTATACTTTACCAAGTTGTTGTGATATTTAAATGAGAAAATATGCATAAAAACAAGTTTCATGCTGATGTGTAATATGGGCTGAGTAAATATCGTTCTCCTGTGCTTCCCCAAGTCTCTTTCTCTGAGTGTACACATGAGGGTAAGAGCTACAATCATTGTGAAGTAGGTGAAGATAATAGCTAATGTTTCTCCATTCTCTTATTGGGGTGCCCCTATTGTCTTTCAGTTTCTTCGTCCATCTTCCCTCTGCCACACACTCCACTCCACTCTATCCTTTCATCCAGGCCTACCTGTCTTGTTGTCCTAGACCTTCAGGCTCTCAGTTAGAAGGGGATAGCTGATTAATCTGCAGATCTAATTCATGCTGAATCCTAGCTGACTGCCAGAGTGCCAGGAGTAGACCAACTCTCCTCACTGTGTGTGCTCAAGTCGAGACACCCCCAGCTGCTTGTGGGCTGGGACTCTTCTTCACGGCAGTGATAAGGAGACTCTGACACCCTTTGCCTCCTTACCTGTCCCATCTTCATGTTTGCTCACTAATGTGGAAAGAAGTCTTTTTTAATCCCTTTTCCTCAGAGTAACAGCTGAGAATTAAGTAGGACACACGGGAAAAAGCAAGACTAGAGAGCAGAAGCAGAGTGAGGACAGAGTATAGAGAGAAAAGGGACAGGAGAGGAGAAGAAAAGACATGAGAGAATGAAGAAAAGAGAAAAGGAGAATAGAGATAGTGGGGTCAGCAACGCTGTGAGACGTTGGTATGTCTTAGATCCATAGAGATGTTAACAGTAAAGTCTGTGAAAGTCCTGGCATAGAGTTTCTCTGTTTCAGAATACTATTTCTAATGATAAAAATAATAGCACAATAACATTTATAAGAATTATAGTAAGTTTTGTATGCATCATCTCCCCTACATGTTCCTTTCAGTTGTAGGCAAATTCTATCATTCTTATGCTCACAATTCTTCTATCATGTCCTTTCCTCTTCCAAGTAAAAGACAGTATTCTTATGGAATATTCTCCCCACCACCAGCTCAGAAAGTATTTCTTCCCACTTTTTCCTTTGCTCCCTCAATCCCATACGCACTGGCCTCCTACCTATTCTTGATCAAACAGCTTGTCCTGCATCAGTACCTTTACACTGACCATAATGTTGCTTAGAACATTCTCTAAGTATCCTCATGACTTTCTCCTTTGCTTCCGCTGGAAACCCCTTCCTTTAATTCCTAAGCAAAAGTCCCACCATCCCCCTTGACTACCTCCTATAAAATGTCATTTCTCTATTTTCATTACTTTATCCTGCCACCCATCCTCCTCAGATTGCTTTAATTTTCTCTGTATTTGTCATTACATGGAATATATTATTTTATATCAAATGTTTGTCTTTTAACTCTAGAGTATGCCAGCGTTCTTCTTGATTCATAGTAGATTCCTGAGTAACATGTCCTCACGACAGCCCAAGAATGTCATACTGCTTTTTATTTCCTATTGGACAAAAGAGAAAAGGTAATCTTACATCACGTTATTAAGTTGTTCTTGGCAAATCCAGGCTTCAGAAAGCTCTACCAGGTTCAGTACTAATGTTCTGCACCACTGCGCTAGGCTGTTTCCCTGGGAGCTTTCTGCATTGTTTGGACTCCTGTCCAGAAAGGTAAGTTAGCATAGTAACTGCTGATAGTTAAGAGTTCAACAAGCACTCAAAGAACTACTACATAATCATTATTATAGACTTATCTTTATATATTTATGTGCAGAGTTAGTCTGGATTGCAATGTTATCAGTTCATAATTTTTTTTTTTTTTTTTTTTTTAAGGAAGCGCTTCTAAAGTTTGGAAATAATACAAAAGGTCACTGCCTATCCTTCCATTGTCACAGCGGAGTGTTATCTGACATGCTCATTTTGGGGTTATCTGATTTGTTGGACTATGTAATTTTGTTTGACTTATTATTTAACATTGATTAATGTCCAGAATCTTTGAAGTTGTAGTTAATGTGTGAAAAATAGGAAGATACCAATTACTACTGTCCAAAAGAGAAGCAAATGATTTCCAACAGTAGACAAGATAAGTCCAAATATTAGGGTTTTATTGCTCACTAGACTATTAGACAGTTTGTATAGACATCATAGAAATGTTTTCCAGCAATCTTTTTCCTATCCATCCATTCATTCATCCACCTGTCTACCTATCTACTTACCTAATAGTTCCTTATATTATCTTTTGAATCAGCTTTTTTATCTTGCTGGTTAATGAATTTAATATATCTTTGACACATGGCCTTATATATTTGTCTGAAAATAATTGTTTTTAATTTACCATATATATTAGAACAGAATAGATGATAATATAATCATAGCATGAAATGGTATTCTGGCAGGAAGTTGATAGTATCTATGCTGAATCCTAACAGCCATCTAGTTGCTATGCTGCTACCCCTGATGAAACTGAGCACCTAACATTGAGTTTAGTCAACTGCTTACTAGATATGAGAAGGGTAGTTCATATCCAGGGCTCTGAAGTCAAACTGCTAGGGTTTAAGCTCTTGCTGTGCCACTTACTATATCCGTGAGTGTGATATTAATTTTATGTGTCAACTTGACTGGACTGTGGAATGCCCAAATAATTGGTTAAGCATTATTTCTGTGCCTAAAGGCTGTTTTCATATCAGATTAACATTTGAACAGTAGAATGAGTAAAAAAGATTATCCTCCCCAAAGTTTGTGGATCTCATTCAATTTGTTCAAGGCCCACATAGAATAAAAGGTTGAGTAAGAAAGTTATTTTTCTCTGTCCGACTATCTTTAAGCTAGATGTTGGTCTTCTCCTGTCTTTGGACTTGGACATGGATTTAAATTTACACCATCCCTCAAGCTCAGACTAGAAATTTACTATTAACTGTCCTTGGTCCCTTCCTCCCTCCTTCTCTCCCTCCCTCCTTCCTTCCTTCCTTCCTTCCTTCCCTCTCTCTCTTTCTCTCTCTCTCTCAGTATGAATCTATGTATGCATGCATGGATCCATCTGTTCATCTGTCCATCCATCCATCCATCTTCTTGGCTCTGTTTCTCTGTAAAACCCAGACTAATACAATGATATTG
Organism: Solenodon paradoxus; assembly: GCA_004363575.1. Lineage (NCBI taxonomy): Eukaryota > Metazoa > Chordata > Mammalia > Eulipotyphla > Solenodontidae > Solenodon > Solenodon paradoxus. The sequence continues at coordinate 16,968 of RJWH01000002.1, forward strand.
AACAAATTGCTTAAGAATACCAACAGCATTGGGCCATATCAGTATGTCTTATCTTAGAAAATATTTTGAGAAGTAAATGAAATAATGTATATAAAGAGCTTAGCATAGTGAATAGTACATGGGGTTTTTAAAAAATAATTATTAGTTATTATAATTGAACCTTGATTTTTAGGAATTAATAAAGAAAATGGAACTTTGTAAATATATTGACCGTCTCTAATTTTAATACTCTGCAGTATGCAAATAATTGTATGATAAGGCAACTTTTTGTTTTTTCCTAGAAGCCTACTAACTAGAAACTAGCTCAATACCAACAAGTTTATCACAAAGGATATTTTGTTCTTAGAGAGCCCTATAAATAAAAAAAACCCATGTTGGATGCATTTGAAACATGGCCTATATTTGCTAACTTTCTATACTATGTTACAGGTAGAGATATCTTATTATTGAGCACTGACTGTCTGCTATGTAGTTTTATTGTCGTGTGTACTTTCTGACCCTATTGATTTATCCTGAAAGTCTAATTTAATGTGAGAAACTACCTGTGATTTTGACTTTGATTTTGTACATTTCAGAATATGGAAGTATCTATCCCAGAAACTTGTACATTCTGATTTCCTTTGCACATGAGAGTTGATGTGGAAAGGCTGGCAACCTTTCAGAAATGCTATGCCAACTCTCTATTTATTCTCTCTAATTTAAGGTTTTCATGCCAGGAAGAAGCCCCTCTCTTCCAAACCACTGGAGACTGAGAACTTCCAAGACAGAGTTAGGCTACAGAAATTGAAATTATCATTGTATGATAGATTTTCCAATTTTTTTCTTTCCCCCAAAACAAGAACTTTGGAAATGCTGATGTCAATTTTGTGCAAGCCAGACAAAATGGACATACTTATGATGAAGTGATTGTTGGGCCAGATTGAGTCAAGAAATTTTTCTGAAGTTTTTCATGCAACGTTTGTTCATTTATGCAAGCACAACTATAGATATGTACTGTGTCTTCACTTATAAAATAATTTCTGAACTCCTAACTTTACATATATAATACTTAAAATTTTTTTTGAAGAATGAGTAAAAGGATGTAGTCAAAGCACCTAACTAACATGGCACCTAGCTCATAATAGGTATTTAGTAATGAAAGCCATTAGTTTTAATCATCTCTTTAAAAATTTTTACAAAAGTATTATCTGTACATAGTAAAGAGCTAATAGTTGAATCAAAAAGCAGCAGTTCCCCAAATCTGCCTCTGTTCTCTCTGATCATATTCTCCAGAGTCTCCATGTTTTTGAAAATAAGCTTTTTCAGTAGTTACTGTGTACATTAAATAATACAGGCACCAGTAGTGATCCTTCTGCCACTGTAGTCTCACAGGGACATTCCATGCTGAGTTGATCTAGATTCATCTCAGTCATGGGGAAGAGGTCCTCTTACCCTTTTACAGTTGGGGGTCTTACAAGTGTCCATGGTTGTCAATATTATATCTGTTGTCTAGAGTTATGAATTAACTGTCTTGGGGTAATTCATTCTTGGACAGGTCATCTCCTGAGTCCCCTCTGCCCTGTAATCCAGGAGAGCTAGTCCCTTTCTGTTCCTCCAGAATGTCCTTCCTTTTGCCTCTCCAAGAAGAATAGCCCTGTATGCCTCTTTGTTTGGCTATTTGAATCTTTGTTTCCCTTCGGTACCAACTGGGAGCAAGTGTGGAGGGAGGAAAATAGCTCTTGGGATACAATTGAGACCAGAGATGTGGAGGGAAATGCATAGAGAACAACTAGATTAATAATATGAGTAGACTACCCAATCATATTTCCTATTTTACCTTCCTTGATTGATCAACTTTAGACATTATTTCCTGTCTCCTCTATGACAAAGAGGGCTTAGCTCACCCTTCCTCCCTATCTTTTTTCTCCTTCCCTTCCCAAAATCTGATAATGTGTTAGTATTTTACTTCTCCTGTTAGCTTTCTTTTTAATTTTAAATAACAAAATTGGACTTCTTTTTTTGTTCTTGTTCCAGCTTCTCTTGTCTGTCCATCAATATGAGCCTATTAGCTTTCCTACTCTTCTCTCCTTTTATATCATCAAGGCTGCTAATGCTCTGTTACACTAACATATTTAAAATTTCAAGTTTTATATGTAAAAGTTGAAACAGGATTCATTATTATGTTGATTAGCAAAGTTTTAATATGGACTCTGTATTTAAAATATTTTTGTTTCACAAATAAATTTTCTCAGTTTGATAGTATATTTACATAAGGGACCATCATTATACTTACAATATATACTCTGAGGGGTATACTGTGTATTTTCAAATTGTTTAGCAAAAATATAGATCAATAGATAGATAGATGGAAGATAAATGTAGCAAGATGTTAACAACTGGTGAATCAAGGTACAAAGGATATAAATATCTATTCTCTAATTCATGTAATTTTTCTGTTGGTTTAATTTTGCGAAATAAAAATTTGAAGAAAGCAACTGGTTTCATTTCAAAGCCCATAATTTTAAACAATTTTAAATAAATGAATTTAATTATGTTTCCATATCTCTCAGATTTACCCCAGTTCAAAGGGATATTTAAGCTTTCGTTTTTAAAGGTGTAATACTGAGAATAAAATTAAGAAAAAAAACATGAAAATGTCCTTTGAGTGACACATCTTAAAAGTGAATTCGATTTCTTCAGCTCTGGTACAATTAATTGTTTAATAAAAGTGTCATCAATAAGATGAGTAAATTTGTGAGTCATGTCTTTTCAAACCAAGACAGGTTGAAAAGAGGCACGTTCTCCAGCTTCTTTCTTAAGCTTCCTATTACACCAACTCTGTGACATGGATTAAAATGATGATAATGGATTAAAAGTATTTTTTATCTCATCTAAAACATGAAAGATTGATGTCATAAAGTCTTTCATTGCTTATGCTATGTGGGGACTGACAGTGGTGAAGCTGGCACTAGGTTACTGGGGCTTCCCTAAGTATTATTATTCTGATACATGATCATACTGCTTTAAACACCGCTTCTCAATTTTCTGCCACATATTTCTGCCACATCTCTAAGGATTTTCAGCGTCACATTCCTCCTAACTCCTTGCTCACGTGACTAAGAGAAGTGTTAAGCCACATGCAAGCTCAAAGTGTAGCTTAGTGCTGAGCATTAAGGAAAATTTTTGTCCTAGATGGTGAATACTGATTAGTTTGTGATGATAGATTACTATGATCGAATTTCTTTTGAAATGTGCAATCTATATTCGTGTGTGACTAGGCTATGATTCCCTGCTTCGTGTGTTAACTGAACTGGCAGTGAAGGATCAGACAGGTGCCCATCTCCTGGTTTTCCCTCTGCCCTGACTGGCTATTTTTGACTTGTTTGTTTTTTCACCTCTGGCTGATTTCTAATTGTTGGAGTGTAAAGAGATGAAGCCTGGGTCACTTCTCTATGTTTTATTCCCACACAACTTTATCCAGTTCCATTGCTTGAAATCTTCTTATCCAACTTTAAACCTCCAGCCCTGATGCCTCCCAAGAGTTCCTAACTTGTAAGTTCCATTGCATGTTGGACAGTTCCATGTGGCTGTATGATAGCCATCTCAACTAGGTTCATGTTCGAAATAGTTTTCTCCTTCCATCTGTTTTCTCCAATCCTCAGAGGTTATGATTAGGGTTAGATTTAGGGTCAAGGTTATAGCAATGCCCTCCACCAGTTTTTCAAGTCAATGACCAAAGAGACATCTAGAAACTTGACGGTCTGCCTTCTTCCATCTCCTAGCCAGCAGCATGCCAGCAAGTGATGACTCCAAACCTGTGCACTTCTCTTGATTTTCCTTATTATTCTCTTATCCAAATATCACTAACTTTTACCTAGACTGGCCTCTTGCTTCCACCCTCTTTCCCCATCCCTTATCGTGCATTCTCCATGGAGCTGCCAAAGTGATCTTTAAGAAATATAAGTCAAAGTACTTAACTCCCCTTACTGGCCTTCCTTTTCATTGCCATCAGCATAAACACCAAGATGCTTATCAGCGTCACTAAGGAACACTGTCTCCATCTACCCTCCTTGCACACTGACCTTCTGTTCCCAGAACATGTCACCCATGTTTCTACCTCAGGGTTGCTTGCTGCCTCCTGTGCCTGTATTCTCTGCAGGCTGCAGTCTTCATGTGGCTGGGCATTCTTATCTCAAAAGTCTCAGCTCACCTGGTACTTCCGTAGAGATGCCTTCTCTTCTGGCTATATAACTCATGTGGGCTTCTCTCCACTGGGACCATTTATTTCCCTGTCAAGTTTGTTTGTTTTGAACCAGAGTGATTATTGCAGAAATTGGAGCTAGGTTCCCAGGGATCTTCGCATCTTATTTGGAGCTGGGGCACCCTGCCCAGGCATGGACAGGTGATACATGAAGGGTGGAAGGAGGGCATCTGGATGTAGGCCTCAGAACTGCAAGATGATGTTGGGGCCTATGCTGCAGGTGAGACCTGTACCCTTGGGCTCCACATTCAGAGCCTTTACCACACTCTGTTTATCGCCATGAAGAACCTCTGAGTCATTCATCCCCAAAGAGTACAGGGACAAATTATGTAGTAATAAATCTATCTCCTACATGAATCATCTCCTGGGGTTAGCCAGGGGCTAGACTTTTCCTTCCAAACTGTGGGTTCATTCTTAATACCAGTCACAAAGACATTTGATGTTCTTACATGGACTTTGATCCTTTGGCCTTGAGACCACCAACCCACTCTACAACTCCCAGCAGGTGAGTCTTTGGACAGCCAGGGTAGAGGCACCCTCTACCCTTGCACAAGTCTACCAGATTCACTTGTTCCCGGGCTTCCTTCAAATAGCACCAACACCAGGATGTCATCTGCCACCTTGATAAGGACTATGGCAGAAAAGGGGTAACCAAGACTGAGGTCTTGCCAACCATCCGCCCTCCTCCCCTTTCTGGTAGCTGTCCTGCTCCTGCCTCTAATGCTGCTGCAGACACACGACTGCTTCTTCAGGGAGCACCACGCCCTGTCAGCCAGACCAAGTGAGGCTACAACAGCTTCACCTCCCCACCTGGTGTCACCTCCCCACCTGGTGTCACCTAGCCTGCACAATGGTCTGAGGATTTATCTGAGTTTGGGATATGGCTCGTTCTTTCTCGTTGACCTTCCACTCCTGTCTTGTCACCTCCACAAAAGAAGGGACTTTGTTGCTCCGTTTAGTGACACCTGTCCCACAGTAGTTATTGTGTGTATTTTATGTCATGTACTTTTAGCTTAATTCTTATAGATGCAAATGATGACTTTTAAATTATTAAGTGCCGAGAGTGCTCTGAATTTAGTTTGTGTTGATTGGTTAGGTGGTTTTAAAAGCAAATCAGTTTTTACGTATATGAAATTCGATGGAATTTGGTGAGGTGTGTGCCTGTGTGAATAGGTATGTAGGAGAGAGATTTCTTTTAATTTCCTTTCAAAAGATAAGTTAGGATTTGCTAGTGTTTTTGAAGAATTTCTATCAGTATTGGTTTGGGGAGTGTAGTCAGTATTGACAAATCTACATGTATCATATAGCTTAGCTATCAGGTTGTTTTCATTTTTTACTTCTTGCATTCTACTATTTTTCTTTCTTTTTTAAAAATTATGATCCTTTAAAACAAAGCAAGACAAAATGGATTTTTTAGATTCACTGAAATGAGAAGAGAAAATTTAAGAGGTGAAAAATTACTAAATTGTTTAAAATAGTTTTAGGATGCAGAGGCTGGCTTTATTGACTAAAACAGTTTAAGATGTGTCTGTGAATTTGATTAAATTTAACGTGTTTAGTATCTCATCAGGATAATTAGAATTGCCTATGCTTTGGTTGTTTTCAGAACCATCAAGTGGCTTCATTTTTGCTCAAACTTAAAGTGATTTTGATTGAGATGAACCCCTCCACCCCCCATTAATTTTTTCTTTCACTGAATACACTATACTATTTGAATTTCTTAAAAATGACCCACAAGCTTATTGCCAAGCAGCTTTGGACCAGCAATCAGTCTTTTTAAAGAAATACTTTTTTTATTCTAATTAGAGGATAATATGTATTCATTATAAAGAAATAAAATAGGAATTGTAGATCCCCACCAAAGAAAATATCCATTTTAGCTTATTTACTTTCCATCTTTCTCTGATATGTGATCTTTTTCTCTTTTCTTTGAGATATGCATGGTGCTTTTCCTTTGTGATAAAGATTAATCTGCTGGCTCATTTCCTTTTATAGACTGCCACCTTCTCCAGCAACCAAGAAAAAGTGTATTCTGGATTTCACTTGATCTGCAGCGATCTATGCTAGAAGAATTATAAAATGCAGAATGTATAATCTGAATTTGGCCTACTCCATAGCAGGAAAAAATAACTTGCACCACCGCCAGAGAGGAAACTTTATGTATCATCCAGAGAGCTGGTGCTTTTGATACATATTTTATGATCACAGCTGAGGCCTTTCCAAGCTGGGAGTGCCATATCATTCATTCACTCTTCTAAATTACAAGACTATTTTTGGCTCTTTGTGTTGGCACAGAGGATTTCCCGTTACTGATCTGCATGAACCATTTATCTAGTCAAGGGTTTAATCTATCAGTCAGAATTTCTTTGTTCTGCTTCTCCCTGTCTCGCATTCCCATATGGTTTTGTCTCTTACGTGCATATTGTTGGTTTCAAGAAGTTTATTTGGAATGCAAGGATTTATCACATTTCACTGCTTTTTCAAAATAATATAGAGTAAACTGATACTGTATAGGGAATGATGATTATACTGTCATTCACTTTCTAGAGCATTAGATTACCTCCAAACCCACTCTTTCACTAGTATCCTGGTTATGTCCTGGCCAATAGCTTCTACTTTTCCTACTGTCTGAAAACATGAATCATCTTTAATTTCCTTCTCTCCCCTTTTCCAACCATTTACTGAATTGTCAAATGCTTTGCATTCTACCTCCTGCGTATTTCTTAAAGTAACTCTTCATCTTTGGTTACTAGACTTATGATGCTGTCTATTATCTTCTAAGAAGCAAGGCAATCTGTTTAGAATATATGTGTTGGGATTCAGATATAAAGGCTCACGCATTCAGTAACACTGAGTGCCTGCCATTTGCCAAACCTTTTTCTAAGCTGTAAAGACAGAGCAGTGAAAACTAGAGTTAAAAATATACAAATAAAAGCTAGTGGAGTTTGCATTCTAATGGAGAGTGGGGTAAAGGAAAAACAAAATAACATAAGTAAGTAAACTGTATTATATACGTTGGATGCTGTTTAGTGGTGTTCATAAAACTAAAGCAGTGAAGGGATGTAGGGAGAAAGAGGTAGACAGGGAAGATAAGAATATAAAGGAAGTAATGCAGATAGATTATAACGAACATAAATTGAAACTCAAAGGAGTATCATGAACAGAAAGAGCACACAAAAAGAGGCACTGAGATTCTAAAAACTATGTCCTGAATATCCCAGTCCTCATGTCAAACCGTGGTGATAATCCTTGCCTGAGCATAATGTAGGAAGAAGTTTTACAATCACCACCATGCTATTCCCCCTCTTATCTGTTCTATCTCTGTCCTAGCTCAGTATATTCAGTGGAACTTTATTGAGATCTAAATATAGAAACTGTGCATGAGAAAAAGTACAAAGGTTATCCAAAGAGTCATGCCCACGACAGGTCAGGGGACACACAAGAAGGAACTTCAGAGATCTTAAATGGGTATCATAAATAATGCTTAATGCATCCTACTTTCAACAGGAAAAGTCTAAATTCTTTAGATTAATATTGATGACCTTTGTCTGCCAGTTTTCAACCTCTTTTCCTAGTTTTCACCTTTATACTCCCAATAACAGTCTTATGATTTTCTTCCTGCTACCCTTGCCTTTATTTGGCGTTTTTCTAGCAGATAGATTTTTCTCTACCTCAGTGACTATGAATTCTGTCCAACCTATTGGAGTAAGTTCAAATATTTATTTTTCTACAAAAAGTTATTGAAAATAATTAGTTCCTCTTCTGAATGTTGGTAACTCTTTTTTTGTTTCTCTTTATGTTTTATTTGCTTTTATCTGAGTGCATCACATTTCTGTTAGACTTCAAGCTCTTTGAGAGTAAACTTCTGCTCTGGCTTACCTTTTATTCTTTCCCCTGGCCCAGTAAGTGTCTACCAGAGATTAACAAAAGTGCTCAATGGTATTTCAGGGAAAATATTTCTATATTAGAGTGTCTTCAGATGGAAGTTCTGGAAATAGGTAAATGTTGTGAAATGCCTAGTTGGTAAAAAAATGAAATGTTTAGTTGGGGAGGAAAAAAGTAACAATAGGCAGGGTTGGTTTTTTTCTTCAGTTTTTCTTTCCTCTTCCTCCTCCTCTCCCTCTTCCTCCTCTTCACCTATTTCTGTTCTCTTTCTTCTCTTCATCCTCCTTTTCCTTTCTCTCCTCTTCCTTTTCATCTTTATCTTCTTTCCTTTCTATTTCAGTCTTTTCCTTAACTGATCTCTAGCAATATCTAACAGTATCTATCAATTATTTTTGGTAACATTTCTCCCCTCTATGTTCACGGTACAAGATGATCTTTTCATCTCTTTTTCTGGCTTCACTTCTGCTATCCAGGGTTTAAATATTAAAATCTAAACTCAGTCTTAGACATTTTCTTCTTCTCAACTCTGACTTATTGATACCTGTGACTTCAATTACAATCCACATAATTGAGATTTATGAAGTCATTCTTCCACCTCAAATAAGGCCTCTGAACCGCCAGCCATCTACACAGCATTTCAAGATGCCTCAAGGAATTCTTGGACCTAGCATGTACAAGCAGAACTCATGAACCTTTTCAATTTTTTCCAATGTTAATCACTAGTATTAGAGGCCTATTGTGTGTCCAACCCAGAGTTCTAGAAGTCATCAGAGATATCTCCTTCTTCGTTACTCCTCACATCCAATCCTCTGACAAACTCTCACCTTTTAATCCCCTAATATATTAAGAACCCACTTAACAGTAGACCATTTCCTAGGAGAGAACACCATCATCTCTTCTCTGGACTCCTGTAGTACCCTCTAACTAGGCTTTCCAGTTCCACATTTGACTCTTTCCCTCTGTTCTCCATAGTTCTCTACAATGACCAGGGTGAGTTTTTGAAATACAGATTTATTACCTTAGTTCTCTAGGTAAGACTCAACAGTTACTGCGAGTTTCCCTACACTGCTTCTGGATCTGCTTCACAAGGCTCTGTTTTGTCTTTTCTCTTTGCCTGTCCAACTAATTAATCTCACACCATGCTCCTCTTGCCTTTCTTCTGTCCATCCTTTAAAAAGCACAAAACGTTCCCTCTGTCTGGGATGCTTTTGTCTTCCTTCTTCACCTACCTCCCCTCCATATCTTTCACTTCTCAGCTCAATCATCACTTCCTCGAGGAAGTGTTTTCTGATCTCTCTCGTTTGATCAAGCCTAAGGTTTGAATCTCTCATGGAACCATGTTTTGTTAATAGATGCTGCCAGTATAATTTTGCATTTCATGTTGATGATTTCTGGGCAAGGGATAAAGAGGAGGAAAGATAAAACCAGAAAGAAGCTAAGAACCATATTAGGAAGAATTTAGTATACTACGTTAAGATGTTTTGGGTTTTTTCCTGGGGAAAGTGGGGAGTCACAGATCACTTGAAGAGAAAATGATAGAATTATATTTATATTCTATAAGGGTTATGGATTGATTTTGTCTCCTCCATTCTTGTGTTTAAGTCCTAACCCCAATATCTCCCTCCCAAAGGGAAATTATTTGGAAGCAGAGTCATTACAGGTGTTATTGATTAAGATGTGGTCATAATGTAATAGAAGGGCCTTGACTCCACTATGATGAGTACCTTACTTTTTAAAATGCTATGTGATAGCTATGCACACAGTGAGAATGTCATGTGAAGATGAGAGTTAGACTGCCACAAAACAAGAAACTACCAATTACTAGTGATCTTTCTCTTGTGCCTTCATATCTTTAACCTTAAGATCAATGCCTTGATCTCAGTCTTCTAACTTCCAATAAAACAAGACATTTTTGTTGCTTAAGCCTCAGTTTGTGGTATTTTGTTACAGCAGCCCTAGTAAACTATTTCAATAATGTTAACACTGGCTGCAGTGTGGAGAATTGTTTGGAAATGTGCAAAACTGGATATGGGGAGACAATTTGATGCTATTAAACTTAAGAGATGATAGTGACTGTGTGGGATTAGAAAGTTAATTTGAAAACAGAATCAACTGGAATAGTGATAATTAAACTTGCAGAGTTGAAAGTGAAGGAGAAGAAAGGCTTGAGAAACGATGGAGGATTTCAAGTTCCATTTATTGGTTGATGACTCCCAAATGCATGTCTTTAGCTAAGACTTCTCGGCAGTTTTCCAGATTCTTATATTCAAATGCCAAGTTAACTCCACTTGGATTTTCCACAATCACTTTGATGAATGTTTAAATAAATGAATTAATTAATTACTAATAATTGGTAAGTTACATGAAAGAGGGAGGCTTAAGTGTTACTCCTCCAAATAATTGTATGCTAAAGAGAAACATAATTTCATTCACCTAGAAGGGATTTTTAATTAACCAAAAGTCCCCAAAATGGAGTAGATAGTTTTGAGAGGTAGATTTTTATCTCTAATATCTTTAAGTCCAGTCTAAACAATAGTTAGTCTATAAGTTCAGTCTATTTCTCCCTCCCTTTGCATTCCAATAGCTTTTTTTATTGCTCTCATATTGTTCTCTTTATATTCTAGTTATATATAGTACTAGCTATCACCCTAATTTTGTAATAATAATATCTCTAGAGCAAATACCATGCTTTGTATATTTTACCATGACCCGGAGCCTAGCACTGAACTCTATGAACACTATATAGTTTAATAGCTACTACTTTGTTGAGAATGAACACATTTGGACGCTGATTTCAAATATTCTCTAGCCTAGCTAGTCTTTAAATAGTTTAGTAATAAATAGACCTGCCTATTTCCTTGCTTAGTAATGAAAATAGAAGGTATTGCAATGAAATATTTCTGGTAGCTAATCAATATTTCTGTTATCAATTATCCATGCTCAATTATTTTATGTATTAACTTTATTCTATGCTCTGAGGTATATATTATGTGTGTTGTGCAAAGGCATAATTGCTTGAGTTCATACATAATAAGTAGGTTGGGGAATTTGTCTAGTGGTCTATCTTAGTTATTAATAGTGATCGTCAGTGTACATTTGAAGTATAGAACCTCATTGGCCTTCTGGAAGTCAGCATCTAATTTTCAAGGAAAATTTAAGCCCTCCATTTCCTGTACTCCTGTTCATTTAATCCTGGCAAAGTTGGAGATTTTTGTGTCTAAAAAAATGCTAGCAGCTAATTAAAGGACTGCTGGCAAGGGTTTATGGTCCTCTGATTTTTTTTCTGTAAATGAGCAGTGAATTAAATGTAAATTAGCAGAAACAAGCCATGAGAGTTTCTTAAATTTACGGTTTGAGCCATACTTCAGAATACCATACAGCGAAGTGTATGGTGCATTTATATTATTGGGTATCACATCTCCAAAACTTCTTCACCTTGTAAAACAGAATCTCTGCTCCTGCTTTCCCCTCAACAGCCCCTGGTAACCACCATTTTATTTTCTGTTTCAATGAATTTGTGTACTTTAACTACCTCATGTAAATGAAATCACAAAAAGTGCTTTCTGTGACTGGCTTATTTTGCTTAACATAGTATCTTCATTAATAATCCATGCTGTAGCATGTTTTCCTTCCTTTTACAGACCAAATAATATTCTGTTATTTGCATGGACCACAATTTGTTCATCCATTAATCTGTTGATGGACATTTGGATTGCTTCTACCTCTTGGCTATTATGATTTTTTTTAAAAAAAGAAGTAAATCTGAAAATAAAAATTTCTTAGATCACATCTGTTTTTAATCTTCCTTTCAAAAAAAAGGAAGAAAATTCTAATGCACTTGAAGAATTCTCAAAAAACCTTACTAATTAAAGAGTTCATATTCTAATTGCTAATCTTTGAAAATAAGAGCACCACATATTTCTCTAGGTAGAGTAATATTGTAAAACTTATTGTGAAAAACATTTATACTCTAAAACTCTTGGATGTTTTGGCAGATAGATACATTGACTGCAAAAATGAATGACTCTTGGTCTCCTGAAAGATCAAGGAAACTTTGACAGAATTTATTAAGATGAATCCATCCATCCCTTTAAAAAACTCTTTAAAAATTAAATTACAGTAAAGCTCTTACTTTTGTTTTAACAGTATTATGAATAGAATTGTTTTTGGTACTTTAAGTAATCCCAGTACCTAGGAGTCTGTCACTCAAAGGTGTGTCCCGTGAAAACCAATGTGTCATCTACATAATTAAGATATTTTCAAAGAATAATTCATAAGAGCTTTGAATATGTAAAAATAGGTGCTAGAATTCTTTGAAAATAATGACAAGCATAGTCTTTCCATTTTTCTATGTCTGAAAAGGAAAACTAGTAGTCATTTGCCCTGTCTCTAGTGATCAGAAGATAAGTTTCATTTGTTTAATTTATGATTATTGTTATTATATCCACAGTATGGAGGTATACATTTATAAATACAATTTCCCACCGGCACTCAATTTTTCTCCTCTCTCTCTATCAGTTCCTTATATTATCCACAATCTCTGGTAAAACAAACTTATGTTTTAGGTGTGAAATTACAGAATTGTCAACATCAGAAAAAACTATTGCTTTACTATAGATTGAGTTCCTCCCTTTATTCTGTTTCTATTCAATGGTTTATTTAATAATCAACTTATTGATTTTGTTTTCTTCAAGCTAATTCATAATCTATTTCAGAATTTCTTATCCTGTGCTCTGTTTTCCTATAATATGTGCATGAAATATTTAATTTTAAGCCCATTAATTTTGTCCAATCCCCCTTGTTTTGCTTTCAAAGCAGGTAAGATCTCTGCAAGTTTATGTCCATGACCTTCTTTTAGAAACTTAATCTGGTTGACGCCTTCAAAATTCTTTTTCCCTGACCTTTAATTTAGCTCTTAAAATGAAGTATCTACTACTTATATTGTTAGACATTTGAAAGTAGATCTCAAGTGCTAAAATGCACATAGTCAATTGTAGTTGACTCTTTGTTGAAACCTTCACTTGTTGAAAACTGATTGAGAAATTCACCTGTTAGCTTTTTCTCCCCAGGGACTATTCACTTAGCAAAAGAATTAAAATATAAAAATAAGAATAATGATTTTGGTGGTTTTGTTTTGATTACATCTATTTGATCATGGATATAAAGATGATCAAACATGAAGTTCCCATTTAGTAAGTATCAGGCTGCCTCTGATGTTATATCTTGAGATCCATCAAGAATTCATTTTTTCTTCTGCTTAAAAACTGTGTCCTTTCCACCTGGACTGGCAGAAAACATCAGTGCTACAAACAGAGAGCTATATAAATAACTCTATGGTTATATAATATTAAATGATAATATTTATATGAATTAATCAGTATTTATTCACATAAATATGACCATAGTTAGGCATAGAATTTGGAAGCCAACACTTTGCAGAGAAAATGAGGTACACAAAGCTCTATATAAAGACAGTTAATTAAATCTCTGCTACATAAAAGAGATTAAGAAGTCTTTATAGTTAGGTATTAAAAATTCTGACGTAAGGAAGTGATATAAAACCAATCTGTATTAGAAAGTGACATGGTAGGACTCTGAGGCAGAAAATAGGTGGGACTGAAAAATCTAGACAAAGAAAGGCTGGGCAAGAGACATCTTATCCCAGATATGAGAACTTTTCTGACTTCTCTAAGTAGCACCTAATTCTTAAGTTTGAAGGAAATGGAGATTGTTACCAGAACCATATGGCTCATTATTCATGTAATTATTATTTTAACTAGAGACTATATTTAAAATTCTCATTTCATAACATTAGTTTAATCATTATAGCTTTACCTGTTCATTTTCACATTAAGTAAATATATATCGAGGACCCAGAAATGTCTCAGGAACTGACCTACAATGGTAGAAAGGAAACAGCTTTGCCCTGAAGGATATAACAGGAATGGGAGATGGTAGGGAAGTAGTAAAGCTGTGTGGTAAGTACCGTACCCAATGAGACAGGGGTATGGGGATATTTATTTGAATATGGACAAAGGATATAAAGATAACTAAGAACAAAGGCTGGTAGGATCTAAGATGATAGGGAGAAGTTTCTAGCAGAAGCTTAAACTAAATTTTGAATGTCGTAAAACTTCAGTGAAGCTTTTGTTGTTATTATAAAACTCCAAAGTAGAAATCCTCTGCTTACATATTGTGGAGAGTTCTGTGAACTGGGTAACTGTCTACTGTGATTTCTGTCAAGAGCTGGCCAGACTGGCCATGCCACCTCTTCAGCATCTCACCTGAGGAGGGCTTGTCATATAGCTTGTTGGAGAGGATGCTCACTCTGCAAGTTGCTAGGAATCTGAGACCTTTAATACAGAAACAGATTTTGGTCTTAGTAGCTTGCAGTGAGTTAGTGCATCCCAGTCATTTGGATAAAAATATGTCCTATAAAAGGACTCTACAAAGCAGGAATATAAAAACATGCCACACAAGTACTTCTCACTTTCATGGTGCTACAGGGGCAAATGATGCGAGTCTGACTTGTAATGTGCACAGAAAAGCATACCTTTAAACTCATTTCAGTTTGCTGTAACTACTGTCCAATATAACACCAGAATCCTGCTGAAGGTAGACCACTGGAGCATGCTCATAGGTACTACTTGCCCTCTATACTCTAGTCCGAGCATCAACACATTTTTTTTTTTCTATTAAGTTCCAGATAATACTTATTTTAGGCTTTGCAGACAATGCAGTCGCTGTCACAACCAAACTGCCATTGCAGCATGACATCAGCTATAGGCAGTATGAATACAAGTGACCTTGGCCTGCCATGTGCCAATGAAATGCGGGTTGCCAAAGCAGTCAGTGTCCTGTAGGCTGTAGTTCTGCTCCCTGCTTACATTTGTCTAAGGCACCAAGCCTGCAGCCTGGCACATATGTGGTCCTGCCTTACAGGATCCTCCTTCTTTCTACTTGGCAAGATTTAGCTATTCTTCAGCTCTGAGTGTATAGAGGTCATCATTCCTTCCAGGAAGAAGCCCCTCCAATGTCCGCAATCTGGGTTATAGTCCCCTCCCAGGTTCCCACAATGTGTGCACCTTTCCCTCCACTCAGCTGGGGACTTGTCTCTCCCTTGCAGTCCACTTCAGATAATGATCTTCATGAGGATAGAAATCTGGGGCCATTTTCTTCCCTTGTAGTCTTAGTACCCGATGCACAGTACCTAGGACATAGTGCCTTAATAAATATTTGTTTAATGCCTAATAGTGAATTATTTCTCTCTTCTCTGATTCTGGGAAAATTGTTAAGTCTAAGTGGTCCCTGGTGGAGTAGTGGTTAGTCAGTCGCCTCTGAAGGAGCATAGGCCACATAACCCTGGGTTCAAGTACTGAGTCCAGGAGGGAAGCAACCAGTGTGGACAACTAAATAAAAAATAAAATATTTCTTTCTTCTCTCTCTTCTTGCCTACCTATCCACCTTCATTCCTGTCTACAACTTTCCTTTAAAAAAAAAAAAAAAAAAGGAAGATTCTAAGTCTAACCAGTGAGGTTTATATATGACTTTATAGTTTATGCACCATGTTACCATTTTTCAACACCAAACTGTAACAAAGCAAAAATTTCAATGTATCTTGGTTTCAATGGCATTTAGAGGCCTGTGGAAAGTAATAGTTTTAGCTCTTCTTCAGCTAATAACTATGGGTAGCCTACATTTCTCCTCCTTCGACATCCCCACCCCCTGCTGCTGGGAAGCAGTGGCGGATAATACCTCTCTGTCCTCAACAGTGTCTTACACTCTTTTTAGAGGGCATCCCAGCACTGTGCTGTCTGTGCTTCAGTGTTTTACAAGATTTTTTATTAAAATATCTCTTTCCATTTTAGTATACATCATTATCTCCCTAGAACCAAATAAGTCTACTTGATTTATGAAACTAGCCTGGAGTTAGATCAGTTGGAATCAGATTAACTCTTCCCTCTACCAAGATAAAGGCGTTATAACTATGCCCAAATGCTGGGTCTCAGCCTTTGGGAGGAATGATTTGCCAGAAAACTCCTCCAGCCCTTACAGGTACAAACATCAAAGGGCCTGTCCTGCAATTTATCAAGATGCCCAATGTCACTTGAATTCCAGCCAGAGAAAACTGGGGCCTTGACCAGAGAAGAATCTTTATCCCACCCGGTCTCCTCACCTTGGAAGGGGAACAACTAATTACAGATGCTTATATGGAGTTTACTATGCAGGAGGCATTTACTACCTTTAAGCTATTTATAGACAGTAACATTTAACTCTCATGGCAATTTTCTTGCTGTCTCTTAATTTTACCAAAGAAAAAACTGTAGCATAGAGAAATTAGATAGAATTGTGAAGGCTAGATATTTAACTTGGACAATCTAATTCTGAAGTGGTATGTTAAGCCATTTCACTAGTACTGTGGTTACTGACCTCCCCTCTCCCCACCCTTCACCATTCTGTAGTATTTACAGACTCCATTCTATTCACTCATCTTTTAGACTCTCAGAAAATGGGAATAAAGGAGAGACAGGAGACAAATGAGAGTGCATAGCTGACAGAGATGGAGACTAGAATGGAACTGTTCATAGATTGCGTTCAATAATAAACAAATTCCAAGATTTCAATCAAGGATATGCTGAGACTTGAAGATTATGAGAGAAAAATTCCCTTTTCAAAGAACTGTCTTGGGATTCAGAAAGGATGATCTTGTTCACTAAGTGTTTTTTGCTGAGTCTGAAGTAGCTACATGTAGATATTTTCCTTAAAATTGAAATCAATTTGTGAAATTGCAGTAGAGAATGTACTGCTGATTGCCATCTTCTCTAGTGACAATGCAGTAGAGATCAAGCGTGAGAAATGTGGCCACTCTTTGGACTAAGTACTTATTTCATCCTAGAGTGGGAGACACATGGAATGATCTTCATCATGCCATATTGCAAAGAAAAATAAGTGAATACGTAGCTATAGGCTTAATCAGCTCACTTGTGATGCAGGTACTGACCACTCTGGTTGTGGAAATAACAAGTATGAACTGCTTTGTGAAAACTGTCTTCTTTCCAGATGTGATTGGCATAGGACAAAAAGATAACTCCTCCACTTTCCAATGTGAAAGTACTTTTTCCTTCTAAACTTTTGCCTTCTCATATATTCATCTTCAATGGTTAACCCCCATTTGGAAAGATTCCTTTTATAGGAGGATCCTCAAACTAAAATGTGCTCTTTCTGACTCCAGAAACTACTTCTTCATAAACACATAGGAATTAAAATATTTTCACAAGATCACTCAAAGTGACTTCTTTGGGGGTATCTGAAGTCAATATAGAAATAAATTGTGAAATCAGATTCTCTGTCCTCTATTTAAAAAATAAAAAGTATTGTGGATGAGATGAACCATCACTTTTTGACTCCAGAAACTGATTCATATATAGTATGGAAAATAGTTTTGGAAAGTTGATTTCCCACTGATAAGCCAGCTTTTTATTGTGTGATGAATCCATCCACCTAAGCATCCATTCATCCATCCAACCATCCATCCATCCATCCAATCTAAAATTTAAGTTTTTTCTGTTTTATTTTCCTCTTTGCACTTGTAATATTTTACTTTTCTGTGCAACTTATTTATCTTTCTTATTGTTTCACTTTATAATGTACATTATATTAGGTCAGACATGTTAGTTCACTTGTCATGGTATATCTCCAGTACCTAGAAATAAAGTAATAATAAATGTGAGGAGTGTTGGGTGAATATTTATTAGATAGATATTTATTCAGCTTTCACGTCTTTCAAACTGCTAGACTGAGAACGACAAAGGATCTTAGATAAAATAGATATAGACCTTAATATCAAGGAGATATAAACGAATAAAGTCACTAACAAAATATATACTTTTGACAGCATCATTATCCAGGAAAAAAATAGCTGTTTCCATATGAGAAATGAAGCATATGTGCTATTTCTAATTCTTTCTGAAAGGCTTCTCTGAGGAAGTGACATGCGAGACAGACATTGAACAAAGAGAAGGATTTCAAATGGTGAGTTGGGGTAGAAAGGCATTATAGGAAAAAAAACGATAGTAGGAATTAACAAATGCAGGTGAGAAATACAGGCTATCCAGGGGGTGGGAAAGCAAGTGGTTTAGGCTGGAGGAAGCTTAGAGACCTGAAAGTTAGCAATGGACGATCTGTTTGGAAAGAGCGATTGGGTCAACTTATGGAGGATTTTGATGTCACTTGTTGGTAGTGGTGAGTCCAAGATATTCTCTCTGGTATCTGCACCCTCTACTCCGCTAAATTATAACTTGTGCATAAAAGTATTTTGGGTTTGTTTTGGGTTTCAAGTCAGTAACTTGGCCAACCTACTCTAGAGCTTGGAAAGAATCTTGTATGAAATGCAGATTGAGTCTTTGATCTACATTTTGTAGGTCAACAAGCACAGTTACTTGGCAGTAATTACAGGGCACACAAAGATGTTGTTCTTGAATAATTTATTCACTGTATTAGCCATGAACAAGCCTCAACCACTGAGCATCTTATTACTCCTGAAAGTGCTTTGTGGCCAGGAGTTAGGAATTGTCACCAGTTCTAAGAGATTTTTTCAAAGTTGGCCTGGAGTATGGGATTCTACCTTCACTTGCACATCAGCCCTACAGCTATGTAGTAGCAGATAGTACTGACTACTCCTGGTATTATTTAGGAATAACACCAACAACAGTGTTTTTATCTTGGCATGTGAACCTGTCAAATGTGTCCTTGTTTCCTAAGTATATTTTGACATCAGGAAGCAGAGACAGCAGCTTTCAAGTGATGGGAGAGGCAGGTTGATTAAGAGGGCTGCATGGGCAGATGGAAGTAAAGCTGCTTTCATAGCCCTTGCCTAACAGTTTGGGGGTTTTAATGGAAAAAAATTCCAATTTAGCATAGCTCGGTAGAATTTATTATTTCCCTCATTCCCAACTCCTTTTCCTCCAAGTTTCTTTCCTCTCAGTTAATGCTACCACTGTTCTATCTTTTCAGGTACTCAGATTGAAATTCAGTGCCAACAGGAAATTAATTAAAGAAACGTATTCTTAAAAAAAAAAAAAAAAATCGAACAATTATCTACTTAAATTACTACTGAAGGAAATTAGTACTAATTTCCATGGCATGAGTATTTCTTCTTAGAGTTCATCTTCTCCCCTTATTTTTACCTCCTAACTCTTGAATAAATCCTGAAATGGGAATAATATCATATGCTAGTCCCTGAGTTGGTGCTTTGAGTGTGCAGTGTCCCACTGTATTGAATGCAGCACATTTTTCTCCTCAGGAAACAATTAAGGTCATTTTTCCAGTGATGTTCCCGATTATTCCAGCCAAACAGGCTTCTTAACTCTCTTTCTATGGTAATAAAAATCTTAACAGGAATTACATACAATTACTTGTTCTATACAACTCTTTTGGCTCTAAGGACGATGCCTTGGATGTGAGGTATTTGTTGAACTTCACATTAGTAGCCAGGCAAAGTAGAGCTCACATCATGGCTGCATTTATCTACTGGATCGCATGGGGCCTGTCACCTGAAGGCTCTGGGCCTTTTTGCTCACCTTTGCCATGGACATAGTAGTAATAACCACCTTGTAGGGTTGTTGTGGGGAGTAAATAAGATCATATATGTAAGTTACATAGCATGGAGTCAGGTAAATAGATACCAGTGGAAGTTTTCTATTCTTACTGTTTTATTAATAGTAAAATGGAAGATTCTGGAGGTCAGAAGCTGAATGTTACATACTTTTGAAGGGTAATGTTTTTGATAAGCAAAGCCGAGAGTGTGGTGGGTAGGGGTAAGGTGAGAGGATTGAGCTGTGGAGGCTTTCAATAAAAGTCGTTTGCTTTCTAGCCTATAGGTTTTCTTTACTATCCTGCCTCCTAGTAATAAGGAAGGGAAAGCAATTTACATGTTTATTTGTTTTAGGCAAATCTTTTTTTTTTCTTTTTTTTTGTCTCTAGTATCCTTATCTCTTTGTGTGGATGCAATCTGTGATTGCTAAATGTTTGCTTTGTTTTCCAAAATTGAGCTAAGAGAAATAAGGTAGTCCTGTCACCCAAAATCCTTTTCAAGTAAGAGGATCTTGTCAGTGTTTGTATTCCCCACTTCCCCACCAAAGCATTGTAGTCTGAAAATGTATTTCCTCAACACTTCCCATCACCCACATCTTTACTTCTGGTGCCTGGCAGAGATTACATTAAGACATGAAGGAACACTTCAGGGTGCCCAATTGCCTGCATTCTGGGGCCACTGCTGAATTTCCGAGTTCTTTTTCCTGTGATTTATGTAGCCTGTGGTTTGACTACAGCTAAAGAGAAGGAGAGACCGCACATTTTGCAGTGAGCCAAGGTAAAAGAGAACTCTTTTGTCAAGGTAATAATAACACTTAGCACTTATATGGGGCTTTTTATCTTCAAAGGGCTTTCCAAACATTAGCTAATTAAGAAGTCTGCTCAATGCGCAGCAGCTGTTGAAAAAAATAAATGTGATGCTTGGGTGTATTAAAAAGGAGCAAAAACATGAGGACATTCTATATCAAGCAGCTGTGGAGCTCTGTCTAATTTGTTTGCTTTACCTGGTGGAATAGATCAGACTTTAGAATAGGCCTGCCACATACAGAGTAATAATGGTGAGGGGTAAGGCAGAGATTGCGTATTATGGAATACAACAAGGGCTACAGAAAATTTACATGAAGAGGGGCAGCCAAGGCAAAGCATCCTCACCGAACTTTCAGCTATCATGACCACAGGCACATTCAATGCTAATGAAAAAAGACAAGTAGACACAAATGATCTAAGAAAAACCATTGACTAGAGCAGGCCTTCTCATTTATTCAGTCATATTCACTCAACAAATATGTATTGAGCGCTACTAGACCTTGAAATATACATTTAAAAAGCACATGGACAGTTCCTCTGGTGGCTTACCAGTTAAGTGCATACCCTCTAACTGCCACAGACATCCCAAGGACCCAGGTGCAAGAGGCAGGGCCTGGGCTAACAACCAAGATGAATAACTAAAAGATATAAATAATGCTTCTTCCATCTTATTCTTCCTGCCTGCCTGCCTTCTGTCCTTCATTCCTGCCTGCCCCTTTCCTTAAAAAAAAAAATAAAAGGTACTTGGGAGACATTTAAAAATGCTTGTGAATGTGTCATCGTATGTAATTTATCGATTATCCCTTAATTTTATACTAATACACACACTTAAAATTTTCTGAGTATTTTTCTTTATTGACTCATTGGCAGAAATGAGTACCTGGGCATGAACTGAGCTTTGATTTTTCTAATGAAAATAAAGAAAACAAAAACAAAATTGTTATAGTTTTCTGCAATAGACATTGTGAAGTAGCCAGATTTTCTTTTTTAATTTCTTATTTTTATAGTGAAAGTCATTGACTTATATCTGATATTCAGTTTTTTTAAGGGGTCTATTTCCATAAAGATAAAGGGAGGTACATGAAGAGAAATGGGAGAGACCTTGTCAGATATCAAAGTCTGAGTGTGTGCTTCCATCATTAGTGTGAGCACCACATTTTTGTCATATGGCTAAACATTTGAACCTTGCTTCCACTGTACTTAAAATGAGGGATGGGTGTTGAGCTGAGCTGAGAAAGGAGACTTTGGTCCCTTTTAAAAAACAACTGCCTCCCTGTCAGCATTAAGGGTGAATTAGGTTAGGTGAAGGGGGAAGACCCCACTGCCTTTGCTGGGAGCTGTGGTAGCCACATGCTATGTGTGTTTGGAAGGTCTAGGCCTGGCTCCCAAATACTCCGCGTTCTCTTTCGAGGGTGTGTATGGCGTAGTTGGAAAAAACTCAATTCAGTCATCACCCTGGAGCATTGTTTATAAAAGGAACTATTTGGAAGTAAACTAAATGTCTGTTGGTTTTGGTAGGCTTTTTCTGTAGAGAAAAGATTGATTACATCAGGATTTATTCATAGATCGAATACTCTGAAGCTATTAAAACAAGAAGCTCTGTTGTTACTGAAAGCTCAAAGATTTTAAGTAATATGGGGGAAAGTATGTATGGTGTCAAAATTTGTATAAAAACTATAAATCTGTGTGTGTATGCATTCACACATATTTATATGTGGAGAGACTATAGGTTATCTCTGGAGGAATATGTGAAAAAGTAGCCACGATGATTTCTGGGCAAGAGAATGGATGTACTGAGGCAGAAGTAGATGGAAGACTTCCTTCTCAGAATATATTTCTTCCTCCTTTTATAAAAACCTTTTTATTTTGAGATAATTATAGATAAACATCAGTTGTAAGAATACAGAGTGATCGTGTGTGCACTTTACTCAGTTTCCTTCAATGTTTACATCTTACAGAGATGAGGCTTAATAACACCAGCTGAAAGATGACATTGATACGGTCCACTGAGCTTATTTAAACTTCACTGACTTTAGATGTATCTGTGTTTGATGCATAATTGTGTGTGCATGTTTAGTTCTATTCAAGCTTTTTTTGTATTCTTATTTTACTTTTCAGTACATTATTTTTATTCAGGTAATGATGTTTTACTACACTTTATTAAGTTTTGGAGGCACAGGTCACTCTTCATCTAATTTATGATAACACATGATGCCCATCAACAATTTTCTACTAGTTCTCCACTATCCTTGGACCCCACTACCTTTTGCTCCCACCCTTGTCCACGTCCCCTCTGATAACCACATTTCCATTCTCCAAGTCCAACAGTTCTGTTTTGTTTGCTTTGTCTGTTTGTTTGCTTTGTTTCTTTATATTCCACATGAGTGAATTCATCTGGCATTTATCTTTCTCCTGATTTATTTCACTTAGAATAAGTTTTATCACAAGTGACGTCTGCGTGACTAGTATCACAACCAAGATACAGAACAGTTCCATCACAAGTATCACTGTGCTACCCTTTTATAGCTATATCCTTCCTTCTTTTCTCCCTTCCTTATTCTTGTTAATTACTAATCTAGTCTTAATATCTATAATTTTGTTATTTAAAAAATGTTGTATAAATGGAATTTTACAGTATTCAACCTTTTGAGATTTACTCTTTAAAATCAGCATAATTCTCTTGAGATGTATCTATTCATATGGAAAGATATTGTTGAGTGTATTGCTTATCCACTATTCAAAAATCTGTAACTTTTATTGTTGTGCAGACATTTGGATAATTTATGGATGTGTCAACTACTGATATTTTAGGGCTTCAGCCTGCCATTTTATTATTTGTTTCTGATTTGTTTCTGTTTCCTTAATTTCTAATCCCTCTGTTTATTTTCATCCTCCAGGATTACTTAAACATTTTATTTTAGAATTCCACATTTTTCATATTTTTGAGTATATCACTTTATATATTTTTCCTAGTAATTGCCCTGAGTGTTGCCATATACACACATAAATTAACAAAGGCCACTCGTATTATATTCTTACTTATCTTTTGGGACATTTTCATTATGTACAGTTAATTTTAAAATACTGGCAAACCAAAACACCCTCGTCCCATGCAGACTCATCCAAAACAAATGAAACAAACAAATCCACCTGAGTACACACTGTGGACAAAAAGACTAGTGAAAATCAAAGTGCTTTAAGAGAAATATCTCTAAGAAATCTTGACTAGGAAGAAAGAGCTAAATCTAATGTTTCCAGGGCATGTCTGAGAAACTGAAAAGTAGGGGCTTGTCCAGGCCATGAAGCACAGAATAGAGAAAACAGATTGTTGAATATCCAGATCTTGGGTTTTTATAGACCTGCCACTCACCACATGGGGGACCTTGTTTCATCTTAAATGGAAAGAAAATAATGAAATCAACCATATAGAATGTATTGCAAGGATTCTCTGGAAAAATGTATGGGAAGTTCTTGGTGTGTAACTCAGTTTCTTCCGAATGCTAACGGGGTGCAGAGAGTGCAGGTGTCGAGTGATATGGTGTGACTCCCTAGCAAGAAGCTCATGATCCAGACATGTCTTTGTACCACTAATTCCTCTGACAGCATGGAGAGCACCTTATTTCCACTTTTCCCCACCAAAACCAGATCTTTTCATAGAACCATATTTGGAGTGAAAGGGGATCACTCAAGGCTTCTGGTCTCATTTCCTTATCCTGGAATAATGGTTAGCATTTGGTAATAGGTGGATATGAATGACGAGTGAAAAAAAATATCAAAAAACAAAAAAACGTTGAATCTGAATCTGTAGGTTCCTACCTTGGAGGATGAGAGGAAGATGTCAGATCTGATAAATGGGTCCCTAGTGGTAAGATAAAATGGTTAGTCTTTTCTAGTCTTGCAGCATCTTTTTGAATGATCTTTGAATAGTTTTCTGCAGGGAATATGTGGTGTATACTTATTTTATATGGAACTCAGAATATACATAAATGGCTCAGAGTTGCCTTTTTAGTGTTTTCTGTTACACAAAGATCATCCATGTGTGTTGGATGGCATGTCACACAAAAATAATAATCATTTTTAGGCTATTCTAACTATACAGAGAACACTTCCTTAGAATAGTCTTTTCTACCTTTCCCCTTCATTCTTTTCTTACATAGCTTTCATGATATAAAGAGCTGGATTCACTTTTATACCAGCATAAAAATGATCTTCACAACTAAGAATATTTTCTTCTCCTTTTATCTCTTTCCTTTATGGGTCCTGATCCTTTGTTTAAACAATTTCTAATTCATTTTGACTATCCATGCATTTTCTTTCTAAGGCTTTTTCCCCTTGCATCTTGCCAATATCTCTAACCCCATTGTGAGACCCTTCACCAGACCCTGTTAACTCTCCCATCATGAATTTTATTCCCAGATTAGAAGTTTGGCCCCATCTCCCATTCTACTGAGCAAATTGCAAAGAGATTAAGACTAAGGGCTATTTAGAGTCAACAAGAACTGAAAAAACTTGCAGCTGGTGGTACCATCTGTGCCTGTCAAACTGTGGCCAAGTAGTTTTCCATGGTGAAGAAAGAAAGAGAATCTGCTAATGGTTTTTAGTTTGAGGTTATTGAGAAATGAGCCTGCCCTGGAGGAAGATTAGGGGAGCTGGTAGACAGCTCGTTCTCTTTGTAATGTGTGGCTCATCTCCCAGAAAAACAGACTTCTCTTGGCAAATGGTCAAATTTGACATTGGAGACCTATGAGGGGCCTCCCTTGTGTGTCCTGTCTTTCCAAGCCCATCTGCAGAATTTAGTCCATGCCAGGTGCCCAACATGACACTGGGGAGTGGAGGAGTCATGACAGGGAATTAAAAAGATTCACAGAATTTACCCAAAACTTTAAAGAGAAGTTTCCTAAGTTTTGGGTGATGTAGAAATAGGAACAGTAACAATGGGGAGAAAGGGAGATTTCCTATTGGGTGTACCCCAGGTTCTGCTTAGTTGTGGAGAATATTAGTAGTGGAAGAGGCAAAGACATACGGAGAAATGTATGGCAGCTAGGTCACAGCATTCTATGTTAAGAAAAATAAATGAGAGGAGATAATGAGGTATGGAGTGTGTCAGATTAGCCCTCCTGGGCTGGGAGTGAGGGAGAGGTTTCTGACAGAAAAGGAGGACAGAAAAGTGTTTTCATCTAGTGTTCTGAAAATGATCAAGAAATTTGAACAGGCATTTCACAAAAGAGTGTGGTAGAATGGATAATAAATAATGAAAAGCTATTCAATCTTATTATTAACCAGGGCAATGCAAATTAAAACCACAATGAGGTGAAAATATTTCTAGAATAGCTAAACAGAAATGTCTGACAAAACCAAATGTTGGCAAGGATGTGCAGCAATTGGAATCCTTTTACATTGCTGGTGTGGTAAATTGCTTATCTCCATCTATTACATTTGAACGCATGTCTATCCTATAACCTAGAATTCTACTTCTAGGTATAAACTCAGGCAAATGAGTACATAGGAGGACTGAATATTATGTACAGAAATGTTTACAGCAGCTTTATTGATAATTGCCACAGTTAGAATTAATAAGATATTCATCAATGGTGGAATGAACAAATTTTGTACTTGCACCACGGAACACTAAATAACACCCACACACAAAGAATGAAAAATAGGCAACTTTTACAAATATGAAAATAAAGCAGATGTTAAAAGCTACCTATTGTGTGATTTCATTTATATTTCATTATATTTCATTTATAAAATTCAAAAGCAAGCCAAACTAATCTATATTTGAGATAATGGCTTCCTTTTGGGCACAGAGAGAGAGGGCAGTCATCAAGAAAGGGCCTGAGATTGTCCTGAGGTCCTGTAACATTCTATTTCATGACTCTTGGTGGTTATTACATACCCATTATTAATTTTAAATAATATATTTAGCTGTATATTTATGACTTCTGTCTTTGTATGATTATATATTTAATGAAAACATTTATTAAAAAAGAGAATGAGGAAGTATGAACTATGAATTAGATTTAATCTATCTACCTACCTAATTTCTGAGATACCAAAATAAAATTTGAATTGTTTCAGATGATTGTATTTATTCCACTCTATTCCCCTGAATGTGACATTGTGCCCCGGTAATATTACACAGGACCTAAGAAAGAGGTTTACCTTTCATATAGTGTTGTTCATTCACGGCTGTTCCTCTTTTCTCTTTCCTGTTTTCCTTCTTACTGCTTTCAGGCTACACACTTCTGTGTAGTTTTCTCCTGTCAACTAGGTCTAGCTTGATAAAGACTTAGATCACTTTAAGTCAGAGTTTTCTTTCAGCATATGAGATAACTGTTGTTCATCTGTTGCTTGTTAATTCTGAATGATAAACAGGCATAGTAACTTGGGCCTGATGTGTGTTTAGTATATTATGGAGGAAAAACATTGATAACTTGATTTCTGTTGAGCATTAAAGAGGTGACGGGATATCTAATATCACTAGAAGTTTTGATTGAGCCAAACTGGAGTCTTTTGATAGTGAGACCCAAAGGGGATAAAAAATATGTAGCCAATGTTTTCCAAATTACAACATTAGTGTTTAAGGATTAGTTTATTCTATGAGCTGTAATGTCCAGATATTGTCATTACAGTAGTAAATTTTTAACCTGGGTTGCTCAGAGGTTTGGGCCTCTAAGACTATATAACTTAAGAGTACTAATCACTCATCTATTTTTCTGTCTATACATCATCACAGAGAATTGAGATGAGTGAGAAAAATCAGAAACTCTGGAACCATTTATTAATGTTTTATATAAGACTTTATTTTAAAATAGTTTGGGCTAGTAGGAAAATAAAACTTTTAGAATGGTGCCAAAAATTCCATATATTAAGAAAATTTGGAACACAAGATCATATAATCTATTATATGATATTTAAGCACACTTACGATACTAGAGACAAGTACTGGAATAAATGTCTCTTGAAATTGTGAGTTTGGAGTAAGGTCTTCCAGGAAATTACATTAAAAGATGTCCCTGAACTAAAAGTTAGCTAACATGTGGAAGCAATATTATTTGTAAATATTTACTTTTAGTTAGGTGTGCTAGTTTTCATACATTATTTAAGCCTCATAAGAGCACACTGCTTGCAAACATATGAAATAGTTGATATCAGATTACATTTCTCACTAAAAGCTGGATAAATTAGTGCTTGGGGGCACATAAAGGGCCCAGCATATGATAGGTCAAAACAACTGAGCAAAAGAAATGTACAAAGATCTTTTCTGAGTTTTTTTTTTTGTTTTTTGTTTTTTTTT
Organism: Solenodon paradoxus; assembly: GCA_004363575.1. Classification (NCBI taxonomy): domain Eukaryota; kingdom Metazoa; phylum Chordata; class Mammalia; order Eulipotyphla; family Solenodontidae; genus Solenodon; species Solenodon paradoxus. Next base: position 44,792 of record RJWH01000002.1, read on the forward strand.
TCTGTGATGCATTTGCAGTACATAAAAGGAGCTCACAGAGATGAATCAGAAAGCAGTAGTCTAGATATAACAGGAATTTCAGTGGAACCGAAAAATGAAAATCCATGTTCAGGAATACTAAGCCAGCTATGACATGAAGAAGCAAGAGCTCAGAGAAAGGAAACCAGAGAAAAAGGAACCAGGTTTATGAATACAACTTTCCCTAAGGAATTTTGAACTCCATACTATGCACAAACCACCCAGGAGCCAAGAAAAATGCAGAAGTTAAGAGGACAAAAGTCTGAGCAAGGATTTAAGCAATCCCTTAGAGCTGAAGATAAATTATAGTTCAGAGTTCCCGAGCAAGCAGATAAAAATGGCAGATTCAACTGAGACTCTGAAGAGCATACAGTATGCAGTAAGGGCATACTGAAAATAAATCATTCTGTACTAGATCAAGATAATGGGATTGTCTTCTATTCTCCAGAAGTAAAGAGAAAATCCTCAATGTAGAAAGGTAACATGGTCCAGAGTCTAAATGATTGTTGTAATTAAATTACATAATAGTCAATAGAAAATTACAAAGCATGTTAGGAAATAAGGCCAAATAACTGAATTCCAAGAGAAGGTAGAAATAGGCTATGCTATTGATATATTAAGATTATCAGACAAATTTTTAAATAATTATGATTAATATTTTTAAGATAATAGATGTATGTATTGATCATTTCACAATTGGAATCTATAGATAAGGATCAAATAGAAATCCTACAATTGGAAAACACAATTAGAATAAAGAAAGATATTTATAACAGGATATTACGCATAGGAGAAGACATTAGTAAAACTGAAAATGTAAGCAAAAAGTAATAGATTGAAGCACAGAGAGGAAAAGGATAGAAGATAAATACAGAGCATAACAGACATATGAAACTCTGTGGGGGGAAAATATCTAATGTGCTTTCGAAGTATGATCCCAAGACTACTTTAAGAACTGGGCCCTGACAATATAAGTAAATAAAGATCGGGTATTTATAAGAATTCATGGCATTTGACTTTGCCGTGAATGTTTAATGAATTTTAAGACAGATTTAGTCTATAAGGGGCTACATATAGAAGGGAAAATACATTCATCACGAATAGTTGGGAAAACATTCGGTATAACATGTGTATACTTGGAGACCAGAAGTCAGGAAAGAAAGAAATGTAACAGAAACAAATGTGACATTTGAACTGTATTATCAAAGAATTTCTTAAAACCCATGAAGATCTCAAGTTACAACTTCATGAAGCTCCATGAGCCTAAAGATGTATATACAAATAAAATCACACATAGGCACATCAGAATGAAAATACTGAAGACTTAAAGAAATAATTCTTGAAAGTTTCCAGGAAAGCAACAACAAAAAACTTTCAAAGGAATTTACTAAGACTGAAATAACTGAGGTTTCCTTTCAACAGAAATGGTGGAATCCAAAAAGTCAATGACATCTTCAAAGGGCTGAAAGAAAATAGTAATTAGAATATCAATCCTAATTCCAGTATTAAATCAAGTATTAAAGAGAGCTGTTCTTGCAAAAGGGAATGATTTATATGTAAGTACAGAAACTAAGAAGGAAAACAGCCTGAAAGTCACAGTTGGAGATTATTAACATATCTTGTCCTCTTAAATTGTTAGCATTAGCAAACAAAAATATAAGTATGCATATGATAGATTTGAACATGATACAAATTTGACCTAAATAACATATAGAACCTTGCACCCAAGAACTGAAGAATACACTTTCATTTCAAGTAAACTTCTAACATTTAACAAAATTGATTGCATACTAGTTGATAAAGTAAGTCTAAAAAGTTCAGTGAATTGAAATCTTCTGATCACAGTGGAATTAGGTTATAAATCATAACAAAAGATAAAGGGAACATGCACATCCTATGAACCAGTAATTCCATTCCTGAACACTTTAAAACAATGGATACATTTGGCAGAAAAGGCAGTGTACATTCATGTTCATATAAAAATTATCTGTCGTATATTCACAAAGTGGATTAATGAATGAACTCCTGCTACATAAAAGAATACAGATGAGAATACAGATATAAGGATGAACAAAGACACCAAGAATGCTTTCATAAGTTTCTATTCATAAATTCCAAAAATTAAGGTACAGTGATACCAGTTGAAACAGTATTTTGTTTTCTTCCTGTATACATAAGAATGCCTCATTAAAAAGATATTTTGTAAAACTGCCAAAAAATAAAACTTCAAAAGGAAAGAAAAATACAAGCATCCTTACTGGGTGAATAAAGGTAGGCAAATCTGGCAAACAGGTAATTTTCTTGGGTCCCAGTTATATATTCACCATGAACCTTTCTCTGCCTAGGAAGTACTTACTTTTGAACTCCATTCACATTCTTATCTATTCTTATTGTGATAATAAATATACCGGCTAATGCCTGGTGTAATGCTCAACTGTCTCAAATCTGTTTTCTTCATGCACTAGTTAAAGGCACAGCCCTGGAGATAGACTGCTTGGTCTTCCTAGTTCCCATTTTAACTTTTAGGCAAGACACTTAAACTTGGTGTTTCAGCACTTTTTCTTCACTGTAAAATAGAAGTCCAAGCAATACTCTATGTTATAGTGTTGTTTTGAGAGTTGAAAAAGTCAATAATTTCTTAAAACAGTGTCTGGTATTGAAGTAAGCATTCTATACATGCCTGTAAGTGTTGTATAATTAGGAGACTGAACTATCCCTTAGATTTGTTTCAAATCCCTCTAATACCTTGAACTATACTAAGCAATCAGGAAGATGGGATTTCTGGGAAGCTGGAGACAAAGACAGTTTTGAAAGGAATCTGTTGAAAAGTTTGACTCCTGAACCAGAAGATTACATAGAGCTGAATAAATTACTGTGCTATGAATAAGTGATGAAGATTTTGTCTTCTCAACTCTGGTGGGACCTGGCATCCCCGAAGAGTGTCAAGAGCAACTTAGTGCTATGCCAGAGAACAAAATGGTGTGAGCACCAAAACCTGTGACCTAAGTCTCTTCTCCGATGTCAGGTGTGCCATCACCTTGCTTCCACTGCCTTATTCATTCATGACTGACTATGCTGAGAACATCTGGCAAGGGTGTGTGCCTATATCACTTTCTGCAAATATGTTAACTTACCTGAACCCTGAGATCATATGTATTTAAAGAAAATGCAGTGGATTGGATTGACTTGAATTGTACTGATATATCCTAAGTAAATATAGACAGATGAGTAAGAACCAGAAAGCTTAGTGGTTTAACTCTTAGGTTCTGTAGTCAGACTTGAACTTGATTTACCAGATATGTGAATTTCTACAAAACATTTAATTTTTCATGTTCTCTACTTCCTCCTTTGTAATTCATAGGCAATTATCATAGGAACGCCACAAGGTTCTCATAAGAATTAAATGAGATAATATGCCTGGCGCATGTATTAAACACTATTTTTTATATCTTTTTTTTTTCTCTAAATTAAGAAGCTCAAATCAGACTGAACTGAGCTGAATTACATAACTATAAATGTTCCCATGTGTAGCCCTTCCTGAATTTTAAAAATCCATTTTGTTTTGATTCTCCTCACAATCCTGAATTCAGAGGGGAGGCATTATTATCTGCATTTGGTGTGTGAAACAATAACAAAGAGAGATAAAATGATTTGCCTAACAATTTTGTAACTATTGGGGTTAGAGATGAACCTGGAATCTGGCCTCTTCAGTAATAGTCTTCATATTTTATTCCTTTGTGCTCTGTCTGTATTCTTATCTCCCAATAAGCAGTGAGAGAGCATTCATCACCTCTGTGTAGAGGACTCCCCAAAGAGGGTATTATCGTCAATTGCTATCCTAAGAGCATCTGTGTGGTGGTTAGGTGGTTGATGTAGGTCAGAGAGGTTTTTCAAGTGGTCTAAGAGATTTGGTATCAAAATTTCATTTAACTGAAACGCTCTTCCATCTGGCCTCAACATTTGTAAATGCCCTTACTAGAATTCATGTTAGTCTCAAGGCCTCCCAGAATGGCCTTTCATCTTGCTCTATGCTTTTACTTCTTAACGGGCCGTTTTCTGGTCCTCTACCTGTAGGCTGGAGCTCATGATCTCACCTGTGGCTCCCAAACTTTCTTTTGCCCATTTCAAGTCACCAACAGATACTTTGTACTGAGTTTTATATTGGCGCTCAAGAATTTCTTGAGAAACTTCAGGTCAGCAGTTATGCCTTATAATTTTCTTTATGTAAGGTGATTCTGCAGTCTTTTACTTTCCCTCTCAGCACTAAATATGACCCTCCTGAGAACATGGACTTTGTCTGTAGTCCCTTCAGAATCCCCTGGGGCACAGAGTAGTGCCTGGCATATAGCAGGTGCTCATTAAATGTTTACTGAATGAATAAATGATCTTCCAACTCCAAACCCCTAACATTTTAATTTCCTATTTTTGTTATCCCTTTTGATACGTTTTCCAATTTTTAACGTATAGGTATTTGATTTTGGTTGCTTGAAAGGCTGTAGAATTACTTTGTGTTCCAGTTATATTTTAAACTTGCTGGCTCCTCAGAGTATTGATTGTCTTTTGCCCATACCCTGGTCTAAGTGTTTATCACCATAAATTCATTTGCTTTTAAAGACTGTATTTTGGAATAAATGAATTAAAAATAGATATTATTTTGGCTAAGTTAAATTCTACAACTGGTGCACCCTAGTGGAGTAGATGGTCAATCATCTCCAAAGGAGCGTAGGCCATGTACCCCTGATTTCAAGTCCCAGGCGGGGTGGTGGGGACAACCAGTGTGAAGAACTAAATAAAAATAAAATAGTGCTTCTAAGAAAAATTCTAGCACTAGATTAGTTCAGAAATTTCAGATATATGCTTTTTCTGTTAAGGTCATAGAATATCCTAAAAAAATGACTTTTTATCTAAGATGCATGCTTTTTTTCTCATTATCAGAGCATATAGAATAGCATTTGTTGCTGTTAGTCATATTTGACAAAACAAAACAACCCAGGAATAAACCAGCCCAAGAGAAATTAGTTAGTAAGTCAGCCAGAGCTGGGCCTGGAGGCTCCGGTGGACTCTGAATGGAGACGGTGAGTTCCTTTGGACTCCTGGACCTGCCTGGGGCTGAGGGGAACAGGGTAGGTTTGCTCTGTGTCCTCCTGTACCAAGGCAACTAGAGAATCTTTTAATCCACTCTATTCTAAATAGTTGCAAGCAAAGAAAAAATGCCATGAGAATATACAGACTTGGACAGGTAACAGCCCTACTCTTTATATTCCACTTATTTATCCATAGGAAGGAAAGGGAGAAACGATCTTTGGATGGTCAGCTATCCATGCCCTGTAGTTAGATGCTGAGCCCTTTTCAAATGTACTCAGAATAAAAATGAAACCCTACTACTTGTTTTGCCCATTAGATAGCATTATCTCCATGGAACGCCAATTCATATCTCTTTGTGCCTTGTGTGGTTCTCACATATGGGATTTTAATAACCTCCATGCTGTGCTATGAATTTATAAGCAGGGCCGATAGAGGAAAAGCACCACAGGACTTTTGTTTTTTCATTATTACTCTTTTGAAAAACAGAGTCTGCCTCATTTCTGTAAGGTTCTTCTGACAGAACTGGCAGTGTTGCAGCTAAAAGTATAGTTGTTACTATGGAAAGGAATCAGCTCTTCATATATTTCCTATATATTTTTTCCAGACTCCCTTTCTCACCCCCATCCTGCCTTCAGTCACCCCGACAATGTCCTATGGCATTGTCCTTGCAGCTCCAGTGAACCGATGACACAGAGATAGGCCCCGTTCTTCAGCTCTGTAGCTCATCTTACATTTTGATTTTTTTTCTGCACATCCTTTTAAATGTGATCACATTTCTCCTCCATTCAATTGTGCATGTCCCAGGAGCTGTTAGTGCTGTGTTCGGGGAAGTTGGCTCTGTGGTCAGCTAGTCCTGTATGGGAATGATGCCTTTGCCCAGTGAAATAATTTGGATTTTGTTAATGCATTTATAAGTTGGTAATGATAGACCTTCCTCCTGAGGTTGATGTGGTGGTGAACTGGTGTGTTATCTATTAGCTGTTTAGCATAACATTTGACAAAGAATTAAGAGAAATTACTATTGTTGCTATTATTCATTCAACAAATCTTTACTGATTTTCTAGACATCAAATGATGTTTTGGATGCTGGCATGATACACAGAAAAAACAATGTCTTTGTTTTTATAAAATTCAAACTGCTAATTATTAAATAATCTCCATCAGTGATTAATGATAATCATTAAGATTGCAACTGAAAGTTACACCTTATACCCCTTTCCAATAACACTTAAAATCTTCCCTTTTCTTTTCTCAGACATGGAGGTTAAAAGTAATTGTATCATCCTATATAGATGAAAAATCCAACTGAGTTTTTATTTTTTGTCTTCCTTGCTTTCAAAAGGGTCTTCCCTTCTCATTTTGGAATCATTTGAACTGACCAGGTCAAACAAGAAAAACTCTATAATCCTGACTTCTCCAGCTTACATAACCTTTTTAGTACAAATTCAAATCTGTTTTACATTCAATCCTTCTAGCTCAATATGGCACTTAGTCTAAAATTTCATAGTAGACCTCTTGGATGTTAAAGTGTGATAGTGAGCAAGAAGTTAATTTTTGAAATGTTCAGGAGAGGAAAGAGCTCAGGAGCTAACTCCTCACATGTCTGTATCAGAATAATCTGTCCAGCATGTACCCTGACTAGGAATCTCCTTCTAGGTGTATTTTGATAAACACACACACTTCTTCTGAGACATGTATGTCTTACACACAGACATACCTTTTGCGGTTTAGGCACTGGCTACGTTAAGTGTATTTTATGCTGTTTCCCAGTTCCGTAGGAAGCTATGAGCTCTAAATCCCAGAAGTCTCCAAATTCTTGAAGATTCCTTAGAATATGCTGCACCTTAAAAAATTAAGAATTATGTTCTGAAAAATATAAGATGATATACAAATAGAGTAAAACCCTATTTAACACTATGTTGTGCCATGGTTCTAAAAAACTGTGGTATCAGTGAACTCACAATTAAGGTTTTTAAGTAGTGTGATACCTATAGTGCATCTGAATCTATTTTTGTGCATTTAAAGCTACTTATTAAACCTGTTTCAGCAAGGTAAATTGTTAGTTATCGCCATAGTGACAAAAATATTATTTTCCTCCAAGAAATGTAGGGACTAATCTGAGAGACTAAAAATAAATGAGTCAGTAGATTAATTAATACATGATTGTAAGTCGAAGTGTCTCTAAGGGTAGAGTACTGTGTGCTGTCAAAGGGTCAAATGGGGAGGGTTTACCTTGAGCTTGAGTGGGAAATGACTTCTTGGAGAAACTGGTATTTCAACTGGGTCTTGTGTGATGAGAAGTTAATAGGAAGAAAAGTGGAGGGCAGAGTATTTCAGGAAAAAAGAAACAGAAAGGTCCAGTTCTTAAGGCTGAGGCAAGAAACTTAAGCTCTTTTATTGTGAATAAACTTAGGTTTGCTGACCTTGACTGGAATGGCCTGTGTACAGGGTGTCTGAAGCCACAGGAAGGGTTTTGGAGTTTATTCCACATGCACAGGCACCGTGTTGGCACCATATTGATGTGAGGATTAACAGAAGCAGGAAAGCAATCTGCTTAAGGTTTCTCCTACCAGGGAATGCCAGAGGGCAGCATCTTGCTTTGTTTAGTTAGTGTTTTGATTCAGTTACTTTTATGAACTTATGGGCCTGTGTGACTATGAGATTTGGATGCCAGAGCTCTAGAATCTCCACATTTATTTTGAATGCTAATTACCACAAATATGTTCTTAATTGGTAACTGTGTATCTTAGACACACTTCATTACATTTAACCTTTGAGATCACTTTTAATTCATCCTCTTTAAAAAGTTTTCTATTAAGAATGTATAGAAGGCATCAACCACATTTTAATTACTGTCTTCAGGGAGATTTTGTGTTGGACATAATTTTTCTCTCAAGGAGGAAATAAAAAATGATGCTTTGAGGAAAGAAACACAAAATAAAATCAAGTGCCAAACACCCAGTGTACCTTTTTTTCTGCTTGATTCAGTATTCTGCTCTTACAGAATGCTGTTTCTACACTCAGTCTGAGCTTCATGGTACCATTTATTAAGAATGTATATAACTTAATATTTCATAATAGCCAACAATTTAAAGCAGCTGGATATGTGCTTTCTCTCCTAAAAGTGATCTCCTACCACTTCCTCTCATTGTTTCATTCTGACCTTACTCCAACCTTTACACACAAACTCGGTTATATATATGTTCTTGTTTTAATGGATTTTGTTGCATTTCCTTATTCTCATTTATTTATAGAAATGATTTATTATTTATGTTGGCTTCATGGTTCTTTCATTTCTGTGTTTTGTTCTGTTTTGTTTTGGTGGCGCTCCCTCATTCTAATAAATATTTCTTCATCGAACATACATGAATATTAGATTACTTGTTCCAAATAAATAAAATCCAAGTAAATTCTTTCTGCCATTAACTGAATCTGTTGTTATCTTTACTATTCAAATTTCCTTTACCTTTGAAACTAGTTTATAAATTAAGCCTGAACGGCTGAGAGGGACTTTGGTATCAAGTAGAGATGGCTGCCCTTTTCTGGCTTCTATTACTGGTGCTTTATTGACTAACAAATTCCTATAACTCTAATATCCCCAAACTCAAGACTCTCAGCTGATGTTTATTAAAAACTCGCTACTGGTAATCAACCTTTTAGCTAATAGAGCATGTATTGAGTTTTTGCAAAGAGGATGGTTCCCTCCCAAGGGTTTTTGGCTCTGAAGACTAAATGGTGCTTTGTGGCTTTGGCAGCCTTCAGAGAAGCATGGATGCTGGGAACTGAAATTCTCAGAGCTTGCCAACTCAAACCACTGTATTCGTCACAGCTCTCTGGTGCCAGGAGTTTGCGTGCCAAGAAAATAGAAACCTGTCTAGAAAATAAACTGTTTTCTCTTGACTTTTCCTCTAGGAAGATGAGAAAAAGTCAAGTTTTATGGTTTAAAAATGACTTAGGACCTTGCATTGGAAATTGAATACTTAACCTTCATACAGAAAACAAAGTAGTGAGTGCATTCTTTATGCGCCCTAAATGCCTTTACTCCCAATGATCAAATTGTCTATAATTTTAAATTGATCTTTATAATTTGTGATGATGACAGCTCCTGAGCATTCCTTATGTGTGCCAGACCTTAAGTATAAATGTGTATTGTGAGTGGGTGATGAGGATGGAGATTATCGCAGTTAAGTGGTTGTATATAACTGAGTGTGGGTTATGTGGACAGGAAATGCTGATGAGATCAGTAGAAGTTAAAGTCACTAGCTACATTCACTTTTTGCAACATTATATATTCTTTAGAATAAGTTGAAAAGCTATTAGGAATATATATGTATGTACATATGTATGTATGTACATATGTATGTGTGTGTGTGTGTATATATATATATATATATATATATACAGCGAGAGAAAATTTTGCCCATGACATTGGAATTACTTACTTTTATCCAACCATTCTTATCCCTTCTTATTTACCCTATATTCCTCTTTCTGTTCTTTCCTATTTCTCTAACAGTATTTATTTTTCTTCTTCCTGTTTTCATCAGAGAGAAAATTCTCTACTTATTCTAGCACAAGATTGAGATGTAAAGGTAGGATCTTATAAAATTAGGGTTTGACCCACATGTAACACAACTAGTATTGTTTTAAGAAGGTAGACTCCTGTGAAAAATCAATAAAATTTAGAACACAGGAAAGACTAAATGCATGGCACTTCGTAGCCTAATTTCATTAGCCCTATTGCCTAGTTATTTATTATTACTCTTTGACTTCTTTTATACCCAAGCTTCTTAACTGAGGCGCAATTGACATTTTGGGCCAGATAGTTCCTTGGGCTGTGTGGGGGGTGGGAGGGTGGTGCTTTGTTATTTATTGAAGGAAATTTAAAAGCATCCTTGGCTTCTACCCACTAGACAACAATAGTTCATCTCCCCTCTCCCGCTCCCTGTTGTAACAACCAAAATGTCTCCAGATATTGGCAAATGTTCCCTATGGTCACTGTGTCATCAGACTCAATACATGCTCCATTAGCTAAAAGTTGATTATCAGTAGCGTGTTTCTAATAAATATCAGCTGAGTGAGTTTTGGAGCTTGAGGATATTAGAGTTATATGAATTTGGTAGTCAATAAAGTAACAATAATGTAGCTGTCAGAAAATCCTTCTTTGAAAACCATGATTTTACATCCATGTAGTTGGACACATGATGATATAAATCAATATATTAAGAATAGGTGTGCTTTGTTCCTTTTTAAAAAATGACTTTAAAGTCTGTATTTCTCCATCTTATCTTGTTATTTCCAATAGCATTCAAATTCAAAAGCTGTTGTTCAGTGCTAGCAAATCTGAATAGACAGAAAGTAAACATCATCCTTTTTATTGGATAAGATGTACAGCAATGAAAATCCCTGGATTTAAAGAGCCTGTTAAGATGTATTATGTCAGATGGAAAGTGCTATTTTAATAAATCATTGTTATTCTTAACATGGACCTTTTATTTTAGAAAAATGGATAATTAGCATTTTGGCTTATCACTTTCTCTCCATGAATACAAATAATTTGATAGACAGACAACCAAAAGAGACTTCATTAAATAATGGGTCTAATCAGCCTGGGACGAAAGCAAATTAGAGGTTAGACTTCCAGCTTGAGAGTTGGAACTCAGGCTTTGGTGGCATTGTCGTCTCATTCATCCAGGATATTTTTGATCAACCTAATGCTGTAGTCAAAAAGTGGAGCACAGGTCAACTGGCTAGAAATAGAAGTCAGAATTCAGCTCGGGAAATCATAGGCTACACTGCTTTTAACTTGCAGCTGGATTATTGCAAAAACACATTCAAAGCATCACTACCAGTCCTGTGGTGTTTGGACTTAGTAGCTTCAATTTCTAGATAATGGCACATTATTAATGAGAAAGTATTAGAAAGTGTTCCAGGGGAAAAATATCAGCCTGGAACCATTCCCCTTTGCATACATTATATACTTTACTGCCATCTGTGGTTATCCATAGCATGCATAAAACTTACTAGTTTTCCAAAAAGGACTACAAATAGCATTTTATATTTTGAGAACAGTTTTCCTAACACCCAGCCAAGAAATCTATTTTGAATTAATTTCCTTTTTAATTTTTTAGTGTAATCTCTCTTTTTGTTTCCAAGAAACAAAGCTCAATGCTGTGTTTGATTTAGAATGGCCACAATGTCACTCACAGGAGACAGAGATCCACTAGTAGAATTTTCCTGGCCTAGGACCTCTTTTGAAGCTGGCAGTGCTGTTTTGAGAAGGGATCACAGTGACTCCTTAGGTTTCCTCTGTGGGGCAGTGGGAGAACTTAGATATAGAGTTTTTTCTCATCATGAGACAGAGGAATGATTTTATGCACAATTCTACTCTACACTCACCATCCAACCCATGCAGAAGTCTTCTCTCTGTGAATCCATAAGCTGATATGACGTTTTACCTGCCGATATTTTCTAAGCAGTATTTGCTGCGAATTAGACTTATGTAAAAAAAAAAAAAAAAAAAAAAAAGTAAATAAGTCAATGGTGCATTGTGAAACATTCAGCTTTATTGCAAACATCTAAGTAAAATTATAACTAAAGCCACTACTGAATGATTTTGTAAGTCTTGAAGGGAATCCTCACAAAATTCCACACTGGAAATAAAAAGGCCTATATCCCTTTGTAAAAATGTATCTATGTGGGCTTTTATTTTTTCAATCTCTTGATTTGTTATTGATACAGCGCCACCAACCCTTAAGAAGGGTGAATCCTGCCAACTGGAGACTCTTTAGTGTGTGTGCTGAGTAGGCAAGTAGTTGTGAGGATACATATTTGAAGGAATCTGTAGTTACAAGGCTTTGTCAAGAAATGGATGTTATGTATAATAGAATCCAGTGTGTTGCTTGGAAGAAATGAAGATATGGGAGAAGAGAGCTTTATTCATATCCCCAAGCCATCTTTGACTAAGTTGACATTGTCTACTGATGCTTTGGAGAAAATGAAAAGTATACAATGAATTCAGTGAAGGGTGCCCTGGGGCAAATACAGAGGTCTCTGGCGGGGAACTGACCAAGGAGTTGCAGAAGTGAAGAAAGAATCAAGGAGTTGAGAAATCTGTGCAAAAGCACACAACTAGAAAGAGAGGGATTTGAATGAAAATCTGAAGACAAAGCCGGTGCTTATTTGTATTCTACTATGCTGCTAGAATCTGGTTTTATTATAATTTTCTTAAAACACCTTAACTTCTTTGAGATGAGATGGAAGTAGAATCTGATGAAATGTTAGAGGTTAGTGATAGTGAAGTTATGCAATTGTGTAATTTACATGTAAAAATTACATATTCAACTTTCAAAGTCCTGGTATTACAATTTCTTCTTTTAAATTTACGCCAGTCCCAGGCTGATTAGACTCAGTATGTAATGAAGTCTCTTGGTTGTTTTTCTATCAAGTTATCTGTACTGATGTAGCAAAAATGATAAGCCAAAATGCGAATTATTTGACTTTATGTCTTTATTGTTTAGTCCATGTTGGAAAATATGGTTTAAGGGCAGATACATGCCTTATGGCACCAAATAACTATAGACATGATATGACCGTGATCTGCTAACATGTCTTCTCTAATAAGTAATAAACATGTAGTTGAAGCAAGTATCATTTTATTTTTGAGCTGTAACCTATTTTTTGCCTAGCCCTTGTTTATCTGCAGCAATTACAAACACACACGGAAAGCATTTTCATAAAAATTACAACTAGAAAAAATTGTTCCGTTTTTCACAGCTCCCTTTCTCCTTTCTACCCTCATACAAATTAGAAGGTCCTGAACAGTGATTTATTTTTTATCATCAGACTGGTTAATAATATATTCCTACACAATTCATTAACCTGTTCGTCAGGCCCTGTGTTGCAGATGCTGGCTACAGGTACGAACCCAGGTGGAGGCAGGGACGCTTTGATCAGCATCTATGTCTCAGCCACATCACATGGCCAGGACTCTTGCAAGGTTTCGATTTCCTTCTTTCAATGAAAAAAGGAAACCCGTTCTCTTCATGACCTCTTTGTCTAAACTGTTTTGTAAATGTAACAAAAATAAGAATTTGCTTACAGCTTGGATTGGCTGTGCTTTAATGTTTTATGGCAATTGATCTGGTTTAAGTAAAGGCCTTTTTTTTTTTTTTTTTTCTTTCCAACTTTGACATGTAAAGCTGCTGGAATAGTCAGCATTTGAGAAATGCCCAAATTGCTTTTTATCGGAATGATCTCATGGCATATTCTTAAGAGCAGTTAGGGATTTTGGAGAAAACACTAAGAAAATCTGAAATCTGCTTTTAAGTCTGTGTCTAGTAGGCACCGTAACTGAAATAAGACATTTCAGTTCACTCATCCTGTGAATAATCATTTGATTATTGTTGTCTTTTGATCTTCCGAAGTCTGAGTTGGGTCTTTAGTTTGTCTAGATTCTGCAATCCTGGGTACTAGAAGGTTGGTAATTTTCATTTTTAGCTAATTACAATACTTTACATGGTCACGGGGATTGAGTATTTTAGAAAGCCACTTCATTAAAGCATTAAAATACTGTGGGCTCAGTAATTTCATTTACTGGGTCAATAACCCATGATATCTAGAAGAAGATTTAAAATAGTTTAAAAATAATTATTCAAACAAGAAAGGAATTTCAAGCCATAATTACCATAGCAATAAAGAAAAGATAGACTCCGAAGCAAGTATAATATTATATTTAAATATTAATATCTCAACTCAAAGGATTTTGCTTGTCCAGCACTAAACCACAAGAACTTAGACCTAAAATAAACTTCAGCAAGCATCTAGTCTAGGTATAGAAATTCAAATAAAAAAAAACAACTATAATTCAGTATCTGGACTAGCAACCTACTGTGTTTCAGTCTTATACAATGTACTCATGTTTCTTAGAGCATTCACAAATTTCTTAATCAATTTTTTCCTGGATATCTTGCATTTTGATTGCTATTATAGGTTAAATTTATTTCTACTGTAGTTCTGATTTTGGTGATGTACTTTTGGTAATTTTTTAAATATTCGTGCTGTAGCTGTCTACCATTTAAAAAAATCTGCTATTAGTTCTAATGGTTTTTCTCTAGTTCATATGTAGCAAAGAAGACAGATCATTTGCAAGAAATGATGATTTTTTCCCCCTCCTCTCTTTTGTTAATAGTATTAATACCTTCCCTCACCCTCTCTCTGGGCTTTAGTTATATTAAATAGGACTTCCAGAACAATGTGAATTAATTATGGAATCAGTGGGCAGTTATATCTGCTCCTAACCCTATTATGTGCAGTTTCAGAACTGTGTTCCAAACCACTTCCCATAAAATGTGAATCTGTTTTCTACCCTTCTGCCCACCAAATTTAAAAAAAAAAAAAACGGAGGGAGGAGAGGGGTAAGGTTTCCAAATGGTTTCCTGGAATTCTGAATTTATCAAAAAAGAGATTTCTGTAGTACATGAACTTTCATAGCTCATATTATTTAATACACATTAGCAGTCTCTGAGAGATGAAGAATGGGTTGACTTTCCCCAACATATTTGTCCACAGAATCTAGTTTTGAAATATACTTAGCAATATCTTATGAAAAAATACACTGGTTTTGAAATGCACTTAGATATATCAATGCTGCTCTGTTAACTGTGGTGTTGCTTTTAGTTTCAGAATTATATTTCTTATCCGTAAAGAAAGCATCCTGCTCTTAGAGTGTTATATAAATAGAATCTTCTACTTTGTTTTCCTTTGTATCTGGCTTTTTCCTCAGCATGTTTTTAAAATTCATCCATGTACATTTATATTCAATGCTAGATAGTACTGCCTTGCACGAGTGTGTTGAAAATTTGTACAATTTGCAATTTGAGTGTGTTCTAAACAATACTGCTCTGAATTTTCTTATACTTGAACCCTGGTACATAAAATAATACACTTTATAGGCTATAGAGCAGTGAGTAGAATACTTAGGACATAGGTAACATATATATTTTTAAGTATAGAGAGTAATGCCACCATTTTCTGAAGTATACTCTCCTCTCGATGATTGCATGAGATTTCTAGTTACTCTACATTCTTTTTCACAATTGCTATTGTCAGACTTTCTAATTTTGGATACCCTAGTAGATGTGCAGTAATAACTTATTGTTTTTATTTGCATTTTTCCTGATTACTTTGATAAGTATCTTTTCTATGCTTATTTGTCATTTGAATTTCTTTTATGTAATGGCTGAATTGAATCTTTTGCCCATCCCTATATTGCTTTGGCTGTCTCCTGTGCTTTGCTATTGCTTTGTAAGAATTTGTTATCTATTTTTTGTGCATTAACTAGGATATATGTGTATGTGCATACACACACAAATACATTTTCAGAGAAGAAGATGGGTAGTTAGGTAGGTAGGTATCTATTGTCTGACGTCTCTTCACTATATTGAAAGGACAACCATTTTTAACTCTGATATAGTTTACTTTATCAATATCCTTGTTAATCCTTTTGTATTTTAAGCTATAAGAAAACTTACCCAGTATGCCCTGCTGGAGCAGCATTTAGGTCAATGATCTTCAAAGGACAAAGACCATGTACCTCTTGGCTGGGAGGGGCATGTGTGGAACAACAAGTGTGAGCAACTAATTTGGAAATAAAGTAGACTGCTTCTTCCTCCTGTCTCTTCCTTCCTGTATAGCTACTCATAGCTTTCATTCCTGCCTGTACCTTTCCTTTAAACAAAAGAAAAAGAAAAATGTACCCTAATTTTCTCCCTGTGAGACTGACTAATATCCAAAAGATTAGAAACAACAAGTTTTAGAGAGGTTTAAGGTGATATCTCATTGTGGTTTTGATTTGCATTTGCTTAATAATAAGCAATCATGAGTATCTTTTCATTTACCTGTTCGTCATCTGTATATCTTCTTTGGAGAAACGTCTATTCGACAACTTGTCTGTTGTTGAGTTGTACAAGCTCTTTATATATTTTGACTATCAGCCCCTTGTTGAATGTTTGATTTGTGAATATCTTCTCAGATTCTGTAAATTACATTTTCATTTTGATAATGATTTATTTCACTGTGTGGGACCCTTACAGTTTTGTAGTGCATTTGTATATTTTTATTTTGTTTCCTTTGCCAGAGATGAATCACCACAGATATATTGAAGGCCAATGTTAAAGAGCTTACCAGCTGTGTTTTCTTTTATGTATTTTATAATTTCCGTTCTTATATTTAAGTCTTCAATCCATTTTGAATTGATTTTTAGTATGATGTACAATTAAGGCCTACTTATATTTTTGCATGTAGCTGTCTAGTCCTCCCAACACAATTTATTGAAGAGAATTTTGTTTCTTCATTGTATGCTTTTGGTGCCTTTATCATCAACTAGGTGAAATTTTATTTATAGCAACAATTTGAGGACTATACTGCTAGTATCTTCTCCAGAAAATATTTTTCTTCATATTTTCCAGGTTTCTAAGATCATTAGAATTTCAGGAATACATAGTGGAATTTCCAAAATCAAGATTTTTCAGAGTCAACTCACTGACATAAAAGAAGATGACAAATTTGCAAGACAGGTTTATTTCCAGTTCAGCTTACTCTTAGGAATATAACTTAAATGTCCTGGTCCAAAGTGAAATTTGATGTACTCTTTTTGAACTCTGGATTATGACTTATGTTCTTCTAGGTCAAGGAATCTGCCAGAAACAGAGCTCAGTTATTTAGAGACAGAAATGCCTCCAGGACAAAAGCCAGCTTTAGTATTGGTGTGCCTGCTTGGGTTCCAGACTTCAAGCTGGTAATTCCTCACTATCTTGTTAAATCTTTAATGGTCTCAATGAGATGACTTTAAAAATTTTTCTGGTTCTTTTAATTATCTTCCATGAAAGCTTGGTCTGAATTTTTGTTAATTTATTGAGGATGTTTTCATGCTGGCAATTTTTAACAGTAGTAAATTTGAAAATCCTCTCTACTTAGGCTTTGCATTTTCAAACTAGAAAGAATGACATATACTGTAACTTCTTTCCTGAAGTCTGTCTCAGTTAGAATCATAGGCCTTTCATTTAAAGCCTACAGAGGACACATTTTTCTCATTATTATTTTAATAAGCAAAGACTATACTATCTCCCCATCTCCAAATATGCTCTAAGACCTTCACACTTCCTTAACTTTTCCATTTGCCCATTCCTTCCACTTCCAGCTTGGAATTCTTACACTGGTGTCTATAAGTATTTGACTCTGAACTTACAGTGCATCACTCGCTACTGTCTCAACCCCTCCCCGCTCCCACAGCCATCCAGCTCGCTAGCTTTGTTCTCCAGTTCTGTCTCTGTGTTCATGAAGAGTACTAGGAAAAATATTTAACTTTGCAATAGATTTGTCTAAAATCTGTAATTTTAAAATTCCTGCTGTGGCATCATTGCTGATCCTTCTGATTCTTGCTCAAAATATTCTTTCTCAAAAATTCATTCCTCTCCTTAAGACTGTTACTCTTACCTCTAAGTATCCTTCCTCTTAATAATTACCCCTATTTGCTTTATAGAAATGTAAAAGAATCTGGAGCAAACTCTAACTGTAATACTTGTTTTTAAAGTCATCTGTTTCTCTTCATGTTCTTAACTTATTTTTCCTGTCTCAGGGTAGAAGTTTCTCTGATTTTTCAAAGTCTATCTCTCCAACTATACTCAAAAAATAATTGACTTTTATCTTTCCTGGGTTTCTTCTCCACTGGTGGCCCTTATCTGTGTTTGCAACACTCCATTTCCACCAATTCCTACTTCTCCAACTAGAAGCACATGAAGTATCCTCCAGCCTAAAAAGGAAAAAAAAAAGAAATTGGGAAAAAAATAAGACACCTTGTATTGAGTGAAAGTCAATATATGTTTACTTTAACACTAGCCTTACGTTCTGTCAGAAATACATATGACAATGAAAAGAATTTATAAGGTTATATGATATTCTTTGTTTCTAAAGCAAATTCAGAACATAGAAGAGACTTTACGGCTATATTGTTATCAGTAATTCGGTGGGAAATAAGAGTTCTCATGTTTGGTTCTCTTTATAGACTTCCAGTATCTTCCCCATTTACTCCCCATAACCTCTGACTTCTAGGGCTGATAGCATGTCTACGTGTTGTTCACCAGTATAGTCCTAATTGAGGGACAATTGGAAAGAATTACTACCCATATCTTCCCACAAGTGCTGCAGGGATTCAACATTTACCTTTATTTTTTTCCATCCCTTCAATCAGGTGTTATAGTTTCTTATTTTATCATTGCTAATTTCTTTAGGATGATGTTCCTTAAATGTAGATGCCCGTTGGAATCAGGTATAGAATTTATAAAACATTTTTGAGGATATTTTCATCATCTTCAAAAGTTGTCTGATTCATTTGGTCAGGGCTGGAATCCTGCCATTATAGATTTATTTTATTTATAGATTTATTGTAATGTGTAGCCAGTTGAGAATTCTGTCCCTAGTTGATAGGTTTAAAATACTAATACCAAAGTATGAATTAGTTTTCTCTTACTTTCTTTGTGTGATATAACTGCATAATCTGTTAACAATGGGTCCCAATCTCATCTTCCTGAAAGGAAAGGAAAATAATAAGTAGACTACAAAATTAATCAAATTCTGTTAGAACTGATTGTGATAGTGAAATATGAATTACTTCTGTTCTTTCATTCTATAGGAGAAAATTCCCTCTTAGTTTGAAATGACTTGTTTTTTGTGTCCCCATTCAGAGAAAGCAAGCTGCTTTCTTTTGGCATGGCTACATGAATATACTCATCCATTTCCCTCAAGGAACTGCTAAATAAAGAGAGCACATCATCTATAGCAACTGAGAAGCATAGCTTTATATTGCCTGTTTTAGAATTATTTCTTGACATTAACATTTTTATGCACCCCCATATTAAGTTTTATGTTTGAATGTGATGCCACCAGGTAGGAATCAAGGTAAATGCCATATCCCAAATCCACAGAGAGTCAGAATCAAACCACGGGTTATCAAATCTGTCTTTTTATGTGCTGTTACTTGAAGTGTGTGATTTATACACAGTGCTTTTGAGAGCCACATTAACTGAAAGATGCTGTTTTGTGACTGGGCAAAGAAGTACATTTACAGGCCGGCTTGGTTGAACTGTGTTGATTTCTCTCTAGAACAATCTTCACAATTGTTTGCTCACTGTTAGAGGTCTGCTGAAAGTGACATGGTATGGATGAAAACAGCTTGCTTAATCATTCCTGAAACATGGGAACAATTAAAATACATTTTTTTCTTTGTCAAGCAATAAAAACAATGCCAGATTGTTAATGCCTCTTTTGTACCTTTCACTTGAAAGACCTCAAAAGAACATCAGGGAGAATAAAGGCAAAATCTATTCCCTGATGGCGTCATTATACATGTAGAAGCCTCTAAAACTCAAACTCTAAAGACATTCAGGAGGAGTTGAGGCATAAATGACAGCAGACTGAAGAGTGTGTCTCTAGAGCCTTGTAAACCTGCTTTGTTCAAATTATTCAAATTGGTTGATGAAAAGCAAAGATCTCACTTGTTTTAACATTAAAGTAGTAAATTAATAACTGGTGAATTGCTAATTGTCCTGTAAAGCATTTAAGGTGCCAGGAGCAACCCATCTCCAATATTTTGAATTGCATTTTTATGGTTGAAATGAAAGCAACCAGTAGAGTAGTGTAAAGCAATGTTTTTAATAATTTAAGTTGGCTCGATTCTAACATGATTTTTATTTTAAAATATTTATTGAAGTTCCTGTTTTTACTTGAAGTGACCAAGTTGCATTTTTGACTTCAAGACATCAAATAGAAATTTATTTTCTATATGGGGCTAAAGTAGGGAGATAGATTAACACTTTCCAGTGTGGTGTTTCATCGCTGGCTGTTTCTGCTCACTTCTAGGTATAGAATTAGCAGGCTTGGTTAAATTTTACTTAAGCTTTTGGTGACCTTTTCTAATCTGGACTTAATAATTTAATATCCTGACCTTCGTTTTTTGTAGCACCACCTTAATGATAAATGCAGAGATTTAATAACTAGAACTAGTTGACAGGTGACCTTTCGTACATGGCCGTTTCTCTTTGCTGGGGAAACCACACTGTTTTGCAAGTTTTAATTCACAGATTTTAATTATCTATTCAATTGTCTATAAGCTTATTCACAGGGAAAAAAGTAAAGGTTAAATATTTCATTCTTCTTACTGATTAAAATGTAGAGTGCTTGGCAGTTGTCCCAACGTATCATTCTAAAAGAAGAGGGCACTTTGTCAGGTCTTAGCTAGAAAGAAGGGCAGTTTTCTAGGATGCTTGCTAAGGAACAGGGTGAAAAAGTGGCTAACAGGGTAGGTGATCTGTTTCTCCAGCTGAATGGAGATAAACGTGTGTGTGTGTGTGCGTGTGTGCACTTGCTTGTATGTAAGTGTGCATGTGTCAATTTAGAGCAGAAAAAAAAGCTTTTAACTATTTGCGTACTCATTTGAAGAGAAAAATAACTATGACTCAGTGAAAAGTAAAACTTGTCAATCAGAATGAATCACCTGTTAGATTTGGTCACTTTTCCTTTTTTTTTCAACCAGGCAGTGATCAATTGGGTAGGTCATGGTAAATTGGTTTCTAGAGTCTCCATAAATAATATAGATTGTTTAAACATAGGGAAATAAAGTTAACTAATTGCTAAAATACCACAGACACTTATTTTTGAGGTGACATTGATATATTACACTGTATAAGTTTCAGGGGGTACAGCATCATACCTCAACAAATGTGTGTGTTACACCATGCCCACCACCAAAGGTCTAGTTTTCATCCTACACCATAGAGTTGACCCCTCTACTCTTTCCATTTCCTCCCTGCTTCCCTTTCCCCTACCTCTTCCCCTCTGATAACCATCGTTCTGTTGGTAGAATTTAAGGATCTGTTTTGTTTTGATATGATTTTGTTTAATTGCTTGTTTCTTTATATTCCACATTGAGCAAAATCATAAAATATCTGTCTGTCTTTATAATAGCTGCATCTTTCCCAACCTCCATAGCATCAGAGAACATGGTACTTTCTTATTCCCCTGTGCCTATATGCCAGCATTTTTGCAAACAGTATTCCTTTTTGTTCCAATAAAATACTTATGTTTATAATGACATAAAAATAAAACAAAAAAACATTCAATCCATCCAAATGGCAACCTAGAGGACCTAGAGAGAATTATTCTTCGTGAGAGAAGCTAGAAGGAGAAAGACAAGTATCCTATGATTTTACTCATATAGCGAGAACTAGAGAAACAGATGAACCAAATCAAATATAAATAGACTTTTAGTCTATAGAATCAAATTGATATTTACTAGAAGGGGAAGTGGGTGGGAGGGTAAATTGGGTAAAAGGGGACAGTTACATGGTAAAGGATGCAATTGGATCGTTAGTAGTACACTTGATGTATTATATACAAATGTTGATTTACAATGACTCCTTAATAAATGTGGATGATATTATAAAGCAATTTTCCTTCAGTAACATTCTTTGAAGTTTTACATGAAAAGAAAAATAGTTATGGCTGTAAAATACTGTAGAATGAGTTATAGGATGACTTGGCAATCTTGAGCTAACTTTGATTACCAAGGATTTGAAGCAATCTTGTTAGTTTCTTAAGTAAATTCATTTTAGAGAGGCTCTCAGGCAAGGAGGAAGTATCCCCTTTAACCATGAAGACCCACTTATAGAAACATCATTTGTTATGATCCTTTTCCCCCCTCTGATGGGAACTGTAGTCATTTAATATTTTAGAGACAAAACTTACTGCTGTTGTAATAAAAATTTGCAAAGTGAGTAAGAAGATGTGAAGGCTCATTTTAAAGCTAATAAAATTGGTCATGATTAGTTTATCTTAGACTTAAATTTTAGCTATATGTCAAACTTAAAATATTCAGAAAAAGACTAAGGCTAGTGCTAATACAATTGCTATAAAAGGTAAGTTAACTCTGCTCTCATCCAAACCTAAAATTCTTATAGAGCCTTTCGTTAACCTGAACATTCTGACTGATTTTGGCAAAATTCTTGGCCACCAATTCTTGGCTTGTTTAAAAATAGTGATTTATAATTTGATATAAAAATGTAGCTATGCATTATATTTGAAGTTTTTTCATATATATTAGGAACAGTGAAAATTAATAATAAATATATCTTCATTGTATCCCCTGCTACTTCATAGTACTATGAATGTGTTTTGTGAAAGTTAACATCTGCTTTTTTAACCTGAAAAAATATCTAGTACTCACTGGAAATGATGCTCAGCTTAATTTCCTCAACTGTATATTGGAAAATAAAATCAAACTACCTTTTGAAGAATTATCATGAGAATTAAGTGGGTTAGTGTATAGAAGTGCTGGTGAGGACGAATGATCCATAAGGGGTGTTCAATCACATTTTTATCAATAAATAAATATAATGGATTATAATTCTATTATCTCTTTCACACTATTTTCTTCCCCCCTTGACTCACTATCCTCCTCCTCTGTCAGAAATTAAGTCATTTTTCCTGTAAGGGGCAAATGTCAAAATTCTTTTTAGTAGAGAACGACTTGATTTTCAAGGCAGTCCCTTAAACCTTTAAAATAGTGTGTGAAATTACCCTTGTTGATTACAGAAACCCCTGACATGCCTTTGAGCTATGTACTGAGGTTAAGGCTCACAATGATTACATTTCCAAGATGATTTTACCTTTCATAGTACCTTGTACAGAATGAGTACTAAGTAAAAATGACTTAATCGTTTAATAAATGTCACCAAATTCCTAACTTTCCCGTGCTAAATGTCTATGTTTACGTTTGCAGACAGTAATGTTACCCTTAAAAAGATTCAGTGTTTTAGATCTCAAGTAAAAGAAACTGTCAAACATTTGTGGACTTTCTTTTAACAGGAGACACAGTTGTCCAAGCAGTGTCAGAGGAATATTTATGGTAATCTCAGTTTATAGACACCACCCAAGCATTTGGTTAATGATGCTTTGAGTGCCCAAGAGAAAAAGATGAAGAGGTCAAGTTTGTTTATAATGAAAAGAAACAAAAAGTCAGAAAAAGCCAACTAAAAAGAGAATTCAAAATTAAGATAGAACTTGATAAAGTAGAACCCGATAAATCTTCACAAAGGTTTTGGGAAATCCAGGGCCTCAATCTAGAAAGAAGCTGCTTACGGAAACTGAACTGAGCAAGTGGAGACATAAGGAATACATTTTCAAGCCAGGTTCTCAAATCATATAAAATAAATGAGTTCAAGTAACAGCAGTAGATTTTTAACAAAGAAAGTTGAGATCACAAGATGTGGTGATAAAGCTAATAAAAGAAACTGAGATAACCAGATAAGAGTCTCTCTTGGGTCAAGTCATCCATTCCTGCCCAGTATTTCTTTTTATCTTGCTTATTGTAGTTGGGTTTCAGCAAGCTCTTCCTGTTACCTGAAGCTTCTGATTATGATTAGAGTGTTTCATTCATCTAGCCCTGCACTTCTATCATGCTTTAAAGATGGTTCCTCCAACAAAGTGCTAAAAAGAGCAGCCACAATGCCTAGCCATGTGTCCTGGTGCCTTACTCAGGAAGTCAGGCAGCTAAGCAGCACTGTGACCAAGCAGTACAGGCATGTGGAATTTGCTTAAGATTCTGACAATGGTGACAATGTGGCCAAGTGAATGTTATGAAATAAAGGAGCAATTTAAAGATTGTCACCTACCCCCAAAGCCACTGCATTCAAAACACTCTGCCCACTTACATATTTGTCACATAAACAAAGACTTATTCTCAGTGTTTGCCCCCAAGTTGCTCGTCAGCTGCTGACCTCATTCTGCACAGCTGCAGCGTCCTAATAGGTTGTCACGCAACAGATTGTGATGTCTTAATTGATCACTTTCAGAGGTTACAATTGTCAAGTGAAACCAGTATGCTGATTCTTATTAGTTAAATTAAGCCTTGTTACAGCAGAACCAGCTAATTCACTGTAAAGACTGGGAAATCCAGTGCCAATTGCTACATTTTGTAGATTAGAACACATCCAAGGCTTTTCCTATGTATCATTGTGTGTGTGTGTGTGTGTGTGTGTGTGTGTGTGTACAGCCCATACCACAGAAATGCTGATTATATAGTGAAGCAACTTCTTGGAAGAGTAAATGGAATGTAACCTCCCTGTACCATATGCATCTTGATGATAAATTGGAGTGTGCCATATGACACACTTTAAATCAGGCATTGATTTGCATGACTCTAAGTGAGTCTGGAAAAGTCAACTAAGAATAATGGGTGTCAGACTCTGATGCAAATCACCTGATAGGGAGAATAAGATGTTCCACCTTAATGTTCAAGAAGACTGTAAGCTTCTAGGTGGATATGGAACGGTCCTAGATCAGTGCCAAACCAAGATTCATCCTCTTGTGTCTTGGTAAAATCTTTCTTACGGGGTCGACCTACAGAACCCTATTTCCCAGTGCCCTAAGATGCTCACCCACCTTGAGCAGATGCATTCTAACCTGGTACTCAGACTACTTGCTGCTCAACACAGCAGGAGTGATAGACAGACTCTTCGATAACAGTTTTGAGGTGCCTTATAAATGGACCTTTATGAACACTTAACTCAAGTTTTTTCTAAATTCTTAATTTTGACATATTAAATAATAAATGCTTTTATTTATTTAGCATATTTTTACAGGTTTACAATAAAAACTAAGTCAAAGAAGTAAACCTAAGTAAACATAGTAACTGTCATCCAAAATACAATGGGGAGCACAAAGATGTTCCTCAAAGCAGTCTTTTATAATAGAAAAATATCAGATAATAGCAGAATGCCCAGAAATAGACAACTAGGTACTAATGGTAAACACTCATAATGGGATATTGTTTCAGCACTAAAATTACCTCTAAGGATTATTTTCTGACATTAAATAGCTTAATGATATGAAATCAAATGAGGAGTTGAGATTGCCAAATTTTATAAATGGTATTTCTCAATCTGTCTAAAGTAACATATCTAGAAGAAGGAAAATATTCTAGTATTTGTGAGTGGTGGAAATATAAAGAATTGTTATTGTTTTATGTGTTTTTAAAATTATTTTAAAATTTTTCCATGATGAGCCTATGTTATTTTAATAATCAGGGGAAAAAAGGGTTTTTTTTAAAGCGGATAAAGTAGTTTTGTTATAATATTTGTTGTAGGACTTTATGTCCAAGACATCTTCAATCTAGCAGCTGTAAAACTAAACTCCTGTCTCCCTCACCTGCTCCTGCTCCTCCTGCAGCTCTCATAATTAAAAATCTGAAGTTTTCCTCCTAATTTTTTCTCTCAAATTCCACATTTCACCTCCTAGTCTGTTCTGCAGACTTTACTCCCAGCATATATCTAACACGTGACCTGCTTTTTGCTACCTCCTCTGCTACTACCCCACCTGGTCTCCACCATCATCTCTTCCAGATGGTGGCAGTAGCCTTGTCTTCCAGTTTCTTCTCTTGCCTCCTTTTTGTCAGTTTCCCATGCAGCAGCCAAAGCTCTTAAAATATAAATCAGATCACCCACTCCTTTGCCTTCCCATGTTTCCTTAGTGAAAGGCCTGAGTGATGTCTCCCCTACCATGTCTCTGGCCCCAGTACGACTCACTTTCCTCGCTGGCTCTGCCCGCCATGCTGCTCTCCCCATGGTTTCCCTCCTACCTTGGGGAGCTGGTAGTGGCTTTGGATTTTGCTTTGCAGGAAAGCTTCCCCCCGCACCCCCGCCCAATTCTCATAGCTAGCCCTCTTACTTTATATAAGCCTTAACTCAAATTTAATTTTTCCAGTGCACCCTGGTAGCCTAGTGGGTTAGTTCACTGTGGCACAGCCAACATACATTCCAAGGTCCTGGATTCAAGTCCAGGGACCAGAGAAAGCAACCAAGTTGAACAACTAAATAAAATAAACTCCTTCTTCCTCACACACACACACACACACACACACACACACACACACACACACACACACACACATCCCCTTTCTTGTTTTTATTTTCTCTATCAATTATTGCCATATAACATTTTACATTCTATAATGAAATTTTGTTGCCCTTCTTCCCAATTTTAAGCTCTATAAGGATTCGGTTTAAACTTGACTCCTCAACTCCTAGAACAGTACAGCACGTGCACATGGTATTATTTGCTCGATAACTGCTTTGGGTTTCTGCCATTGATGGGAAAGATGATCTGTTACAGTCTTATGATAATTATCCAGTGATTTTCTGAGGCACTTTCTCCCTTAATTTACTGATCCAGTTGATATGTTGATATGTTTCTTTTGGATTGCCCTTCTCTTTTTCACATAAATCAAAAATTCTAATAAATTAGAAGCATCCATTTCTTCCATAATGTTGAATTCAGCTTTCAGGCTCCTTGTAAGTTATTTTCATTTGATTGTTTTCATTTCCTAACTTAATTATATAGATATATAGATATATAGATATATAGATATAGATATATTTCCTATAGTAGCCCAAGGACTTCTAGGGAGTGGGCTTAAAATTAAGAAGACAGACACTAACTCTTACAGAGTTTACTGTCCAGTGAACAAACATAATTAAACAATAAATTGCAACAAAATAAAATGAGGAAAACAAGAACAGTACTCAGTGTGAGAAGGATCACTTACCAATAGGCATAATACAGATCAGATAAAAAGTGTGGAATCTCATAGAAGGGAGATGAGAAAGATGTATTCCTCCTTTACCACTGTTTTAAAAGGTAGGATGGACTTCATGTGAGAGGGAAGTGGCAAAAGGAATTTATTTGGTTAGCTTGGGATGAAAGATTTGGGGAGCAATGTAAAGAACATTCATTAGTTAGAAGATCTAGATTTGTATCTACCTTGAATCTATCTCCCAGACCTGAAAGTTCATACTTAACCTCTGTGAGTCTGTTACACATTGGTTAAAAATAAAAAAGAGGATGATTGTTAGACCAGCTCTAGAAACTATCTGTGTACATATACCTTCCCTGAGTTCTTAAAAGAAGTCTTTCCTTATTCATCTACTATAAATAGAAAACATAGTCAACATGGTGATGCAAGGGGATTTTTTTTTAAGGGTCTCAAGTATTTTTGCTAGCCCCGAGACTTGTCTTAAGTAGTTCTGGGTTCTGAAAATCTTTTTTAGAAAGTTATCATTTGCTAAATCATTCATGTTTTTGTCAACTGCTGCATAATAATTCATACAAATAAGTAAAGTCCAGAGCTGATGCCTGGATATGTTCCTTTTGAATTTCTTTTTTTAGCCAATGTCCCTATTAAAGAGAGAAAATTAGTATTTCCTTATTTCATTTGAAATTACAGCTCTGAGTGAAAAACCATTTAGAGTGGAAAAAAAGACTTTTCCATTTAGTTTTAAACCTAAACAAGAGGGTAGAAAATTAAAATTATTTCTTAACAATCTGTTTTCACATTTTTCGTGGAAACATGCTGCTCAGCTTTATAACCTAGGGCAGCTACTGTAGGATATATGTCCTCAGAAATATTCCCACACTCAACATGAGTCAAATCCGAGTTTTCTGTTTTCTTAGAAGAACATGTCTGGATAGGTGGAGCTTACTAATTTACATGTTTCTCCCCTTTGCTTTGTTTCTCCTTCTGTTTTTCAGCCTTTGCAATTAGACTGCGACCTTTGTGCCATAGTGTCAAACTCCGGTCAGATGATTGGCCAGAAGGTGGGGAATGAAATCGATCAATCCTCCTGCATTTGGAGAATGAACAATGCTCCCACTAAGGGCTATGAAGAAGATGTTGGCCACATAACAATGATTAGAGTTGTATCCCATACCAGCGTTCCTCTTCTGCTAAAAAACCCTGATTATTTTTTCAAGGAGGCCAACACAACTATTTATGTAATTTGGGGCCCTTTCCGAAACATGAGGAAGGATGGCAATGGCATCGTTTACAACATGTTAAAAAAGACTGTTGACATCTATCCAAATGCCCAAATTTACATCACCACCGAGAAGCGCATGAGTTACTGTGATGGAGTTTTTAAGAAGGAAACTGGGAAAGACAGGTGAGTCCTCTGAGAAGCAGAATTACTGTCTTTTATGTTAATTCTTTGCTGAGTCCTTTTGTGAGCTATCAAATGAACAGAATTATTTTTCAAACTGTTATGTTTTTAACTATTATGATCACTTGATGAGCCAGCATCTAGGCCCCATTTATTCCACCCACAGTACCTTCTGTTGTCTCCATTTTGATTGGCTTGAGGCACCAAAAAAAAAAAAAAAAAAAAAGTCTGGATGCTTCCCCAAGATATCTTTAGATTTGTTCTTATTTAGCTCAATTTTCTATTAAATAAATTGGATTTTAGCTGAAAGAGGAAGTCTGCACATTTCTGTTTCAAAACATGAAAATGTTAAGGAACTTTAGGACCAAAATGCTTCCAGAAGTTGTGATAGAAATATACCTGAAACCACAAAGCAGAACAGGCTATTAATTAGCTAATAAGATAGCATAGTTTCTTGCATGCAAATGAACCCTATGATTATAAACACCATAATATGGTATCTAACATGTTAATCAGAATTCCATATTGAAATTATGTATTACTTAAAATCATTAACAGTAGATTATAAATACCATCCATCAATTATCCAAACACCAATTTGCATTTTGTTACATCTTTTTTTCTCCTGTTGCATTCTGCAAACCACCCTTCTCACTTCTTTTTCTTGAGAACTGCTCACCTCATTCAGTTTTTTGTCTTTACTTTTCCTGCTTATTCTCTCTGCTCCTTCATCCCCCTCAGTGCCCATGTAACTTTATTGTCCGCCTTTTTTTCTTCCTCTTTCGGAGGATTACCAGATATGGGCCAGATATGAGAAAGAAGTTGAATTATAAGTAAGTTGATCTTAGTTCATATATCTAGTTCTATAAAGAACTGCTGAAGGAAGATATTAAAACTAATTGTTACTGTTTTAAATTATCTGTGAAATTTTTACTTCATGTAGTGCTATGGATGAGTTAAACTTTAGTTATAATTCCTTTGTTATAATTCTTCTATTCTCAAAATGTATCTTTGACTAGTCAATATTCTCAAATCTGAACTTTAACTATACTGGTATATGTGAGAATTTTTGTGGGGTGAAACTTCTGATATCTCTACGTGTATATTGAACGCTGATAATTCATGCAAACTCTTATCTGAACTAACAACATAGTTTAATTTAGCATTTTCTACTTCTGAGCATATAAAATATTTAATTTATAATTAAATAACAGACACAACACCCATTATACTAACCCTTCCACTGATAGAGTCAGTGCTCAGATTTGAATCAACGTAGCATTAGTTGTTCAAAGAGTCAGGCAATAGAGATAAAAGTAGAGAAATGATTCAAAGAAATACTCTCACATGTAGCACTATTCTGAGTAAATATGACCATTCTCAAGGGTTTTTGGAAATTTCTGGTCTCCTTCCTGCCCAGAGCAGTGCAATTAATTAGACGTATTTGATTTTTCATTACTCATTGTTAACCCACAGAGCATACCCCAGTCAAAACTACCAGCCTTAGAATCATTTTGGGGTATCACAGAAGAGCTTAGCATCTTATGTTCCTATTGTGTTTATACCATGTTGGCTTTTTCTATGAGCTTTCATTTCAGTAAGACAGCACTGACCAGATGTGTGGATTATAAAAGAACGGAGAGTTTCCTTTTCCTACTGACTGTGATGAGGAAAGCTTTTTGTATAGCAGGGAAAAACTCACTTGGAATAATTAATTTGCAGCCATTAGTGAGTTGGTGAAGTTACCAAAATAAGTAGGGGCAAAGTCAAAATTGTTTTATGTTGCTTTTTTACTGTTTTTTCTCTGAACCTATTTCTTTCGGATTATGTCACTGAGCACTGCAACCAGACCAAAGAAGAGGCCTATGCTAGTATTTTGGAAATGAGCAGAATGAGTGGTTTTGATAAAATCTTGTGAGATGACAAAATTAATCAAAATGATTTTGAAGTTGTCTTCTGTCTTCACTCTGATTTAAATATATATACTAATTTTAGTTCTTCAGATACTATTGTCTAAGGATTTCCCATAGTGACCCGATATTCACTGCCGGATTTCAAGCGAGAATTTTTTTTTAACTTTTTATGTAGGAAAATGTCAAACTTATAGGGATACTAATATAGTTTAATGAACTTCAGTATGCCTGATACTTAGTTTAAAGAATTGTTAACTCATGACCAATTTTGTTTCATCTATACTCTATATACATTCTTCTTTCCCAAAGATTATATTGAGGCAAATCCCAGATATTATGTTATTTCATTCATAAACATTTGAGTTTATATCTTTAAGAGATATTCTTAAAAATTAAACACAAGGTCACTGCTTTACATAAAAATAATCAATATGTTCTTAATAAAATTATATATTTAGTCTGTTTTCATATTTATCCAATAATGTCATTAATATTTTAGCAGTTAATTAATATAAGGATTAATATTAGGCCCATACATTGTTCAAATCAAGATTAACAAAAGATCCATGAATTACAATTGACTGAGGTCCTTGTATTTCTCTTAAGCTTATAATTCATTATTGAAAAAATCTAGCCATTTTTCCTATAGTTTTCTAAAATCTAGATTCTGCACGTTTGTGCTGATACTAATATTGAGGTTTTATTGGATTCAGGTTGTACTATGCTTTGCTGTTCCTAGTAGTGAATATTTGTATCAGGAGAAATACTATCTAATTTTCTTTTATGTTAGCAGTTGTTAATAATTATTTTTAGGTTTATAATAATTTCTTCATTGTTACAAAATAATATTTCATCATTTCTTTTTCATTTATTATCTGATAGACTTTATAAAGAGAAATTTGCCCTCATTAATGAATTGATTACCATAAGATAGAAAATAATGATGATCCTTTCTGTTTATCCATTTTAAGGCTTTAATTGGTTCCCGACCATCCTCCAAAAGTGACCAGGAAGTGTATGATGATCAGCATTAGCATATTGACTTACATGCTTAAACATATTTGAAATATTTTAATTCATGAAAATTCTATCTTTATGCTCAAGTTGTCCTATTTGGAGCTGCGCTAAACTCTTCAAATTATCTTTTGAGTTATTTTGAACTGCCTTCATTATTATTGGATGGCTTCTTTGCTTCTTGACATTATACGATGATTCAAGATCTTGTAAGTATCTTGATGCAAGCTTGGATACCAACATTTCTCCAAAGAACTTGGATCTTTTTCAGTATTTAAGAGCACACAATCTTGGCATTACAGGTTATCATTACTACTGGATTCATCAATATTTTTTTTTTCATCAGACAGAGCTAGGACACATACACTATGTAGCATTTATATTAAGATAAAATCATTATGAATTCAAACTGAAGCTTCCACTTCTAAATCAGGGTGTCCAGGTTTTATTTTACCTCATGTATCTCATATCTGTTTGTTCTTTCTACCATGCTGGCAATAACAGATCCTAGAGGCACCAATGCTGTTACTCATCTGCTTTATCCCACAAAACATATACAACAATTTTAGAATTAAGAGTAACAGTACAGTCATGCAGCAATATCATTGCTGAATCATATGATATGATTACTATAAACATTTAATATTATTTTGCACCAGAAGATATTTTAATGGTAAACATTCATGTGGATCCATGCTTACAGTGTGTGTATTGATATTTCCTGGCAAACCTTTTCAATAATTTTCTCCTAAGAAAACAGGAGTGAGTTAGGTGGTATGAATCATGACAGCAGAGAGAAGTAAGAAAAAGTGATATCCATTCAATTTGACTTTTGTTATAAAGTTATTTTAGTTGATTTGCCTGCACTTATTGAAACTTTGTATCAACTACTCATTTCTGTCATCAAGTTTTTAATGGAGAGGTTATGTCACAATCACTATGCATAATTTAATGAATTAAAAAAATTATATCCCTGCTAGTTAAAGTGATTCATGATAGGAAAATGATTAACTAGAGGTCCTCAAAGAAAATTTGCATCTCAGCTTGCTTCTTCAAATTGCCAAAATCCTTTTAAAAACTATGCCTTCTTTTTTTTATAAGCATCTTTTCTTTTTTTCCAGTGGCTTTTATTTTGTCATAGGGGATTCTTCATTGAGGAAACACGAAGTAGTAAAAGAAAAAAAATATATATATAATACATGTTATATACATTATGCATTTATTACATAGTATATAATATGTATTATTTACATATATACATATGTATAAATATATATTTCCCATAAGTATATTAGAATTGTTTTCAAGCTAAATGAGATTTAATTTATTTTTTATCAGTTATTTACTAAATGATTATTATAAGACTTGTCAGTTAGGACAATCTTGTAGGAAAGGGTGAGAGAACAGAAAAAGAAAGCTGCTCTCTCTCTCATCTCCTAAAGCCCAGAATTCTAGGCCCTTTGTGCTGTGGTCCCCTTTATATTTTCACTTTATCAGTGTCTTTCTGGGAAACAAGATTTGTGAATTCTCCAGATACCTTCTGGAAACCGTTGGATAAAGGCTGTATAGTTAAAATAACTGGATCATATGGATCTCTATTTTCCCTTTGAATGATTGGTATGCAGAAATAATATTAGCCTGCTGACATTTACATATTTTCATTAATACATCTTAAGACTGAAATACCCTGGAGGTGCTGTAGGGCTGACAGTGGCACATGGTGACACACTCGACATTTGAAGAATGATTATATGCCTGACCATGTACAGAGGCAAAAGAATTATAACTTCATGGGAGAAACAAGTAGAGCACCAATGTGAGATTTTACCCTATGGGCAGGTGGGCAGTGACAGCTTGTTTCCCACTTTAGAAACACATTGGTGAATGCAGAAACATTATTTAATTAAGTAATACTTGAGAAAGCTATAGTTCCCATTAAAAGAACAAAGCTAATTCAAGGCTGATAAAGGACCCTGGGCTGCCCTAAATAGGTCTTAATTAGCTGGCACCAATGTGGATCCGCCTTCAGGGATGGCTGAAATTAATGAAAGTTAGCAGCAAATAGATCAACATTTCAAGACATTACTCCCTCAGGTACAGAGAATGAGAAGGGAAAGAGTTACTTTAAGAAACCTTTAAGGAAACAGGATGCACAAAGTCATTTTCAGAAAGCACTGTCAAAATGGGAAACTGATTTTGTAAATATCATGGCTACATGGCCAGTGTGCTCCATCCTTTCCTGCTCAGCCTTAAGGAGAGAGAAAGGAATCAATGATGTGTCCTTTCTCTCTGCTTTTTTGGAGTCAGTTTTATCACCTGGTGTGGGTTTTAAATACAGGCTGAGTTTCACTCTTTCAACTTGTCCATTGTGAAAGCTGTGCAGCAGCATGATCAACTTTAGGGTTAAACATGGCTCATATCCCTCATATATGCAAGCCCTTAGTTGTTTCCGGAGTGAGATGAGGTTTCAGTTCTCTCCACTGAGAATTTGGGGACTCTGAGGTCCTGTCTATGTGCCCACAGGTAAGCAAGCTGTAGAAACACAGTGCCAGCAAAAGGTAAGGGGTAGAAAACCACAACCCAAACAAAACCCTGTTCTAACCTGAGGACACCCTGACATACACAGTTCCTCCAAAGAAGTTTTGTTACTTTCTCAGGTCTCCAAAACCAAAAAAAGAATAGTTATTTCTAACTCCAAAGAAATAGGTACTAATCCCAGGAAAACCAACTGAGAGAAAACAGGTAAAGTAGAAAAATTCATGGATTGAAAAACAAGACCCAGTATTAAAAACAGTATTTTCTTCTTTTTATTTTCCTTATTGAAGACCTTCTTTGCAAACAGAGTCTCAGTGCTTTTTTCAGAAGTAACATTGACACACCTCTGTTAAAATGAATTAATGTTCCCACCCCAGCTGATGTG
Source organism: Solenodon paradoxus (assembly GCA_004363575.1). NCBI lineage: Eukaryota > Metazoa > Chordata > Mammalia > Eulipotyphla > Solenodontidae > Solenodon > Solenodon paradoxus. The sequence goes on from RJWH01000002.1 coordinate 78,787, forward strand.
TTTGGCAGGAACAATAAGTTCACACAGCAGTCACGGGCAGACCCACAGGATTCCTAAGTCAAAAAGCATAATAAGGCATCCACAACTGTGTTTTTGTGTTAATAAGCATTGGGAAACAGGGGACTTCCTTTTCCCCATTATTCATGATGGCATCTAGTGACCTACATTAGGCCTCCTCTATTATACACAGGGGCTGGAAATTAAAAATTCAATAAAAAGAGGGATGTATCTATTTTAATAATGGGACCATGGATGGGATGTTTGTAGTTTATGAAGATATCAGCACCAACCTGTCATGTTTCTAAACACACAAACACACACACACACACACACACACACACAAGCAGAACCTGGGTACATCCAGGTACACACACGGTGAAGCTATGATGTATTTGACAAGACAGCTTAGTTTAGGATTAAAGCAAGAAAAACATCAAGATTCTGGGACCATATTTTGAAAAGAAAAGTTGTTCAGACTATCAGACTTATTCAGAATCAAGACTTGCAGCCAGTCTACTTAGGGAAATAATGTTCCCTGAAGATATGACTTGACAGAAAGAATAGATTATAGTGTAAAGAAAGAAAGTCCTGATGGACAGTTATGCTGAACATTCCCTCAATAAAAAAACTTCTGAACATCGCAAAACGTGTGATACTCAAAGACAAAGAGTCTTCACATTGAAAGTTGCATTAGAAAATATCCACATTTGAGTGTGCCCTCGTGGCTCAGACAGCTGAGAAGCTGGTGTGCAGCCACAGACAGCCCAAGGACCTGGGTTCGAGACCCATGGCCAGATGAAACACCAAACTAAACAACTAAATGAATAAAGGTATTTCCTCTCCTCTTCCTTCCTTCCTTAAATACTTCTTCCTTCTTTCCCTTCCTTCCTCTCCATAAAAAGAAAAAAAGCTTGAAAAAAATCTACATTTAAAATTTTTATAAAGGTTTATAAAGATTTTTTCTTTTTGAGCATTTGTAGAGCTCCTACAAAGTTTCAGACTCCATTAAAGGTATTTTGAAATACCTATCTATAGGTATAGATATAGATACATAGAGAGCTATTTCCTAAATAACCTTGGAAATCTACTTGTAGTTGGAACCCAATTTTGTGACTCTGCCCTTTTCCTGGTCAATTAAGCATGGAACCTAGAAGTCCTTAAGAATTCAACACAACAGGAGCTCCTTGGTGGCATAGTGGTTAAGTCCAGGTTCAGGGTGTACACATACATCTCAAGGACCCAGGTTCAGGGTGTACACATACATCTCAAGGACCCATGTTCATGACTTGGGGCCCAGAAACAACCAAGATGAACAACTAAATAAAATAACAGCAATGTTTCTTCCTCAGCTCTCCTCCTGCCTGCCTTCCTGCTTGCCTTTATTCCTGCCTGCACCTTTTGTTTGAAACAAAAATAAAAAGGAATTCAGCAAACCTTATAGCATATAATGAACAAGAAATAGTACAACAAATTTAAAAGGATAATTCAACAAAGGACTTATTTACCTGACCTTATTGTGTTTCTTTGTTCATTCCTCTCATCAGACAGTATACCTCTGAAGGACAAACATACCCATCTCCATTGTGTTCTCATACTCAGCAGCATGGCAGTTTGCTACCAAAATACCAAACAAATATATTTTTTCATTCTACTTCTTTCAGATAAATGACCCACAGATATTTCAGGTTTCCATGAAATGATCTTAGTAATAGCTTTCTTCTGTCACTGCCACTACTTCTTCACTTTGGGCCTTCATTGCCTTTGATATATGTGACTGCTAATTTAGGCATTCCTCTGCCTTTTCACATTGCTCCCTTCACCTAAGTTACACTTCTTCCTAACACCATGCACAAAAATTCAGCCCATCCTATGACTAAATCAAATGTTACCTCTCCCATGAAGCCTTTTATTATGTCTATAAGTGTAACTCATATTTCCTCCTATGAAAATCCATAGTATTTGGGCTTTTTAAAAATAGAAATCATCACTCGATCATATTTTATTGCCATTTAAATCTAATTGCTCCAGGTAGTTAGTAACCTATTTGAGGGAATATTATCAGGTTTGTATTTGTCCCTCCAGCTTCAGTCTGATGCTTGACTCTAGTAGGTATTCAGTAAATATTTTACAGGTGAATGAATAAATTAATAAATTTTAAAGAAATAGTACCTAATAGTTGTTTTTTTTTTTAGTTTACAGTTCCCATTGACACTAGTTGAAATACTTGTGGATTTCCACTTTTCTTCAGTATACAGGGGTCACATAGGAGGCAAGTTCTAGAATTGGATTTTGATTAGAAAAGTTTCCACAGTTGTACTCAGAGAGACTACCCCTTGCTCTATCTTACCCAAAGGTTGGCATATCTATTACCTTCTCTAAGGATTTTTTGACTGGGCACTTGGTTTTTAATAAGGCACTGACAGAGTCATTCTTCAAATACAGGGTTCCATTTTAGTTTCACTTCAATGGCAAAGCAGGTTCCAAACTTCACTCACAATTCTGTTAGCTGTCAATTGACTGGTGAAAAAACAAATCCTAACACCCAAAGGTAAGATTATACTCTTGGGTCTTAGGAAGTGTATCAATGTAACTACTACAGAAGGCAGAAAACAAAAGACCCATGTAAGGAAAACTGACCACTACCCTGCTTTATCTTCTAATTGTCTTCCAGAAAACATTTTCTTCTTTGGTAACAAAGAAAGTGAATTACCATAGTGAAAATACTTTTAAATAACTTCAAGAGGAACATAAAGAAAAATTAGCTGTGTCTTCCAACCCATTGCATAAATGGTTGATGATATTTATACATAGACTTAAAGGAACATCAATGAAAATGTTTTGACATAATTCAGACCATGTCACTTTTCAATTCAAAACCCTGGGATAGCCTCCAATTTCCATTCGAGTAAAAGGACAAGCTTTTACAATGACTTATTAGTACTTCCAGGATAATCTGACCTCTAGTGTCTTCTCTGATCTTCATTTTTAAACGTCTCCCTTGCTCACTCTGAGCTAGCCACAAATACTTCCTGATTCCATATCAAACACAGTAAACAGCCTCTCCCCATTAGGCCTTTACTTAAGTTCTTTGCTGGGTCATTCTTCCTCCTTACACATTGCATGAGCAGCAATATTATTTAAACCTTTGCTCAATTTTTAACCTGCTCAAGGAATCTACCATAATACTACTTGAAATTGATATCACCACTTCCCCTTACCAGCATTCCCTATTCTCCTTCCCTTATTCTGCTTTTCCTCTTTTCCCTATAAAATAGTGTATCTTTGAATAGTCTGTAAAATATACTTACCTTAACATTGTTTTGTTTATCTTCCCCACTAAGGCATAAGTTCCTTAAGGACAAGGATCATAGACATGTTTTGTCACTGGTACATCCTGAGCATCTAGAATAGTGCATGGCATATAGTAAATAGTTGAAATTTACTGAATAAATGACATGAAGTCTGCAGATAGACTTACAAAATTTGTCTCAGAGAGCCTACCAAAGTAGTTGAAAAAGAAAAAAGACGTAAGTTCAATAACCGTGTAATTAAGTTAGGGCTTTAAGGGAATTTGTTCTGCCATTGTTCCACAAAAGGACACTAGAATGCCAGCTCTATTAGTCCAAGAGATCCCCATGTCACTCAAGGAACTCGTCTGACTGATTTTTATTGTTCAGTACATGGGCCAGTTATTTAAATCGTATTAAACCAAGTTAGCTAATTTCTTTGGTAGCTAGCAAAAACAACACCAAATCTCTGAATCTTATTTGGCTTGGTAGAGCAGTGGTTCCCATACATGAACTTACATCAGAATCCCCTGGAGAAATCTATGAAACTAAAAATGTAGTGACCCATCCATAGAGTTACTTCGTTGATGGCTCTGGGATTAGGCCCTAGGGTATATACTTTCTAGCAAGTTCCCAGGCAATGCTATTGCTGATCAGTCCTGCAAACATGCTTTGAGAACATCTGTGGAATAAAAAGATTCTAACATGTCAGGACTCGTATTCAATTATTTTGAAAACATTTGGTCCCATAATCTTTATACTATTGGTCTAGTGCTATCTGAACATCTAAAATTATTTTTATTATATTTTTAATGATGAGAATTTTTAACCTTCTTCAAAAATCTTACTGCAGCTCTGTTATTTTATTCTTCACTTTCTTAAGATCTTGCTCCTCTGTAATCATGCCAGATGGTACTGCTCATTAACTTATGAGGAAGCAATACTTTATCATTCTAGACAGAGAGACAAATCATTCTGGTCTCTGACTTTGAGTCAAGAATCAACATTTGGGTGTGTGTTCAACCTTCTATTTGCTTTACAATTTTGCTCATTAGGTATTTATTGCCCTGACAATATCTGAGCTAGTCATTATCCCTCTGTCATGTATTTCCTTCAGATTATATTCATTTAGAGTTCATATTGGCACTGTTTGACAACTGCCATCATCACAGAATTTTTATCTACTAATATGTAATTTCTCTTTTGCCTGAATTATCTGGGTAAGGTCATTATCAAGGAAGTATATCCATAAAATTAGAATACAGAATAACATTCCTTTCTCTGATTCATCATGTTACAAGTGGGTAACTGGGACTAATCCCTTGGAGCTTCCAACTCTGGCATTGTAATTGCTGATTTGTTCAGAAGAACTTGATTACAAAGAAATAACGTGATGACCAAAATCAGTGCATTCTTTTTCATTTATTGTTCCCTTTTTAAGGAAGGTAGAATGAGAAAAGCATCTGATTTAATGACAATTAGTAAAAAAAATAGCCAAAAAAACCTGAAACATATAGTGAGTCAGTGGCAAGATAGATGAAAAGTTCTCATGTGAAGTAGAGAACTGTTTAGAAATCAAGATTTGACGAAAGATAACATAATGGAGACCCTCAATTATTGGAGCAAAACCCCATTTTTGATTTATAATTTTCACTAAAAGGATAATTGTAATGATTACTAGATGATTCATGGAAAGCTACTGTTACAGGAGTATATATAACTGTCTTTTGATGTAAATGGGTCATTTATTTTCCCTAAGAATACTTCTCTACATAGTTTCAATACTGAACATGTCATATCGTCTTGGACATTTGTGGATTGGCAGATCAGAAATTCTGGGAGAGGCTTTCAATCTCTCTTAACTGATCTAGTTGGTAGTAGATATATGACTACTTTATTTACTAAGTCTTTATTAACTATTTATTGACTAAGACATTGATACTCCTCTGATGAAATGAATTATAGAGATGAGTTCTGAAGGTAAATGTAAAAGAAAGAATAATTGCTATTTCCAGGTATCATTTCCACTATGTATTACATATTTCTACTATGTTATAAATTCCTAATCTCTGAGTCCATAGAAAATACACTGGGTTTACTCAGGAGTGCATTAAATTTTCTTCTATCAAAGGAGCAAATTTCACTTACACTATATGGTGATTGCAATTAATTTTCCCTTTATTTCCTTTTTATCGTTACTTCACTAGTAACTTATCTGATAGCTCACCAATCCACCTTAATTAGTAGAGAAGATCCTTTCAACTAGTGAACCATTGGAAACTCACTTTGTCACCTGGAAAGAGTTGTATACAGTAAGTTCAAAATAAAAATGACTGCATTACTGGTTCATCACCTTTTCTTTAGCAGGTGGGTTCTTGGTGGGCAGAGAGCATGTTTCTGGTATTTTTCTGCCAAACACATTGTGGGTGTTCAATACATATTAAATAATAAGAAGAATTTCCTAATTAGGATGAACATTTTTTTATATTAAGCAGATGGTGCTCAATAGGAGTAGCTCATTATTTACAAGTATGACACAAAGTGCTGGCAATTGTCTAGGAAAGATGGCTCTCACTTCAGATACTGAATATATGTTATAGAAAACTTTTCTAACAAGCAGCTTGATCAATATTCATTAATACTTGCAATAAAAACTGTGTATAAGGATAGATTTTTATGTGTATGTAACTGTAATTCTGCCATTTTGCTATTAAATGGGCTTCAATTGTAGAAGTATTTTTTGCCGTTTAGTACAAGGCAAGTTTGGGCAATCACATATATCTGACTTTATCCCAAACACCCACCATTTGATTTGAATTGTCATCATTGTCTTATTTCTAAAGAGACTTTATGTTCAAGTCTTTTGAGTATCTCTTTGTGGTTACTAAAACTAGAGGTGAACACCTACCTGTATTTGCAATGCTTATATTAGTTGAAACCTCAGTGGAACTAAAGAGAGTTAATTAGGCGTTCCCAAAATACACATCATTTTATGATTTTGCAGATCACCCCGATGAAAATAACAGTCTAATTTCGTCGAGTCATGTAAATTATAGTGAGAGAGATGATGAGAGTAGGCAATTCTCAGTTCTTTGGAGAAGTTAATTTTGTTGTCAGCACATCAACGTTTCCAAAAATCACAGACCACCGGCAGAACTTTCTAGCACAAGTGAGATTTGGTGATCATATCGGTTTCCATTTCTAACTTCTGCCTTCTATATAGGGTCTATGTAAATAGAGGCTTTCAAGGATGTAAAACTAGCAACTTCTATTAGGAGCTTAGAGAACAGCTGCCATCCTTCCTCAGAAAGGATGAAAAACATCCTGTTTACTAACATACACCCACATGCCCTCAGCCACAAACGCTCACATCAAGCCTTTCTATTTAGGCAGAGTTTTTATTACTCGTTGAGATAGTCAGCACAGAAATGTAGCAGTATTCAAGTCTTTTGCAAACATTTCATTCATTCTTTGAGCATTTACTCCCTAAATGTTAACTAGATGTCAGACATTGCCCTAGTCATGGGGAATTCACTGATATTTTAAGCATATTCTCCAGTCTTACTGGAAGATCATCAGAGGTTCTGGCATGTGTTGGCAGGTTCTTTGCATCTGATCTCACCTCCTTATATTTAATATTTATAAATCATGCTCATCAGACTGTCAGTAGGTAGGAAATGAAAGCAGCGGAGAAACCTGCCAAGAAAGAACAAATCCCAGGGTGAACTAAAAATGTGTTGACCACAAGGATATGTGGCAAACCAAGATGTGTTCTTGAAGTAGCAAAAAATAAGCCTTGTGCCCAAATCCAGGCTTTACTTCATTGTCAGGTAATCCGTGCGTAGATTTCACTTACGCTCTCTACAAACCCTGTAAAGAAATCATGACTGTGTACTCTTTCTATAAGCCTGGAGTCCCCCAGAATATGAGATCATAAGTATATTAGCTTAAATAAAGATTATGATAATAAGGAAGATGAATCATCTTTCTAATTTGAAACACATGTATTCTCTAACTCAATATGTCTGGAGTCCTCAGAGATACCTGTAAGATTTTTCTACCTCATTTCCTTTAGGTCTTGATTCCAATGTCACCTTATTGAGAGCCTTTCTTGCACAGCACCCTCCATCTGCCCCACTTCCCCCAACCAGTTTACCAAACTCTGTTGTCCTTTATGTCACTCATCACAATCTGATGTGTGTTTGTTTTTATTTATCTTCCCTCACTGACTGTAAGCACCTTGAGAGTAGGACTGCTTTCTACTCTGTGCTTTCTACTTCGCCACCTCAGATGGGATTGGTCCACAGGTAATATTCACTACCTATTTGTTAATGGGTGCTGTGGGGCAGTTTGGAATTGTTAGATTCTTGATTTAATATGCAACATTAGTGAAGCATGCTTACGGTTGGGCCAAAACTTAGAAATCTTATCCCACTGTGTCTCAACATTATATATAACATTATCCCTTTGTGCAATTTTACCTCTGCAGGCCTTATTCTATGATGTATGTCATTTATAAATAAACACAAAACCTCTGTATTTGTTTGGTAGTACTTCATTTCTCTATCTTTAGAAATCTGAGCAAACATAATTGCATTCAAAAATTATGAAAAAAAACAAAAAAGGATATGCCAATAAGACTTTATCACTAAAATATTTTATACTGGGGTGTCCTGATGACCTAGTGGGTTAGTTCACTGTAGCATAGTTCACGTAGGTCCCAAGGTCCCTGGTGCAAGACCTGGACCTGGAAAAACAATTAAAATTAGCAACTAAATAATAATGTCTACCTGTCTACTCACCTTCATTCCTGCCTGTACCTTTCCTTTAAAAAAAATTTAAAAGCTCCAGAATCTCTAATGCTAACTTCATGTCATCTTATTTATATAGTGATCTCGCATAAGGAAACTACAAAACAGACCCAATACACACACTTCATGGGTTAGTAAATCTCAGACCAGGACAGATTTGGTGACTTCTTGGGCACACTTCTTATTAGAGGAAAGCTTCAATCAATGGATCTTCTGAATCCTGACCTAGTTAGTGCCCTGCCTGCTGGTCCACGTGGATTCCCCACCATTGAACTGTGGACTACCTGCAATGTTTTTTAAATCTGCTCTGTGAACCTTTGTAAAATTCTATTTCAGAATCTTTCAGAGGGTCTTGATAAAACAATATGACATCCCTGAAGATGCATAATCTTTGGGAAAAGAAATGGGGACTGCATACTAATCCGTTCTCCAGATATGTCTTTCTCATACCAAAGTCTGAGAACAAGGGTACTATTATATGCCAGAATTCTTGATTCTCTTCCATTGTAATGGAAAATAAGACATTTAAATCCTATTGCTAAACTATAGGAATACATATTTGTTGAACACTTGGACCAACGAGTTTTCTCAGGGAGGGAGAGTGGGCTATGGTAAAATCTGTTTAGTTTTATTGTTAAGTTAGGTAATGTAAGACATGAAGTACTTTGAAATGTGGGAGTTAAACGTAACCACAACCCTTGTAGAGTGAAAGATGTCAGAGATTCAAAGATAATTGCACAGCCCCAGTGTAGTTGGGAGAGACATATATGGTTTCATAGGACTACAGGGAATCTCTGAAGAGTTTGTGTTGTTTCCCTCTGAGACTTCAACACCAAGTAACACAACTGGCTAAGGAGTTTAGTAGGTTACATGTTGAAATCTTTGCAAACTCCTAGTCATCTCTCCAAGTCCACCAAATAGTCTCAGCCTTCAGAAACACACACAAATAATAATAATGAAGGAATTGGGAAGTTTTTAAAGGTCATGGTTAAAAGCAAAAACTATTCATTATTATTATTAGTGTTATTAGTTTGTAGGACCATAATCACTATTTAGTCACATTGTCCTTTGTTCTAATAAAAGTTCTCTCTCGCTTCATCATCTTTTGGGATGATCATACAGTTCATCAGCATTTCATTTCTTGACATACAGCCTTGAGATTGAGCGAATTAAAAAAAAAATTCCCTGAAATGGCTTTGTGGGATGTTAATTTAATTCTTTGAATGGTGAAACTGTTTAAGACATTTTTCAAAGGTTAGGCTATTGAATATTTCATATCATGAAAGCTATGTTAGGAATTAGAGACTCGAGGCCCCCAAAATAAGGGGAAATAAACTTGAAGAAACCTTATAAATTTGAACTTCTGATAAGAATATTAATATATTATTTTTCTCCACCTTTAAATTTCCTCAGGCACATGCTGACTGAGCTAACTTCATGGTTCTAGTTCTGTTGTTCCTTCCATGTTACTTTGCAATTCTCCCCATGGCCATCATATTGATTTCAACACTGGTCATCATTATATAAAAATGAAGGCATTAATAACTTGGTCTCTATGGGTAGATTTTAATAGAAAACCTTATAAATAATTGCCCTCTAATAGGAAAATTGAAAATATGCACTCTATTATAGTGGTCATAATGTAGTCATTAAAATTATAATTATGTGACAATGAAAGAACTCATTATGCATTAGTTTATCTTTACATAATGTTAATAGCTAATGAAAGTGTGACAATTACATCTAATTAAGTTTGACAATAGTTCTGCACTTCTGGTAAATGGTCTATATTTTGTTCAAAACACTATGTGTAGACACATTAGTGAAGCTGAGATCCATCTCTGTTATGAGTTTTGAAATGTAACCATTTTTATATTTCAGTTTGAAATGTACCCAGAAACCATCCATGCTTAATGCCTTTTTGTTAAGTGAGCTGGAGATGTGAATTTTTATCAAGGGTAGCTTTCTAAAAACGTTGCTTTGACTGTTTCTCTGTAAAGTTAAAATACCCATTAGCCTGTGTGTTTTTACATATGTGTGTATTTGACTCATCTGTGTCATGTGTTTTTTCCTATAAAAATATATTATAATACTAAATTTTCAAGTTAGAGGGAGTTTGCCCAGATTTGGCTATTAATGATGTATGGAAGTAAGCAGGCAGTGGCTCCCTACCATTGATTACGACTGGTCCAGTCTGTATAACACAGGTCAAGTGTAAACTTTCTGTCCTTGCTTTTTTTTCATGTATAAAATACGGTTGAAATAATATCTACCTTTTTTTACTTTAATTAAAATTGAACTAGATAATATTTATAAATTTAATTGCTAGGATCTGGCACATAGTCAGCATTAGCAAATATTAAGCTGTTATAAAATATTTTACATTCATGTTATATCAAGAAAACAATTCCAAGCTAGTGTTAACTTTTCCTCAGATATTCTGATATTCTGTTTTATATGTAGATAATCATTCAAACTTTTCCTTTTCCCTCCTTTAAAAAGGAACCATGACATGTGTCACCTTAAAAATAGGAAAGGGACTCTGGAATGTGATCTCAGGGTCTCCAGAAAGGAGTCTTGAGATTCTTCACCTCTGGAGGGCGTTGACCAAGTCTCCAGGGTTTCCAGCTGCTCAGACTTCACTTTAAGAATGATGGACTCTGAGGTTCCCTCCAGACCTTTGGCCACTATCATCAGTCTTGGGTCATTAGGATACATCAGAAGAGGCTGTTCAAAAAAATACAAATAGAAGTTGGCAGATTTAGTCAAGTGCTTCCAAGAAGCTGTGGTACTTTTCTATCTTTCTTTTGTTCCTTGTATATGTTAAGGTCAGGACATTCCTTTCCCAAAAGGACTCATTCTCTCCCAAAGCATTAACCACACTGTTATATGTCATTTCCATCTCTGATATGACTTCTAAACATTTGTCTCTTAACCAAGGCTAGCTACTGGACGTTTTCTATGCGAAACCTAATCCGTCTAAAACTTGGCTCATCTTTCCAAACCCAACTGTTTGTATTACCGACTCTACCATCTCTTGCTTCCTAATATTGATTATATGCTTCATTTAATTTTCAAAGCTCTCATCTCAAGTCTAGCTATTAATATTTTCCCTATCTCTACCAACTTTTGGCCTTCAATCCACATTTTACGTCTACCAAATTAATCATCCTAAATCGTTTTCACATTTCATCTAACTACCCAAAACTCTTTGATAACTGCTTATTGTCTATACTATCTTTCACACAGCATTCTTATGCTGAGAATGTTTTTGTCCTATCTTGCCTCCAAATTTTTCATCAACTAGTCATTAAAATATTCTCTAGCCATCCAAATGAGTCTGTTCATTATCCCCCAATTGTGAGCTTTCTATCTTTGCTAGACCTGTTTCACCAGCTAAAATATCTTTTACACTCTTGTCATGTAAATCTGCTAAGGTTTAGATTCAACTCTTTCATATAACTGTCTCAAACAGTCCAATTTTTCCTTTCTTCTATGAGTTCTTCAGGTGTTTATTTTTCCTGGCCTGTATCTTCCCTTTGTCCTGGCTGCTTTGACTGTTTCTTATCCTTAGGTACCTTCTTCTGGCAAATGAGATTGACAAGATAGGAAGCCCCTTGAGTTGCCCTGTATCTCTTGATGCAGGGTACTGGGTATACATTAGGTGCTCAACAAATATTTGTGATGTGAATGTCAATTTTGTAATATACTTGGAAAAGATACTCAAAGTTTTCTTTCAAGTACTGGAATCTGCCTGAAGCTGATTTCATATTTAGAAATAATGTTTTCTGAGCCTTATTCTTATAGGAGTCTTGTAAAACTTCTTGGCAGAATTAAGCACAATCCCCTCTGCCCTGATTTCAAAGACATTTCCTTTTAGCTGCAAGTTTATGGAAGAGAACAGACATGCAGGGATCAGCATTACAGCCCTGGCACCCCCCTTTCTGACTGAGGGCAGCTTTCTCAATCTTCCATCTCAGAAAAGTCCTTTATTTACATTGTTTCTGAAAGCACTGGTGTTTGGCCAATTATAGTTGATGCTTCTTAGCAAACCCCAGAAGCAAAAGTGCGTGAAAACCGTCTTGTATGATTGTCTGAATTTTTTCACTAGCTAACTAGGTAAGTTTGGACAACTCCCCACAATCTCAAAGCTTATTGCTTCATTTTAAAATGGATAAAAAGATCCAGTATTGAAATGTTATTATTTTAGACCTTTTAATTAGTAGCTAAATACAACTAGATAAAATGAAGATTGCATTTAAAAAAAAATTCAAGAAAATTTCATGCTTTTTTACACCTCTTCATCTCATAGAATTAAATATATTGCAGATTCCTGTTTCTCCTCCCCTCCCATCCCCTTTCCTCCTCTCTTGTTTTTAACTCTCTTTTCTCAATCTTTCTCACACACACACAAACACACACTCTATCAAATAAAGTTTTGTCAAAAATCTCTTGCATATTGAGTTTGCCCCTCTGTAGGAAGAACTATCAATAAAATAGACCTGGCAGCAGGATAAAAGCGAGTTCCTTTTAGAATGTTTTATTTTATTCATTGAAACGATTCCAGCTGAAATATGTAGCTAAGTTGCCTCATTGATTTTTTTTTTCTTTTATAATGTCAAGTGACTCACCCTTTTTTGTGTTAGGGATACTGAATATAACAGTAAGTCTCTTTCTTTTATTTGTACCATCCAAAAATGTTTTTATTGTTTAGCAAAAAGTAAAATCGTGTGGTCATTTCACAAGCTTTCACAGGTGATCTTCAAGGATGAGATAGGGAGCATCTTCAGTCTCCTTAGTTTTCTTTCTTTTTGTGGCGATGCCCCTTTGCCCTCCCTGCTGCTTCCTTCTGTCCCCTGGACTCTCTCTCCTCTGCCCTCTCCTCTGGGAACCTGCTATAGATGTAGGCATCTCTCTTCTTCCTCAGAGCTCTTGCCTCTGCTACTTGTGCTTTTCAGTGCCCTGGTTTTTTGAGACAGCTTGATTTGATCACCTTGTCCTTTGAACACTTTGTCTGTCCTCTGCATCTTTCAAATTTCTGGTAATGCTTGTCATTCTTGCTAGGCTTTGTTCTTGCTTTGATTTCATTGTTTCTCAAGAATTTTTTTTTAACCGTGCAAGAGAAAGAGATATTATCTTCTCTCTAGGTCCAGATTTCCCTTTCTGTTGTGTTTATTATGTGGATATTCAGTATGTGACAAAGTCCAAAAGCATAGTCAGTAGAGTGGATGATGGGGCTATGTGTGATTTTTACCACCTTTGTCAATAATATGCAGTGTTTTCAGGAATTATTTCATGGTATGTATTTATAAATATTTATCATTGGAAAGAAAAAATAGTAGCACCATTTTCATTTTGGCAAGAAAAAATATCTTGAGTGCCTGGTACTGCGTCTTGTTTTTAGCTCTCCATCAAACCTCCTTTCCTTGTCTGTCTTCACCAAGCGTGACGACAATGGCTGGCTGAACTGGAGATGGACAGCAGTCCATGGGGACTGTGGAAATGATCTGATGGTTAGCAGGCGCCTACAAAGCTTCAAGTCATGGGTCACGTCTACTGAATCCCCAAGGCTAGACTCTTGCTGTCAGTTGTTCCTAACTGGAAGAAATACAGAAAAATAGCTCTGAGAGCTTTATGAAATCCAGAACCCTTAGTTGAATTGACAATTTTTTTAACATTTTATTTTATTGATTTATTTATCTTTTGTAAAGGAAGGGTGCTGGCAGGAATGAAGGCAAGTAGGCAGACAGGCAGGAAGAGAGAAGAGGAAGAAGCATCTTTACTTTTCATTTCTATTTAGTTATTCACACTGGTTGCCTCCCCTTGGGTGCAGGACTTGAACCCAAGGGAATGTGTCTGGCTCCTTCAGAGGTGACCCACCCAAATGCTGCTCCACCAAGACATGCCTTGATGTGATTTTGCCGTATCTATAAAGAGTTGGTGAGCTCAAGATCTTGCTAGTCTGCCATCTTGGGTGTGTCTTTCTGACAATTATTTTTTAAAGTTGTTGATGATGGCAAGAAGGGGTGAGATCTAATGAGGCTTATTCATTATGATACATTTCATTATAGTTACAGGGTGTTAAAATCTTTTATTTTAACTATTTACTCATCATTTATTTAGCATCCTTATTGATTGCTCTTATTGATTATTGCATGCTCATTTACATTGCATGACACGTGTTGCTAACTTGCTCACTCCTTGCAGATAACAAGTTCAAAAAAGCGTATGATGGGTGGTTACTCCAGAACTGAGATGGCAGAAATCAGAGATAGAGCAGACTCATTTTCACATGTCGGTAGAATTATTGCTGTTGGTTGTTTACAGGTGAACATAGGCATGGTGTTTCATGACTAAACTTGTCATGCTCTAAACATTTTGATCTATCAGGCTGTAATTAAATGTAAACTTCCATTCAAAGAATCAGCTTACAAAGTGTGACACATCAGTATTTATTCACTTTTGCAACAAGCATTTATAGAATGTCTACTATACACTAAAAACCTACAACCATGAGAACTCTAGAAATTTCCTTAGCGTTTCTTCTTCCGAGGGATTCAGACATGTTCACAAATGTAAAGCAGGATTACAAACAAAAAAAGTATTTTAGAATAGGTAGCTATTTATAGGATTCAGTAGAAAGAGAAACTAAAGTTTTATAAGCCATTTTTTATTGTCATGTGAACAAAATTGTCTTTGTATGAATTCACTGCAATTGGCTGATATATGTGCACAACTGCGTACTTTTAGCTATCTCTGGAAGATAACTTTTTATTGCCATTTTATATTTTGGTAATTCATATTTAGTACTCTTAGTCACTTAGTTTCTCAGTACCTTGTTTTTCTTATCTATCAAGTTAATAATTCATGTCTTCAATGTTCAAAAAGTATGTAAGTCTGAGATATTAAAAAATTATATATCAAAGAGTTGATTGAAAATATGAAGTAAGACTATGAATCTAAAAGCAATTTAAGAATATCTAAAGGGAATGAAAATATTATAGCTGTTATTATTATTAGCTTACACATGGGAGAAACAAGTGATTAAATAAACATATGAATATTATGGAAGACAGATTTATGAAGTATATGCATGTGGTGAATGGTGAAAAAAATCTAGTTTTCTTCTTTCAGAAATATGGATCATTCTTATTCAATTGCTAGAGCAAAGATTAAAGGAATTTTAGAGGTTTGACACTCCAATGTTTGAATGACAAATCATAGATAATGATTGTCCTGAATGCTGGGTAAATAATTGAATACATCTTAAAATGTGAAGTGCACTGTGCTGAGGCCTAGTTAATACTCTCTCTGAATAATGTTATTTGGCCAAAGCTAAAGAGGCTTAACTATAATTCCACTAAAATGAATATTTTTTTCCATTCTGAAAATGTACTTTCCTTAGGATTCAGGTCAGTACTTTGGTATAACTTCAAAATAATATTAGGTTTGATGTGTTCATGGTTGTGTTGGTTAATTATTTTCCACTGGTTATTATATATCTACAAATCATAAAGAATATCTGTTGACACAGAACTACTGCCTTATGCTTTACTCTTTTCTAAAGATCCTCAATATGGAGTGAAAACTAAAATTGCTTTCCTAGTTTTTAAAACTGCTTTGGATGAAATTTATAACCCAGTCTCTTTTGAATTAAAGCATTTGACTGCAAAAAGTATAAATTTTCTCTACATCAATATGCAGTTTTCTAAACTCACTTAAACTCAAACACTAATAATCAAGTGAAACTGAGTTCTAAACTAGATTAAAGGACAGATGACTGAGGATGGCAGTAATTCCTGAAGGACCTGAAAGTCCATCAGAATATCACATTTGGGAAACTCCAGGCCATTAAGAATACTTGTGAATTTAAGCTGAAAGGAATGTTGCCTCCTTTTATAATGAAGTAAATACTGTTATTATTGAGGCATTCCCAAATCACAATTTTTCATTTTATGAAGACTGTGTAATGAAATCAAGATCAACATTTCTGTTTTATTTGTTTGTGGTGCACCAGCCATTATTTAATATATTGCATATTGGAAATAAACCTTTGACCAAAAATAGAATAGATATATAAATGGCAGGACTTGAAAAAAATCATTGAGCAAATCTTTGACTTTGTACCAGGCACTAAGCTAATTATCTTTCTTATGTTATCAAATTTAATAGTTAAAATAATTTCAGGAGGAAAAATATGACTCCCATTACACACACACATACACACACACACACACTCACAAATAAGGAGATAAGGAAATGAGACATAGAGACATAAAATACAATGATTCAAATTTAATCTAGTCTAAGATGAGGATTTTTTTATTATCTCCATTTCGAAAATTTAAACAACTATTGATTATAGCATTATCATTTAGGAGTCAAACCATTGTATAGTCTAGGAATTTTGTCTCCATTCTTCAGTCCAGGCGGTGTGTTAGAAAGCGGACTCCTACTCTGGCTAGAGGTTCAGCGTAGGTAAGCTTTGCTGTGCACTCAGACAGCCTAGTCTTACTATTATCAGCACAGTTTTCCTCAAACTTCTTTTGACTCATAACACCATGGAACTCAGTGTACCCAAACCAATAGAAAACGAAATACCATAACTGAGTGAAAGCTGCTTCTTGCTTTCTTAAATTTTTACCTTAAGTCTTCACATCCTCAAAGGAAAAATATTTTATAAAGTCGTTTTAATAAGAAAGTATATGTCCCTTCTACTAGAAGAGAGGAGCATACCTCGGGAAGTTGATTTCTTTTGTCTGAACTCTGTCAAATCTCTCAAAATAATGAGTCATAAACCTTTCTCTGAGGCACAGGCACCTTAATGTGAGTAGCTCTGAGCAACCCTGTTTAGTGAGATTTTCTATTGTCTGATTGTTCTCCTTGATTTACTCATAGTGTCCAATGATGTCCTTTTTTAAGCTTGTTGAAATATTTGTACAGAATTTACTTATTAAACAGTGGGTTCTCAATGGGCATTTATTTAAAATAGAATAATGTCAAAATAAAGAGACTTCAATATTCTAGGTGTGACAAAGGCTTAATTTAAACTTATTTTTGCCTGCAATAATTTACCTTCTACATTTTCGAACCAAATAATAGATCATTTCTTCTGTAGACCTCTGTACCTTTCTCTCTCTCTCTCTCTCTCTCTCTCTCTCTCTCTCTCTCTCTCTCTCTCTCTCTCTCTCTCCACTTTTATATCATTAAACACCTCATGTTTTAGCAAATAAATACTTTATGCTTTTCTTCTTGACTTTCTGGGCATGAACGCTTATTATTCTACCTATGATCTGATTCCCACCTCGCATCCTCCACTCCCTCCAGCCAAAACTAGGGTCTCCATAAGGCTCAGAAGTGACACTTCCATGAACCCTCACGATGCCCACATTCTGGCAGAATGGTTCCTTCTTTATCCTGGACTCTCTTACTTCCTGAGTACTGGCCAAATTGAAGAATAGAGTAACTATTTGAGTAAATGTCTTCCTGCCCAGCTAGAATGTGACCTCTCTTAAGATCGAGGGGCAATTTTATTCTTTCTGTATTTGCAACACTTTGCTCAATATATATTAACTTAGATTTCAGAAAAGTGAAGGTACGATGAGCTAAATGTCCCATGGTTCACTTTTTCTTCTTTCAAACAAGGATCCCATTTCTCTTTGCTTCATACCTTTCTGAAACTGAAATGATTGCTGATGTGTTGTCTTTGGGAATGTCTGAAGTCTTTTCATAATAACTCTTCACGTAAACTCTTAGTCAAGATAAGTAATGTACAAGTGTGGGCATGGCATGTCATATATCATTGGTTTTCCTGTGATAGCAGAGGGAAGAAGTGAGTCCAGAGAAATTGTGTTGTAAAGAGTCTTTGCAAAAGAATTACTGTCAAAACTGAACTAGACTGTTTCAAGAGGCTCTTAACTTTCCCTAATATGTATAGCCTAAAATAAAACCTAACATATAGAAATGAAAAAAGAAAGTTTACTTTAAAAGGTTTGGGACTTTGAAAAGCTGTGCTTCATATTTTCAATTTCCTCTTATATGATTCAATAACTCTTCAGGATTTAGGAGTGTGTAAGGCATTTGGTTATTACTGTAGGTGGAAGCATGTACTTTTATAAAAGTATACCTTCTAGGAAACTCTTTATGTCCTCTCATTCACCCACTCTCATTCTATTCAGTTGTCACTAAAACCATCTCTGCAACCAACTAAAGATATGATAGCACACATGATGCTAGGGAAATCTGTAGAGAACATGGTATATTTTTAAAATTTAGATTCTTGCAGTAACTGTAAAATGATGACTAATTGCAATTTATAGTGCTGGACATTAAAAATCCAAAGTTAAGTGAGCAAAAGAGCTTTTATCAGACTATGTAACAAGCTCCAAGTAGCTGTATAAATTGGATCTAATACTAGAAAAGAAAAATTCATTCTATGATGAAAATGGCTTCTAATTACTAGTAGCATGATTTTGGACACATAACTTAATCTCTTTGTGCCTCATTTTTTTCTCCTGTAACTAGAGATGATAATAATACCACCTCTTGGGTTCAGTGGATATTGAATTTGTTTATGCGTTGTAAGTGCTTAGAACACTCCCGAACACCCAGTATGTGCTCAGTAGAATATTAATGTGTTTTGTCTTGCAAAGGATATTCTGGAATTTTTAAGAGGAAAGATGAGAAAGGACTTCCTGGGCAGAGGTAGCAGCCTGAGTAAAAACATGAAAACATGAAGTGTGTGGGAGTTCAGTGTTTCTGGTGGAAATATTGAGGTCATGTCCCGTAAATGTATTTAGGCACCCAATCAGAGAGAGCTTTGTGTGTCAGATCCAGAATTTCTGATCCTTATGTTTATATTTTTAAAAAACTGAGTGTTGTAGATAAAATAATATTTCATAAAAGGTGTGTGATCCAAGAGTTAGTTAAAATGGCTAGTAGTTGCTCCAATAGTGGACATTAGAGACACTGGGGCCGAGAGGAGGAAAAGCTGCCCATGGGTGCATATTGAACCAGGACAGGAAAGCGGAGATGACAGCAAGGACCCACTACCTCTACTGCAGGTGCTGCCTTTTTCTTCTCTAGAAATAGAATTGTATTTGATAAAATCTTACTGTTCTTCATCAACCACTGTTTGAGATTTTTACTTTCAAGTCACCCAGGAACATTATAACCTCATATACTATATTTTGTTAACTTTATGACTCACTATTTAAAGTAAATGGCATTTTTAAACTTTTTTTCTTTTTATAAGAGCGTCCCTGTCTAGCAGTTACCAGGCAGAGGAGACAAGATAAAAAGCTATTTTTCAGGAGCTGCTCAGTGGAAAGAGAAACTGAAAACTGCAGGGATACCCAACCTTAAGGAAGTATGAGAGAATGTGGGTTTGCTCAGTCCAGAAGTTGAACAGAGATGTGTGTATGTATCTGTAATTATTACTTTAATGATAATAAATGTCATTTGTTGAACTCAGGCGTGCAGTGCGCCTTGCTCTCTCTTTTAGCTCATTTGATCACTTCTGAGGTGGGTACAATTACTATCTTTATTTTACCTGTAGGGACCTCAGAAAGATGTTATTTGCTTTATCTCTCAGGAAAAGGAACCATAGGGAGAAAATTTGCTCAAGGTAGGATTTAAACTCAGATTTGATTCTCGAACCCACACACTTAGCTGTGTTATACTGAGCATGCCCAAAACTAATAGAAAGACATATTGTGTGAACACCTGAACAATTTCTCATAGAGACTATCATTATCCTTCATCAAGTGTGGTTTGTTCTCTGGTCAATGTCATTGAGGACACATGTTGGAAAGGTAAGCGTTCCTTGATGTTTATCTCTTAACTTTCAAAGTGTTTTACTTTCTCTAAACCTTTTGATGATTTCACCCATCAATTTTGTGTAGAGCCTTTTGTCATCTCATGTATATTCTTCCTGTCTAGTCTGATAAGTACTAATGTGGAGGTGTCCTCGCTTAGATAAACAAACTCAATTGTAACTTCCCTTTCTTTCTTTCTTTCTTTCTTTTTTTTTTTTTTTAAAGGGGAAGAAAGCATGCAGGAATGAAGGCACATAGGAAGGTAGTCAGGAAGGAAAAGAGAAGAAGATGAAGCATTTTTTTCAGTTTCATTTATTTAGTTCATTTTGGTTATCTGCCCCCATCCCACCCCCACCCCAGCCCTGAGTTTTATGTGACTACTCTGCAACTGCAGATTTCATGCCTGAACCACCAGGCTACACCTATGTCCCTTCTTGTTAGCTGAGTTGAGGTCTATCCCCTATTATGATCTAATTACTTAGCTCTATATTTTCCACCTGTAATTTACTGACAGAAATACTTTATTCCAAGTTAATTTATTCTTCCTCCTCCAATGTCTTCTACAAGCTGATATGCACATATCTACACACTCCGCAAGTGTGGAAATTTCCACATTTCTACAATAAAATAAAAGACATAAAGGTAAATCTGAAACCTCCCAAATAACATTGTATATTATATAACCTAAAATAAATTATTTTAAATAAATTATTTTTTAGTGTATACTCTTGAAATATCCACATCATTTTCTGCTTCCATTTGCATGACAAAGTTTAGAGTGAACCATATTGGTTCTACTCCACACCCATCCAAGAGGCCATCTATCCATGTTGTGTTAGAACTTATCTCAGATTTTTGTGAGCCAATGTATGGAGTAGGGAGGAAAGTAGTAAGTACATCTTTTTTGCTCAGTCTACCAAGAACGCATTCCTATTTTTCCCATTTGTTCCCAAACACAGATCTATTATCTAAAAAGACATTCCAACTTGAGCCCGCCTGTAATTATTGTCATTCCACCCAACAAGACACCCCATTTAGTGAGCACCAGTACTGCTCTCTTTAGGACCCCTCTTTTGCCTTTTACAACAGAATGTGACTGCCAATTCAAAAACATATTTCTTGAAAAAAATTTAGAACTCAAAAATTGAATGGAAACTGCTTAGTGGTCTTCTTTCATCAGACTCCTGCCAAATTCAGCCCCTCCTTTGCTCACAGGAAGGACTGATAAGGAAGATCAAAATGGTCTCCTGCTGTGTTTAAGATCTTTTCTTTTTTAAGTTACTGAATTTCTGTAACTTTCTGTTCTCACTGACATTTAGAATCTCATAATTATGATTACTCTAGATTTCACTTTCTTGAAGTCTCCATTCCAAAAATCTTGAAAACTAACTTGGTTTTATTCTAGCATGTTTTTTTCTCATACACTTTTAAATTTTAAGATCCAAATGTGTTGGCCAAACTAAAACCAAAGGGAGACCTGGTTTCATTCATTTAAACAGTTCCCCGGATAGGTGAAGGCAGTATGATCCAGCCTGGTCTTAAAGACTGAATACTTTTATCGGTTCGTTCAGTCTAGATATTGGTAGTACTCTGCCTCCTGTCTTACAGGATTCTGTTGTGGAAGATAAGGTAGGACATTAAAAGTGCTATCATGGTGGCAAACTCACGAGTCTCTCTAGTTTCCAAGCGTCTTTCCCCTTCCCTGACGTCCATCCGCACCAAGAATCGATATGAAGTAGGCTCTATTTTCAGTACCTTTACTGAAGTGTGAAGGAGACTGTAGTTTAACTTTCTTGGCCTTGTCAAATATTTATAGCAGTCTGATGCTCTATTAAAATTATTTAATTAATTTTAGAAGAAAATGGATGAAAAATGAAGATTTTATGATAAAATGTATCATATTTTTTCCTTCACAAATTTTTTGTTTTCTTAAGACTGTATTACAAAGTCCATATTTAGTACAATTGCTATATAGAAAGACATTTTTTTATCTTCTTTAAAAAGAGATGCAATTTATTTTGAATTAATTATATAACAAACATCACAGTGTGCTGCTAAGTACATCTTTAATTGACATATCATGTTTGCTTTGGGGAACAAATTCATGTTAAAAGTTAGATTGATGATTATGTGTTCATCACCGAAACAGAGAAAAACTGCTTTCATGGCCTTGATTGCATTTTGTGGCTAGAATAAAAGTCGTTGACTTACTGGTTAATTTTTAAAAATTTTTATTGAAGGAGCATGGCATCATAACATTATATCAAGTAAAGGAATGCGTCATCATAAATCAACATATGTATATAATACATAAAGTTCGTTCATCATATACTTGACCTATTTTACCCAATTTATCTACCCCTCTTCCACTTCCTTTGGCCACCACTAATTTGATTTTACTAACTGAAAGTCTATTATTATTTAATTTTATTTATCTGTTTGCTTTCTTATGTACCACAGATGAGTGAAATCATACAATGTTTGCCTTCCTTCTAACTTATCTCTCTAAGCATAATTCCTTTTAGGTCCACCCATGTTGTTAGCCGCAGGATTCCATCATTTTTAATAGCTGAGTAGTATTCCATTGTGTCTCTATATCACTCATCTGTTGATGGGAATTTATTTTTGTTTCCAACTCTTGGCTATTATAATTAATGCTACAATAAGCATGAGTATACATATACCTTTTAGAATTAGTATTTTGTGTTGGGGATAAATACCCCGAAGTGTGATAAGGAAGAGGCGAGTTAGCTTTTAATTTATGATAAATTTGGTCAACCACAATTTTAATTGCATCCAAAGTCAGAGTTTTTCTCTTCCAGTGAGTCAAGTGACAGACACTAGCATGATGACCCATATTTAATATTCCTCTCTCTAAAAATAAATCAGATTATAAGCCTTTAGAGTTAGATGGAGAGATATTAGAAGATTCTTCTCAATCTGCCTGAACATGACGGGAAACAAAAAAACAAACCTCCCTGCATGCTCTAAATATGTTCCACCTCTCCCAGAGAGCTTCTCTAACATGCATTTATCTGTTCATTTAACCAATTTTACTCAGTTCCACTTTTTACCATGGATTGTCCTTGGTAAACAGTGTAGTCAGAGACAGGCAAGTTCATGAAACATGTGATGAAACTGAAGAAGTTACTAGGGAGCCACCTCATCAGCAGCCTTGTCTGCCATTTGAATCCTAAAAATAGCAATTTAAAAAATCCCTGGCAGATAAAAATGGCAGTAATGGTATATGTTTACATTGGACCTTTATTTTCTAAGGCATTTCCTTGCTTTTGATGTCACAAAATTTCTGAGTCCATTCTGCAAAGTAATGAGAGGGGATCTTTCTCTCTCTCTGAGTACAAATGAGGAAAAGAAAGTATTTCCAAAGTTACACAGCTAGTGAACAGTGCCGCCAGGAGAACTCAGGCTGTGATTTCCTAAGTCAAAGATATTTCATGGTTGAGACTCTACTTAAATGTTTCTTTAAGTGGTGATATTTCTACTAACAACTTGCTTGCTCCTGAGCACGTGCTTCTGTTATCTGGAAGCAGAGCGAGTCGACTCTCTGTCTTTGCTAATACTCACCACAGTGCTTTCCACCCAACAATGCTTAGCAAATGACTTTCTGTGTGATGTGTTTTATGTTGTCTGGATTTTACATCATAAGTCTCATTTATTTTTGTCCTTAGGGAAAAAAAACGTAACATGAAAGAAATCCATGAGGAGAAACTAGCTGGCCAACATGTGAGCAGAGATTTGTTTTTCTGATGTGTCCTTACCATCAAAAATACCCAGGGATGCTTTTCCCACTGTGGGACTATCGGGGGCACAGGCTGGTGTCTGGACTTCGACCAGGGTCACTAAATTTAGCTCTCCATTTCACCCATTGCTTCTTTTATGGAGAAATAAACAGAGGGACAGCATTTATTAGTGAACGGTGTCACGACAGGGCTATGCAGTCCTGGCTGTCTTGACCAGTGAGTGAATCTTGTGTCTCTGCTTATTAGGCTGACTTAGGACTCCCTCCTGACATTATCAAGAACCCCAGGCGTAATCAGTCCCTCTCCATCAGAAGTTTTGGTCATCAATCTATAATGCTAAAACAATACTTTTTTCATTTATCCATTTTATTCAAGCCATATGAAAATGCTGAACAGAGCAGCTGATTTGTCTGAAATACCTGAAACTGACTAGACAATTCTGGTCCACATCAAAGGAAAATGGGTATTGTTAGTATATACAACCTTATCAGCAATAAATACAGAATTTCTGTTAAATTTGTTAGCTGTTGAAGATGGTTTCTCAGCTTGGTGAGAACGTAAGAGGTCTCCAAGAATCAGTGACGATTTAACTTGAGAGAATTTCCTTCCTGGGGTTTTGTGCTGGGCCAGATGTGTCAGAGAACCCTGTATCTGACCATCTCAGCAGCATTAGTATCTCATCTCAGCAGCATTCATATCTCCTGGAAACTTGTGAGAAAAGCAGGTCCGTGGGCCCAGTCCAGCACTGTTCGCTAGAGACTCTAGAGTGGGGCTGTGCAATCTTTGCTAAAACAGTCCTTTCAGGTGATTCTGATGCACATTCAGTTTGAGAAACCCTGTATCTTACAATCAATATCAAAACAATGAGCTTGTATGTGTGCCTCAATTCTGGACTGCAGTTTTTTGAAGGCAGGGATCATGTGCTTTTGTATCTAGAGTTATATATCCATTGGGTTGTGTGTGTGTGTGTGTGTGTGTGTGTGTGTTTGTGTGTATTTTACAAAAATGGGATCATGCAGTATACATTGTTATGGCCTCCTTTTATCCCTCCCCAAACCATATATTAGGAACCTTTGGATATAGATATTTTGTGACATGATACTGAGGGCTCTGTATCATTTTATTACAATGGTTATATCAAAATGTCTAATTATTATAAGACACCATGAGGTTTCTTTTTAATTAACATTATTTTATGAAATACCATATATGCATGTATTTTAAAAATCTATTTAAAAATGGCAGCCCATTTACCCTGTCCACTCTTCATTCTTACCTCTAGTGGAAATTGCTTCTTACTGTGTTTGATGATGTTATTGATAGCCAAGTTTCTAAATAGCATACATATACTCCTCCGGTATCTCAATTTTAGACATGCTTTGTGAAATTCCTATGATGGTAAGTGAGAATTTAGCCTTTTGATGTCCCCACATATATTCTTTTTCCATTTTTCCTATGCATCTTTATCATCGTGAAAGCAAAATTTCAATGTTCAAAACTATATACATATTAATTGCAAACCCAAGAAGTATGCTATGGTTACATTTCTCTTCTTGAACAACATCTTTTGTGATATTAGACCTTGTAGTTTTGCTTGTTGCCTTTTATAAACAGTTCATCAATACTGTCATGCACATGTCAATGTTTTTCCTTGTTTTCAAATATATAGCCACATCTAGACACACTGTCTTCTAGGTCTCTTGCCTTATCATTATAAGATCCTCTCATCTTATTTATTATTGGATTTCTGGTCCTGGCTCCTTGTCTCCTCTTTCTTGATTAATGCCCTTATTCTGCTGGATTATAACTTCTAGAAATTTCCTAATAAAAGATGAATAAGGAACTCTTATTTTGCATTTTGTCTGAGCCTTTACTTTACCCTCATACTGAAGTTCGGTTAAGTATAGAACTTAACTGGGAACACTTTCCCTAAGAATTTTGGAAGTATTAGTCCATCATTTCTGGTTGGGGTATCTAAGGCTATATTTTTTTGCCACTTTGTGCCTGATCCAACTACTTCTCATTACAAATTTAAAATTTGTTCTTTGTCTCTGGACGTAAGATATTTCAAAGTGATATGTGTGTCTTTTTTAAAATGAATTATACTAAGCTTCAATGAGCAGTCTGAGTGTGCAGACTCCAATATGTTCTGGGGAAAACTGGTAAATTTTCTTAAATTTGTTCTACGATAATTTCTTCCTATCTTGTTTTCTCATCCTCTTTTTGGTAACTTCTGTTAATTTTGTACTAGATATGGATTTGTTCTTCTGGTTTCTCTCCTTTGCAATATTCACTTCTTTATTCTTTGATTCCACTTTCCAGCAGATTTACTTAAATGTATATTTCAATTATTAGGTTTTTAATATTTAGCTATTATATTTTTTATTTTCAAGAATTCTGTTGCATTCTCAGATTATTCCTGTTTTATAACAATGTGTTATTTTATGAGTTTTAAGATACTTTCTTATTTGCATCATGTCATTACTTTGTTTTCTGTTTCTTGCACACATTATTTTTGTACCATTTCCTTTCATAGCTGTGTTTTGATTTTTGGTTTTCATTTCATAAACTTTCCTTAATTTATGGTAATTTTTTGCTCTTAATTTATATTTAAGAAAAAAGACAAAATTAAAGGCAAATGGAAAGTTGTGTATCAGTGTTAACTAGCTTTTGAACCAGTTTTTAAATGTTTAACCCTTGGTTAGAAAGACTTCTAAGAATATGTGGATTTTACTCTAGGGAGATAGTTAATTTCTCCAGAAAGGATCCCAGTCTCTTTGGAACATAATGTTGGTTGCTAGGATGATGAGGATTTTGCCATTCAGTGTGCAGATTTCGGGGTTTTAGCTACAGAATTTCACCTCCTCTTTCCACTGTACCCACTGCTCTCTTTCAATTAATCTAGAAGTGAACACTTTGCCTCTCCCCTAAGGGTGAGCCCAGTTTCAAGACTGTTCTGAAAGTATTCATTTTGAACCACCTCTTTCAGCCCAGCACTTTCGCTTTTTTAGGGTAACTTGGATTGGTGTGGCTGTCACTATCCCTATCAATAAAAATTGCTTAAATTTTCAGGACCTGTTAACCCTTCTCTATAAAATGCCAAACTCGCAAGGGCATTGTAAAGAAGAAACTAATTATATATATAAAAGCATTTTATGAACTAACTATAGTGCACAATATAATTCTGCAATAAGTTAGTGACTGACTTCTCTGTGTGGCATTAGAGGGGACCCTCATATTTTTCCACGAGCATGCCCAGTGCTACATTGCTGCAGATTTTGTATGGTCTGCTAAGTTTACAAATTGTATTTACATATTCCTAGAAGGCAGAAGAGAATGAACTTTCCCCTTTGGAGTCTGGATGCTAGTGAGAAATTTCTTTTAAGTCTTGTATAATCTTAAAGGAACACATGGATCTTGCATCTTGTTCCATAATATATCTGTTTGAATATAAAAATAATGTTCTTAGATCTCTTATTGTGGAGTGAAATTGACAATTCAGGAAGATTTACTGTATTATTTCTGGGATTTATATACCTCCTGGTATGTTAGTAAGTATTCTTGAGAGTGTTCATACCTCTCTTTAAATTGTACAGAAACGACCTCTAAGCCGTCAGTTCAGAGAATTTGGTCCCTTCTGTTTTCTCATTAAGCTTAGTTTCAAGGTGAACTGACAAATTAAAATAGTGTTCTTATATATGAAAATGTCTATCTAAAATATAGGTAAATATGGGAATTGATTTGGGGCTGCTTAGGGGAGTAGCTTATTACAAACATACCTTCTCCCTGGTGTTATACAAAACAGTAAAAATTGCCAGGTGAGTGAAGAAGAAAATGAAGCTTCCACATAGCAGAGAAGAAATTGGAACAATGGGAGCCTAAATGTTAGACTATCTCATTTAAATAAGTTGATATAACAAATTATAAACTTTGCTGAATACACCAACTATTTTATTTTATGTATATCCACTATAATGCATAATATCCCATATTGATTATTTTTAATACAATCTTCATCAATTCCTTATTCCTAGCCATTATAAGTAAATACCCAATCTAAGGGTAACTGTGTTCACGTTTAATAAACTTAGTTTTGATTCAGAGTCTCCAGACCCCTTTCAAAATTTTGTTATGTTTAATTACTTTTCACAATTCTATATATAACCTCTGGGACTTTCGCAGTATGTGCATACATGTGTGCATGCGTGTGTGTGTGTGTGTTTACAGACATAAAATTGACCACTGTCGTCATTTGAAAGTGTACAGTTCGGTGGGTTTTAGCACATTTACTATGTTGTGTAATCTTCACTACTATTTAATTTCTGAATATTGTCATCACTCAAAAATAAAAATCATACCCGATAAGTGGTTACTCTCTATTCTTCCTTCCCCAGGCCCTGACTAGTACTCACTAATCTGCTTTTTCCATCTCAATGAATTTGCAAAATTTAGATATTTCATATAAATGGAATTATAAAATATGTGTTCTTCTGTATATCTGGTTTCTTTCACTTAACATGATATGTCCAAGGTTCATTCATGTGTTAGCATCTATCAGTGCTTCATTCATTTTCTGGCTGAACATTTTCCGTTATATGGATGTAACACATTTTGTTTATTGAATCTTTGGTGAATGAGCCATTTCTCCCCTTTGACTGTTGTAAATTGTGCTTGTGATCAACACACGTGTAGATAGATTAAAGACCAGTTGTCAGTTCTTTGGAATATATACTTAGGAAGGGGTGATGGATCATATGATGATTCTTAGTTTAACCTATTGAGGAACTGCCAAAGTATTTTCTACATGACAGGACTTATTTACATTCCTATTAGTAATGTATGAGGCTTCAATTTCTTCATATCTTTGCCGACACTTTTTTTTTTTTTTTTAGAAAGCCACTTAATCCTGTGAGGTGGCATCTGCTGTTGTTTGGGTTTGTGCTTCCATAATGACTAATGAGAATGAGATCTTTTGATGTGCTTGTTGGTCATTTATATATCTTCTTTGGAGACATGTCAAATCTTTTGCCCAGTTTTTAATTGGGTTATTTGTCTTGTGCCATGATATTTTAAGCATAAAACAAGATAAAATGAAAACTACTGGTCAGTAATTTCATTAGAAATCATGTAACCTGGAAAATTCTCAAGGAAAAATTTTTGCTAAGTGCTTTGCATACTGTCACTAAATCCCCTTCTTATTTCTTTCCCTGGATCATTGGTCATCTGGCTCCATCTGTCAAGAAAAAAAGCCAACCTTTGATTCCAACAAATAAATGAGACACTGCAAAACCAAGTCTCACTCTTGCATCAGAGAAGTTTTATCACTGTGGGTTTCCTGCAGTGAGCATTACCTTCAAGGATTGCTAAGTGGTCCTTACTTCATTATTCTTCATTTGCGTCAGCAATTGTTCTAAGCATTTATAAGATTATAACCCAAACCAGCATTCTGTTATCTCTCATTTATTTGATTTAAGAAAGAGATGGAGTCTTTTGAAGAGCATTTACTTTTCTTCTTCACATTGCCAAAATCATTCTCAATGGAAAAATTTGGTCTAATAATGTATATGAATGCTTTTTTAGATCCAAAGAATAAGGATGAGATTCAGAAATTCTGATTTTGTTTAAACATTTTGAGCAAACAGATAAGAGAAGAAAAGGTAGCCAATTTTACAGCTGGTTAGATTAGTCTTCTATGGGTTTTAAGTCAGCTGAGTAGGAATAATGTTTGTGATCATTGTATTTGGATATCTTATTTATTGAGGTGCTATCAGAGTAGAAAAAGATCCAACTTAGGAAAGCTGAAGTGGAAACAATCCTGGCAGAAAGATTGGTCATTGTCTTATTCAATTTGACTCTGCTTTCTTTTTCTCACCTATAAATTGGTCTTTTTAAATCCTCTGTATATGCCGGTAGTTCATATCCTCCAGAGACCCCTCTCACTATGCAAACCACAGAGTGATCAGCAATCAATTATCAAATGTATCTCAGTACAACTTTAATAAGCTGTGTTTTATATTGAAGTGGTTTCTCCCCCGGTGGTTGTCCATGGCAGACATTGAGTTTGATAACTCATCACTCCTTATTTTAAATTTCATCTCTAAGTAATTATACCCTGTGTCCTTAAGCATCAAAATATTTTAAAATGAGCAATTAAACACTTCAGATAACAGTGTTAAAACTTCAGGAAAAGGCACTCCCTTTGGAGAAATGGTGCTTCATATGGGAGCCTTTATTCCACTTACTTCTGTAAAGATTTCTTTCCCATCATGAACTTTTTCTGTGTTTATTACAAGTACAGGCCTCAAATATTCTGATCATTCAATACACCGTTACGCAAGGGAACTCCTGTCACCAGCTTTGAGGGACTCTGGGTGCTTGCTGTGCTAGGCTCCTTATTGTACATCATCCTTGCCGTCACTTACCACATCCCTGCTGGTGGATTTGATCACCCTTTCATTTTACACATGGAAAGGATCATTGGGCAAAAATGTTCAAGGTCATTCTGGTAATAAAAGGCAGAATGGGGATTCAGACCTAGGTTAGCCGGACTGGCAAGCTAAGCAGGTTTTTGAAATTTTGAGCCTGGCTTCCTCTGGACAGTGTAGCTGACTTTCCCAGGCAGACTGAAAACATGGTAATCTGTACATCGAGAGCAACTGTTGTCATCCATATAATCATTATCTCCACACTCGTCTCCATCTTCCCACACTGTGAGCTTCTAGAGAGCATTGATGGTGTATTTCATCTCACTATCAGGACACAATACAAAACAGGCGTTGAAAGTTGTGGAATGAATGGTTGAATTAATGAGGAGGAAAATGAGTGACAGTGAATTACTAGGTTGGCTCCTGCTCTCTTTCTCCCAACTCTTAACACAACATGGATTTGGCCCTTTCCATTCATTCCTGGAGAGGTTACTTTTCTCTTTAGTTTCTTCAGTTCCCATGATTTCTTTACTTAGGCTGCCTTGTATTTTCTTATTTTCTATAATGAACTCTTACACATTGTTGAGTCTTGAAATTAATTTCGTGGGTAGCAGTTAGCATTTTAAAAAAGTAATAAATAGACAAGAAAAGAACATAATGTCTCAGTATGTATGGCATGTAGAAAGACACAGTATTTGTTTCAGATGAAAGAAGAAATAGAGGGTACATGTATATCAGTGGTACTGATCAAATATCATGATCATATCATATCAAAAATGAAGGCATGTTTTAATAGGGCAGATACCACACTTTTAGGGTACTATATTTCAAAATGTTTGCCTGCCATCTACACTGACAAAACATTTTACATGGTGACCAAGTCTGTTTCTGAGTAAGTACTAGATTGCTCTGTGAAGTATATTGCTTACACTTTGAAATACACTGTCCTAAATGACATCCCAACATGTGACTTGTGGTCAAATATCATTTGCTATGCATAAATAGCCCCTAAAATTTTATATTTAGTCAGATTGTATAAAAATCATGGCTGAGGTTTAAGGAAGCTTAAACGCAGCACAATTATTTTAACAACATTCGATCAAAATTAAAAATGCTAGAGAAATGTAATGGATAAAAACATAACTTTCAAAGTTTAGTGTGGAAGCCTAACATTGGAGTGTGCAGTATTATTGCATTTTTTTACTCTTCTTTAAATTTATTCCTCCAAATTTTAACTTAAAAGCACGAATGCTCTAGAAAAAAACGGTGGTGGTTCCATTTATTTCAGTCAGTAGCATTAATCTGGGATTTAAACTTTAACCTGCAGAGAGGGTGTCAAACTTTGCTGTGGGATGCAGCACTTACCTTGCACAGCCCATTGGAGACGAGACCCTCTGACTTTACGTGCAAAGTTGTGTCACGCTGTCTGTTTTCATATTTCTTGATGGCTGGAGAGACAAGCTTTTGACTGGTTTCGTAGCAAACTGAAAATGTCCTTAGACAATCTGATACTGAAGTGAATACCCAAGCATTAGTGCTCTTCCTCAAATCAGTATCTGTTGGCCAGTTACTCTCAGCAAAGCAATCGTTGGGCACTAAGGTGACAAAAGTGAACAAAATCTAATCTCTGCTCTAAAAGGCTATTGGGTCTAAACCTTTCCCACCTTTGGACTTGATTTCATCTTACCTGGGTGTATGGGTAGACTGAAGGTCCTCCTCTGCCCACCCTGCCCATCTATGCCCTTCACCTTGTCCTCTGCCCTGGCAGAGGGTCTTAAGAGAGTGTAGCCTTGTAGATTGCAGCCAAGGGCTCTCTTGCTTTCTGGCCTCTGACTGGAATTAGCAATGGGAGGACTAGCAGGAGATCAGAGGGAGGGAAGAGAGTGAGGTTGGAGTATTTATTTTCTCAGCTCCTTCATTGCAAGGACATGCCAGGCTGGCTTTATTGCCCTACTGATAATTGCAGCTCCCTTCCAGCACCCTCTCCACAGTTTCTGTCTCTGTGTTCCCCTGAAGACTCTCCCTCCTATAGTTCCTCCCATCCCCCACTGTTATCAGGCTGAAATACAGAACTTTCCACCTTCATTTTTCTATATCCTGCCTACACCTTTCTAAATCATCACTTTGGTATTGTGTGCCTTAACTGAGCACCATTTTAACACTCAACCTTTTTCTTGAGAACCATCCAGTCTCTCCTGACTTATGCTTTAACTAATTATCTAGCATTCACAGTTGAAACAATTTCACAAGACGTATTTATTTTTATTTATGTTTCCTGGATGCCATCTTTTTAATCAATGTGGAAAGGTATTTAAAACCACAAATTCTCATTCCTGCACATATGTTCTTATCTATATCCAATCATGCTTGAAAAGTTCAATAAATATTTGCCATTGTGAGTGATGATCATGACCCATGAAATGGTCAGAACCTTCAATGTTAATTACCTGGTTCACTAGACTTAATAAATTTGCCACCAGCCCTCACTTTGTGAATCCTGGTTGAGTGTTGTCGTCTATTTTTAGGGAAGAATATAAAAGGTAGGGTAGTAATGGAAACCCCTGGCAGAAATAGTGTCATTTATTTATTGCCTGCTGTGCCAGGCATTGTACTGGACAGGACTCTTATTGGTTCTTTATCATCTTATTTAATCTTCCCAATTACTCTGTGAGCTAGCTCTTAATTCCATTTTCTAGACAGAGAAGCTGAGAGAACGGGAAGAGTGACTTGTCACAGCAGGCTTTAGAAATAAGATTTGAACGCACCTCCTACTTCTAACACAAAAGCATTCTTTCCACTGTTTCATTTCCTACTAGCCTCTTTGCTTTAGCCATCAGCTTCACCAAAGTTTGCATTGCCATCATGTCTCGATCAGATCAAAACTTCAAACATTTTCTTTTTATTAGGCATTCAGTACATTGCCCAAAACTTTGTGATTGGGATTCATATCCTTCCCTTCCAGTGGTAGAAGAATAGAAAGCATGGGATTTGAGGAAAGAGGAGGAATAAAAGAGCTATATGTTAGCAAAGAACCTGGGGAATCCTCAAGTGGGTAACACTCAGACATTAAATCTTCTGCATTTTAGATAGAGTCATTTGCTCTCCAACTCTGTGAGATGACTCCTGCCTGATTCCATATTTTGAGCTTGTGTCCTTGGAGAAATAAAAGACTTTATCATTGACCAGTGGAGTAACTTTTATGTGTTTTAGAAGAATCTGACCTACACTTTATTCCCTTGGAAGCAAGCATTTCCCCAAGTTTCTGCAATAAAGTGAGGACAGGGACTAAAAAAAAAGAGAATGTCAGGAAGTCTATCTGGAAACTGTCAGTATCATCTCAATGGGGAGTTATGATGTTTTGACTTCAATGAAAAAGCAGAAGAAAGCAAGCCGGCTGGTTGTAAATTTAATTTATGAAAATAATACCACAAGTCTAAAGCAGCCAACAGTATAGACATTTGATTCTTCTTTCTAGTTCCTTGAGGGGCTGTTGCTGTGTTTGATATGGTGAACTTCAAATTGTCTTACTTTGTCATTTAATGTCATATTAGCCATACTCTTGGAGCAGCTGAGGAATTGCAGACTTTCTGGGAAAAGACAGGAGAGCGTTTTTCACTTCTTTTAGGAAAAAATATTACTCAGTTGACAGATCTTTCCCTATTGGTGAAGGTAGGTTTATTTCCTTAGTTCTTCTCCTTTCTTCTTTGTTTTCTCTACAATGTTCCATTTCCTTGTTTCTATATGAGACATTAGGAAAGGGAAAATCATCAATTTGCTCATCTATGGTCTGTCTTAACCTCTGGTATTATTTTCTTTAACATAATTCTTGGAAAGTCCATTGTTACCTGCCAGAAAATAAAACAACCGATTTTTCACCACAATCACAAGTTAAATAAACACTGAAAAATCAGCATTCTACAAGGACCATTAGCTTATGTATCACTGTAAAATGTTTTATGACTCTTGTTATAAAGGATGCACCTATGAAAATAAATTGTGTCGTGTCGTAACAAACACTTCTCCCTGTCATGTTTTGTAATAGCCCTAATATCAAATAAATCTAGGTTGAATATTGTTAGTCTGTAGAAAAACTGACCTTCAGTTTCAGATAGCTGGGTTAAATCACTGTGAAGATGACACAGTCTCCGATCTAAGGAGATACACACTTGTATCAACTCCCTAGATCATCTTTTATTTAGGAGAGGGGAGATGTCTCAATGAATCGAAATTGCTCTGGAGTGACCCATTTTATTTATATATCTCCTTACTCTGCTACTGCCTTGTATATGGTGCCAAAGAGACTCCTGCACAGGGATCCTTGGGGTTCTTAAGAGAGCAACCCATAAAAATACATGCATTAAAATCATTTTCAGTTGCCATTTTACATCTTTCAGATTATAAATCATTTTAAAAGTATGCTGGTACCATATTGGTGAAACTGCTGAACCTGTGTCTTACCAAGAGCAGTGTCATTGTTTTGAAGACATTTTGGCAAATACTCACGTGTCTGTATCCTTTGATGCTATACTTACACTTCTGGGACTTTGTCTAAGGAAATCATTTAGAAGAAGTGAAAAAAATGTAACATATTGATTGAGACTTTTTAATAATAAGGAGCATTTAGAAACAACCCAAGTACTTACAGTTGAAAATCTTTCAGTCAATTTTAAAAAACATACATGAAGCCACATGGGTGATGTAAAATTTTTGGATATAGAGATCAGTGTAAAAAATCTGATTCCAAGTATATAAAATTATTATAGGCATATGAAGAAATAGAATTTGGTAAATATGTTCAGATTGAGTTTTAAATTTAATTTTAGCTTTATAATGTTGTTTTGCATTTAGCAAGAATTAGGATCTAAAAAGCTACTTGACTGTGAAGATTAATATCAATGGAAAATTACTTTTTTATTGGAAGTTTGCTAATAGCATCTTTTTTTCCAATGCAAATCTGTGAGGCCTGAAAGTGTCAAGGATTTGAAAAATTGATGTTTAAATGATCAAATTTAAGCAAAAGGGAGACAGCCCAAATAGATAAGCAAAAGAGATAAGCATTTTATCCATAATAATGAAACCTCCAATTCTTGATCTTTTGGCAATTTTTAATGTTGGTGACTGAAGTAAGATCTTATCAGACAATTTAGACAAAAGTCATTTTTCTTTAATATGTTACAACAGTATAGCTTGTAGTCATGGAAAAGTCTTTAAATGACTTAATAGTAAACAGACTCATTTTTAAAATGATTTTATTGAAGGAATGTTGCATTCTAGCATTAACTAGATTTGAGGTATAGATGATAGCAAAGGTGGCGCAGGTGACTGAGATGGTAGCATGCAAACCAAATAAAGCCTTCAGACCCAGGTATAAATATACACAGGAAAAAGCCTCTAGAGAAGAACTTTAATGCCCAACAGTTCAGGACTGATTCAATAAAGTATAATCTAGTTGATGGACTATTCAATAGGCATTGAAAACAAAGTAGAAAAATATATATTAACCTGAATAAATGTCTACAGTAAATTCATGTAGAAAAACAAATGGAAAACTATGCATAGAACATGACTCCAGTTTCGACACTCTCACTAAAAAAAGGAAAGAAATTTAAAAATGTAAACTTGTTATCAGTGATCATCTGAATAGTGGGAGAGCAGGCAATTAATCCTCTATACATTCTGAATTCTCTATTCTTCTTGCCTAATGAGGAAGAAATAGTTTGTACAAATTGTTTCTTCAATTTAATACAGGCTCCTAAATACATAATGATTGAAGGAAGACCTGAAGTAATTTTGGAAAGAGGTAACATATATTAAAGCAAAAAATAAATAAATAAAATTCAATATTGATTGAATCAATTGACTTAAAGTCTGCAGCAGTGTTCATATAAGGTCATTTTCTTTTAATGTAACTCCACTAGTGAATAGCTTGCATTGAAATGCCAAATATTTGTTTTTATCTATATGCAAGTTCTTGATGACATGCTCATGCTTATTTTCTTTGAACTTTTTGGATAAAATCATGGTTTTATATATGCCAAAGTCAATCAATTCTTTCTCCCTCTCTGGGTCTCTCCCTCCATTCTCCTTTCTTCAGGTCTACAGTAGCAAGCAGAGTGGGGAGGGTGGGGTTAGCGTCATTTGTTCATTTGTGAAAGGTGTTGGGTTCATAAAACCTTGAATAAATGAAAGTAGCAGGCAGCAGAGACCTCATGTAAGTGCTGATTAGCAACTAGATATCACCTTTACCCTCAAATACTTTTGTGCCTGTGATTTAAATAGCAATGCAGGTCACATTGAAGAGCCTATATTAATTTTCTGGATTCATACAGCAAAAAACTAAAAAATTCCCTTAGCCTTATATCTTGCTAAACAGAATGTTTTGCAAAGAGTACATTGTTGTATTTTTTGTTTGTGAATATTGAAGGATATTTGCCCCACTCTTGTCAGCTTCTCATCACTTGAGATACCAGCCTAGCACTTAACAATATAATGGAGCCTCTCAGGGTGACAAGCTTCACCCACCTCTTAAAGTACTGATCCATGTGGTTAACTATGGTTCTCTTCCTATTCTTTACTCATACTTTTATCCAGAAATGTTGTCTTGGCTTGTCCATCTTGAGGATAGGGACTACTGTAATCTCCAGGAGGTGGAGAACGATGAATTCTAGGTTTCAGGTTTGATGGGCCAGTAAGCATAACCATTAGAAGGGATTTCTAATTGATACAATTCGACAGCAGCAAAAACTATGGAAATGTCTCCTTAACCTCTTGGTAAATATTTATAAAATGAAGGAAAGACAGAGGGAAGAAAGGAAGAGAAAGGGAGGAAGATATTCTGACACCGTACATGAAAACACGATTGTCTTGATTGGTATCCGCTAATGAAAAATCACTTTGTTTCACTCATTTAATAGTTTAAAAGAGAAAGCCTCACAAATATTGTAATAATATTGATTGTTTCAATATTATTAGCTAGGTAGTAAAATTTATTTTTATAGGAGACAATTATTCCATCTGTTTCTTTTAAATTCTTCTGGTTTTTTATTGCAGTGATTTAACCTGGCTAGTGGTTAACCCAAAAATGTTTTCTCCATAATAAAAGGACTGTTATTGAATGTAAAGTAGTATATACAAATGTGGACTAGTAATAATGCACCCCTTAACCCTATATAATGTTGTAATGCAATGTTCCTTCAATATAATTAATTGCATTTAAAAAACAAAATAAAAAACTTAAAAGGAAAGACTTCTTTTGTCCCCTGTTTATTACTACTCAAACATAACACTTATATCTCCTCCTGTTTCCTCCTTCACAGCCTTATCATTTTGATTTTTGTTACTTTCTTATGGGTTTGAAGGATGTTACTAACACAAATATTACCTTGCTCTAGGACCAGGCATAGTGTAGGCACTCAGTTTTGAATAAATTCAATTCAGAATCCTGGAGTAAAAAAGTCACAAATGTATCAGATAATTCACAAAGAGACATACACCTGGCAGCTAATCTAATTAACTGTGTTAATGTAAACTGAATTCAAAACATGTTTCAAATAATTTCTCTTATAAGTTTTGTTTAGTGGCTGGAACACTTGTTCCTCAGTATGTTGATCAAATGTGACTTGAGCTAGAGAGATTCACAATAAATAACACCGGGAGGCTTATGAATGATGTATAAAGCCCACCAATTTAATGATAGGTAAGGCAGGAGAGAACAGTTACTTTATTTCAGAACAGTCAGAGCCTTGGCAGTATAATGCAACCATGGGAATACTGAGTTTCTGTGACCAGTTTGTATTAAGTTCCTGGACTGAAAAAAGTTTGAAATGTTCTGATGGGTGTTTGATTTTTTTTTTTTTTTTTTAATATATTAGTGGTGCCATTGCTTCAGGTAAGCACAAGTGAATGTACCCATGTTTCTCCCTAGAATTTGCTCAATAGATGTTATTGGACCCACCTAGAGGTATTTCCAGCATTATTACTTTCTGTTCTCAGTGAAACTATCTATCTATCTATCTATCTATCTATCTATCTATTTATTTATTTATTTTTGGTAGCATCTTTCATGACTGTTTTCTTTCTAAAGCCTAGGTTCTGCAACAAATCAAAGGATCTATTGCATTTCCACTGTGTGCCTAGTACTGTGTATTTTTGTAACTGATGGATAGAAATGGATGATGATGTTATCAGGTGGAAATGAATCATAATTCCTGGGTGAAAGAGATTTCCAAACGAAGTTTGACTGTTGAAATCTCCAGATGTAAACTGATACGATAGTTGAAATAACCAAACTCTGGTCTCCTCTCCCACTAGATCTATTCTACTTATGCAGAGAAAACCAATTTATTTGTTTATTTATGCTTATTTATTAAACAAAGCTCTTATTTTATATGTCAAGATTCTTTTCATTTACCTGTTAAAAGAAAATTCCAGATGAAAATGGCTTGAGCCACTAAGGAAGCTATTACATCAAAAATTGAAATACACATTCTCCTGTGTTGTCTCTTATTTCAGACGGGTTTTTTTGTGTGTGTTGTTTTTTCCACATGCATCCACAAATCCAATTGGAAAAAAAATAAAAGACTGCTCAGAGTTTAGACTTTTAATTGAATTTAAACAAAAAGTCAGTGCTTCATCTCTTTAGTCTAAATTGGGTCATACTTTCCACCAGAGAACCCATCTCCGAGGCCAGGTTTGTGCTTAGGTTATCTGTTATCTCCTGAAACAAGGATTAACTTCACACCAACTGGACTGAATACGGGTAAAGTAATGATGTTGCTCAGGTATTTTTACCAGCAACAAGGGCCAGATGCTGAAAGCAAATGACATATGTCAGCCATGCTTACTGATAGCTAGGCATTGTGCAGGTTGTGATACAAAGATAGACATGACTTGCTCTCTATCCCTTTCAGAGGCTCATCCCTCCATTCTGTGTTTATACCCAGTTGCCAGTTCCTCTTCATAAATCAAAGTTCAAAGCCTAGCCTACCACTCCTCAACAATGTTGCTTGTTCCTTATTGATTAAAATACTAACTCCTTGGTTAGCCTCCCTTCCTATTTACCTCCTAATCCTAGTTAAAGCAATTGACACATATCTTTTGGATTTTTCTGCCTCTGTGGCTTTACCCTGGAATATGTTTTCTCCATTCCTATCATCTAGTCTGCTTCTCTTTCAGGTTCAGGTCAGATACTATTTTATGGAATGGCTACTGAATTCCTTCTTCTAATGTCTGCAGCGCTTGACATGAATCTATGTTATAGCACTTGCTGTTTAACAAATGTTCATCAAATGCTTAGTATATGCTCTT
This sequence comes from Solenodon paradoxus, assembly GCA_004363575.1. NCBI lineage: Eukaryota > Metazoa > Chordata > Mammalia > Eulipotyphla > Solenodontidae > Solenodon > Solenodon paradoxus. Next base: position 118,193 of record RJWH01000002.1, read on the forward strand.
GTTCTAAGTGTTCAAATATTTTTCTACTTTGTGTTATTATTCATTCTCTTCTCGCCTCTTTTCCCCAATTATCAGCTCATTGAAAGAGGGATTCATAAAGGAGTGAGTTACTTGCCAGCCATGGGTGATCGGCACATGCCTTGTGAATGAATAACTACTTGTCCAGTTTGCACATAAATGGAGCACTAGCCTTTAAAGTCAAAGATGGTAGGGCCCCGTTTTCTCTCAGAACTCTCGCTGCACATAATGTGACAGCATGTGTTTGACATTTGTTAAACATTTGTTGATTACCTAAGTGAGATAGAAATTTTAAAAGTCCATACATATAAGAATGAACTATTTCCCTCTTACTTTAGATTCTTCAGAATTTTGCCATCGTTTTGAGAATTTTTTTCATGGTATTTTTCAAAACAGCATTTATAAGAATTGCTGCACTCTTTTCTAACTTGGTTAGGATTAAGGTTTTTTATTTTTTAACACTGGGGAATTATTTTGATATTCACACATGCCATCACTAAAAGACTGACTTTTATGACATCTTGTAACAGTGAAAGGGCTTCGTAGACCCATGTTCTAGGCAGGGTTAGTGAGGAGAACATTTGATGGCCCTGCCAAGTTTGGGAAGTCTTCAAGTTGTCACTTAAACAATACAATCCAGCACTTACCTTTATGTATGTGTTTGTGATTTGAATTGATGAGCATTTCAGATGTTTCCATTGTAAAAATCTGTCCTTACATGCATAAGCCATAGAGGGGTCGAATAAGAAACTCATTTTCTTAGTTTTAGCCATGCTGGAAAAGGACAGAGTTTTCCATTCTACACCTTCCCACCTGAACAAGAGACAGGAAGGAAGCTTTTGCCTTTTATTTTTCCAATTTCTCTCCTCCTCCTCTTTTTGCTCTTCCTCTTCTTCCTTCTCCTCCTCCTCCCCCTCCTTCTTTTCACCTCCTTTTCCACCTCCTCCTTTTCCTCTTCACCTACTCCCCTTCTTCCTCCTCCTCCTTTTCTTCCTCTTTCTTCACCTCCTCTTCTGTCTCCTTCTCTTCTTTTTCCTCCTCCTCCCCTTCAGCCTCCTCCTCCTCCTACTCCTCCTTCTTCCTCTCCTCCTATCCCCTCCTCATTCCTCTCAATGAATAATTTATCAGCTACTTATATTGGTGTCAATTGAAATTGGCAACTAGCATGCCTTAGTGACCTGTGTGAGAGCAGTTTCTGGGAAGTGTAAAGGCAGAAGTCCGACTTCGGTGGACTGAACAGCATGACTGAAAAATGAGTCAGGAGAGTGAGTGTACAGGCTGTGGCATTGAACTACCAGTTTCAAACCCAATCTCTGTCGTTCACTAGCTGTTGGCTATGTGCAAGTTACTAGATCTCTCTCTCACACTGCCTCCTTAGTCTATAAAGTGGTAATAAAAATAGAAATATCTCAAGATTGTTATAAGTAAATGAGTTCAAGTAGGTAACATCTTGGAACAGTGCCAGTTTCCTTGCAAATCTTCAGTAAACATTTGCAGTGTTTTTGATGTATTTGTAAAGACAAGCAAGCTGAAACTACTTTTGAGAGAAATGAGGTCATAGATATGAAGCAAAGATTCAGAAGTTTCCTCCAGGTAAGTAAAGGATGAATATTTCATATGCTGGAGGAAATGAGGAGGTTCTTAGAGGGTGACAGGTTGAAGATGTAGGGAAAAATGGGATCGATTAATGGCAGTGTTATTCAGAAAGTGAAGGAGGATGGAACTCAGAGGAGAGATGGATGGGTGGATAAATCTTGGATAGAAATGGTTTCTTGCTTTCTAAGGCTTAAGTTGGGGGATGGTAAGAGAGAGTGGGGAGGAAAGTGAGGATACATTGCTTTGTGGGTGGGTATCAGAAGACTGAAGGCATTCAAGACAGCTAGCTGGTTGTCTTTGTAAAATAGAAACGAGCTCATCTAGTGGGAGAAAGAAGGTGGCAGAAGTGAGGAATGGAGTAGGGTTGACAAATGAAATAGGTACACAGCTGTGACTTATGAAGACAAGATGACATTAGTCAGAATGTATAGTCTGACAAAAGAAGTGAAAACTCGGGTATGGTAAGAAATTGTGCTCACAAATTCAGTGAGACACTGAATTTTGCTTTCACAAGAGGAATTTTCCAAGTGATGACAAGTCTAAGGTGAACCATTTGAAAAGTTCTGTGGTCTATAATGTGAAGTTAAAAAAATAAAATTAGTTTTCACCACAAAGAAATGATTGATTATATCCATACTTTTCTTGATTTATGGAATCATCTTTCTCTTACACAAAAATGTGCAGTGCTATTGGTAAGGCAGATTTTCAGAGTTTGATTTTCCCCTATCCCTTTATAACCCACTTAGTCCATGAATACACTTGATGGGGAATCACTTTTAATGGGCCTGACCATTCTACTGTTGAGTAGCCCCAATATTGGTCAAGAAATGAAAGTGTTAGAAAATGGATTTTCTTTTGTTATGGTGGTTAACCAAAACTCTCCCATCCTACATGCTCTTTTGAAATGTTATTTTGTCACTTTTACAATCGAGAGGTGGAATCTATCCCCAACTCTTGAATTTGCACTAGATTTAAGAATTACTTTGACCAGGATAAGGTGAAAATCAGACATTGTGATTTCTGTGCCTGGGCCCTTAGAGACATCACAATTTTTATTTTTGCCTTCCTGGAGCCCTGAGCTACCATAAAATAAAAAATTCAATGTCTCTGGCCTGCTGGAGAGAGAAGTCAGGTAGGCAGAGATGATGGAGGAGGAAAGAGCGCTGGAAGAATTAGACCCCAGCAGCACCAGCTGGGTCAGCCACCCGGCAGAGTCAGCAGACAGGTCAGTAAGGCCAACTTGATTCTTGCATCTCCAAACCAAGTTATTTCTGCCAATACATGTGAAGCAGAGATAAGCCATCACCACTGAACCTTAACCCCACTGTAGAAATGTGGGTAGAATAATGGTGGTTATTGCTTTAAGCTTCTGAGTTTTGAAAGCTTTCCTGTACTGCAATAAGATATGGAAGGAAAAAGCTAAGGAATGGAGACAAATTGAAAGACCCTGGACATACTCCAGGTGTCAGGTGATGAACTAGAAAGTATGAAAAACGTAGGGAGTGTGTGGGAGAACATGAGGCAGCAAGGTTCCGTGTGACCTGGTGATTAGAAAGTGGGGAGCAAAAGAGAAGGGGAAATAAAAGATTATTGTGAAATCTGATCTGGGAAACAAGGCTTGTTGTAGACAGCAATATGTCCTGATAAACAACTTACGTCTCAGAGAAGGTTAAGTTCAGTGTATGTTGTTATTTTTAGATGTGACCGCTCAACTTCCCTATAAAAATGCTCCCCTCTCAGCTGGAGACCTGAAACTAAGGAGCACTCTGGGCAGAACTAAGAGAGATTTCAAACAAAAGGCTGTAACCGGCTCTCCTTCCCTTTTGTTCAGCCCAAAGAGTGTTTTCTAACTCCTCTCTCCTATATGTAGTAGTAAAGGTGGAGACATCAAGGGAAGGCAGAAGGCAAAGACGGGAGAGGGAGCAGACACTCACAAAGAGAAAAAGCCAGGGCGGTGTCCTGTGGGATCACATCTTCGTTAGTTACACCACTTGGAAGGACCCTGCTTAAGTAAAAAAAGGAATGCAACATACACACTAGACTAAAATTATCATCATTCAAAGGTTCTCCCTTTAATAGCCCCACAAGAAAATAAGAAGCCCTAACCTCAGCTTTTTAAATCACAATGAGAGGACAAGAGATACTTTCCTTTTATGGACTCCTAAACCCTCAAAAAGGATATTTTCCTGTTTTGAGCAAAAGGAGGAACCTGGAAATGCTGAGGTGGTCAAGTTTCACCTACCAGGCAAAGTTACCATGTCCCACAAATACTATGTAATATTTGTAAAAATAAAATGCACTCTTTCTTAAGTGAGACAGTAAAGTATAGAGGTAACATACTCATGCTTTGCAGTCAGCTAGAGCTGATCTCTTAAATGTACAAGACCTTGGACACACTCTTAACCTGTCTGCACCTCAGTAATTTCAGCTGTGAAATGGGAGACTATTGTGTACCCACCTGGACTTTTTTCAAAGAGTAATTAGATATTGTATGAGAAGCATTTAATCTGATAAAGGCATAGTAAGTGGTGCATGTAAGTCATTGGAATTAGTGGTCATTTAGGGCTTTCTCATATTTATCCTGTCATTGAGATGATTTTTTTTAGCTATATTTAGCAATAAGGAAGTGATTAATTACATTTTACTCAATAATTTAAATGTAATAACTGTTTAATGTTATACAACAATAGATCATTTAATAAATATCATTAAGGTTTCTTCCCTGGGGGACAAATTCTGTTTCTTCATAGAATTTTTAAATCTTCAGGCCCAAACTGATATACTGGCTTCTCATTGTTTTCATCGTTCATAAGTTTGATGTAAGAAAATAAACAACTACCTAATGCAGGATTCAAACTTTATGTTGCTATAACAGAGAGTAAATTTAATTTTAGCCTTGCGGTCACACTGGATGACCTCTATCACATATCTTCTTTGTTATTTTGTATAGATAGCCCTTTAAAAATGTAAAAATCATTGTTAACTTACATGAAAACAAGCCACTGGTTGGATTTGACTCATAGACTTCAGTTTGCAGATCCTGCTCCAGTGTACATTTATGCTGTTTATTATTAGGGAACGTATGCCAATACGAATTTAAAAAGGAGAATGAGAAAACTCGTGAAGCACATCACGTGGAAGTGATTCTGGTTCTGATGCAGACATGTGCTGCCCTTGATAAGACCAGGGATTGTTTCTTTGGTGGGAAAGACCATTTTTACTGAGAGGCAATGAGATGAGGTATGATTCTGAGGTTTGGAGACCATTTGGCACTTTAGTTCTGAACAATATCCTTGTGTTTTGCCCAGATTTCTTTCCTTTCCTCAGAGGAGCAATTTGGCTCGAGGGCGTTATGGCCTGAGGCACATGCTGTCATTAAAGCCCTAAAATGAAAATGGTGCTGCCCTTTATAAAAATGAACAGCTGGTCAGCCCTCAGATCTTTTGTGTTGGTTGTAAGTAGCTTGAATGTCCTCTCATGATAAGGGGTTTTGAGACTGTCTTACAGCAATCATTTATTAGAAAAGAATTCCTAACCCATAGTTAGTGTCTCTTTTAGTTCCTGTGCCTGCTTAGGCTTCTGTTACTCTGTAGATCCAAGACAGAAATAGTCTCCTGGAAGCCATGACCTAGGGTTTACTTGATCTTTTCTCTCTGACTCAGGTCCCGAAATGCTGCTCTGCAGACACCTGCAGAGCACCTTTCTTTCTCCTTGTCCATTGTCCTGCCTTTCTCTCTCTTTTTCCATTGACTGCCAAGATAGAGAAAAAGGAAAAATAATTTTAAAAGATATAAATTACCCCCAAATATTTATCTCTTGTCTTTCTGAGATCAGACCACATTCCTATCCAGTATGCTTTCTGATGAATCCTAATTTTTATGTTTAAAGAGCCAGATGGAAACTTTACCCATGATCTGAATTTTCCAGTCCTGCCCTCAGTTGTTCCCGTCACACTGAGAACATGAGATCAGGCTCAGGGACCCTTAGCTGACTTCATGACCCCATGCCCTAGTGTGGTTCTCTGTGAGCCAGGCTTGACAAGAAGGATTCCTTATTTGGAGGTGGGGTGGGGTGGGGGTGCGGTGGGCTGGCCTTAATCTAACGTAGGACCTGAAACAAATTAGTACGAGCAGCTTTGTTTCTTTCACTAGGTTTGCTTTGGAACCTGGCCTTTAGCATACCACCCATCCAGTAATGAGGAAAGGCTGGCTCAGGAAGGGCACATCTGTCACCGAAAAGAAGCATGTCAAGACCAAGCGTGCCCTAGCACCTTTGTCCCGGTGCCCAGGATACAGCTGATCTGATCTGCCCCTTCCAGTCTTGTTGGGACTACACTCCAGTCACTCTCTAGACTAAGGAGGGAGCGTTCTCTAGCCTCCTCTCCCAGCTTCATTCAGTCACTCATCCACCTGCATTCATTCAGTAGCTGCTTGTGCCCGACATGCTTGTGAGAGTTGAAGACAAAGCAGTGAACGTGGGAGACAAGGTCTCTGACCATCTTCCTCCATATCTTGATCCAAAGACACTGTGGCCTGTGTCCCTCATCACTTTTATTCAGCATTGTGAAACCTGTGACCTTTGACAAAGGAAAATGTCTTTGAATGGGATTAATTTATAGTGTGGTTCTCTTTGGAAGGATGGTAGTGGGGAGTGGTCAGTTAGGGAATTGAGGGCTTCTGCCTAGAGGCCGTTGATTGAGGCCTTTCTATTCTTTGAATAGTGATCTGTCATTCCTGCCTCTCTCTAGATGTTGAGAACACATGCGGTCCTGCTTGTTTCATCTTCTAACCTTATCTGACTCTATTCTGTTTGCCTGATCTTGGGCTAATTGCCCGTTAGCCTACACTATGATCAATTGTTTCCATCTGTTTAGGCCAAGGAATGCTTCACTCTCTTCTCGCCTGCCATCTTTATCATGTCACGGCAGTCAAAGGCTACGGATGTTCCTTTGCTGAGTGTAGACCTGTATGGAATTTTTGCAAACTCATCCTTTTCTGTTTTCTGGAATCCCTTCTGAATTATTTTCCATAGAAATTATGTTGACTCCCAGATTGAATCATCGCTTGTCTTACATTCGCTTTATCCAGGCTTTTCTGTTCTGACCTTATACAGGTAATTTCTAGGGAGACTTCAATTCCAAAGTGAAGTCAGGTTCCTTGCAATACAGACCCAGTATCTCTAACTGCCATTCAGAGAGAAAATGGGCTTTAATTACCCACAGAGTAAATGGCATGTTTTTCTTATTATAAATCAAGACACCCCCATAACCATTATTTTTTCCGGTCATATAGCTTCAATTTTTTTTCTCTGTTTTACCTTCTCGATGTTCAAATTTATAACTCTAGCCCTTCCTTTAGTTTATGCATTATTATGCAGTGATTAAAAGAATATACTAGGGACAGCAAAAATGAACTCCTATCCACTCAACATATATCTACACATTACTAAAAAAGTTTATATATGTATGTATCAATACCTGATTATCCAAATGTATCTTTTTACTTGTCAATCTGCTTTTAAAAGTTCACATTTTTACTTACCAAATCGACCTTAAAGTACTGAAGTTGTGCATAGCTATTGGTTTATAAAAGCAACAGAATTGACAGCTCCCATGTCTGTAATTAAATGTGTGAAACTAACAAGTGGAAATCATAAAGAATGATATTTTTTTCTTTACTGGTCCTGTTGTGACATCAATTTGTATTAAATAATGAGAGTAAGAAGTTAGAGGATTTGCTTTTCATTATGGTGCAAATTAACATTCAGTCACTGATCTGAAATACATTTACATAAGAGTTACCACTATCAATATCATTTAGAATTAATTTTAAGCAGATAAATTAGAATCTCCAGTGATAGCAAGTAAGATTTCTCGTCTGCATTTTTGAAAAAAAAAAAGATTAAAATAATAGCTAAGTCTCATAACTAGATAGTGAGATTGAACACAACCCGTGTACACATGACTTTAAGTTTCTTTTCAGTGTCAACATGAATGAATACTGCATGAAACTAAGAAAATAAGATGGAATTCCAGGATTATGTTGGATCCAAAAGTTAGGAAGTCATATTTGAAAGATACCAAAATGCCACTTCATCCATTCATCCTGTGTAGGATAAATAGTGTCTTTAGCTGCTCTCCTACTTAATGTTCTCCAACAAAGAAAGAAGAAAAAGGAATCAGCTTTAGAATTCCTTTATCCCCTGCTGCCAATTCTAATGCTCAAAATCTTTATAGAAATAAATTCCATATGTATATAGTTTTAAATAACATAGTTTAAAAATGATAGAAATGGTAATAAGCTATCATGATCCTCTTTTTGGTACCCTACAAATTTGGTATATATGATAATAATATCAACCACATACAAACACCATATATTTAGTCTTTGAAAGGTTTGGAGTAATCTTTTAAGTCCATTTTTAAAGCATTATTCTAATAGCACCTATGTTATTATCAATTTTTAAAAAATAGAGAAAACAGGTAATTTGCTCAGTTCCAGTTTTAAAGGCTCAAACTTCAGAATCTCAACCTTAACCCTTCTGATCCTGTGTCATTATCATAAAGTAACTGAAGCTATTGAAAAACTCTGGTTAGGTACTCTGTGAGTTTTCGTACCTCTGGATTAATTATTGCCAATTGCTAGCATTTTGTCATAGTGCATGTTCTATCATTAGTCACTAACAGAGATATGGGGTACATTGTGATTTTAAATCCACACACAGCAGGAAAATAGGCTTAACTGGAGGAAATTAAGGTGGTTGCAAATTCCTGATGATTAAGCACAAGAATATGTTGCTAAAGGAAGTTTTCACAGTTTTCGCTTCTGAAAAGCACAAATAAGGTTTTAACAAACTCTCATTTGGACCTCAGTTTCCTGATTGTGTAAAGTAAGTGTTTTGGAGTAGGTGATCTCCCTTGGGTACCCCCAGAACTTGCATCCTGAAAGTCTGTAACTTTAGAGAGTGAGTGTTATAACCTTTCAAGGTCCTTATAAGACTTCTATTTTTATACTTGAATGACTCCCGATTCTGGTTCAGCTTCACATTGTTGAGTCTCTTTTAAATGGAGATCTCATAAGAGCAATTATTTAACAGTATCCTGAATGCCCTGTGTATGGAATTAAATGCAGTTATGTATTTAGGACTTCAACAATCATAGTTCATCACACAGAGTGTTCATTCTCCTATTCGATTAAGGTTAAACAACATGATGATATTTCTTCATTCTGTAGCATTTTAGGGTATACTGTGTATGTGACAGATGGGATCTTATAAATGCATTAAGCATGCTTATTTTAATATCTAAGCATATGAAAAGTTTTAGAAATATTTTGCATGCAAATGTCTGGGGCTCCTCATGGGCCTATAATAGAAATCCGTACTCTGTGACTTCAAAGCCTTAGTCTCGACAACTAATCACTTGGCTATTTCCAAATCAAATTTCTTCAAACAAATCAAAGGCATTTGTCCTACTAAAGAACCAAATTCTGTAGCAAGTCTGACATTTTAAAATCAAGCTGCTTATTGAGATATTCATGCACTGAAAAAGGCACCCAGAATTTCTTTCAAGGAATGAGAAACACCTTTTTTCATGCTCCAGTGACTCAGAAATTTGTCAAAAATTTATCAAATTTTCTTCAGAGAGAGAGAGAGAGAGAGAGAGAGAGATCACCTTTGTTGTAAGAACCAGCCTTCAGAATTTCTGCCCAACAGCTCTTCCTTTTGCTGAAAAATTATGAGCCTCTGAAATTTCACTCCTTTTGGAATCATAATCAGTGTGTTTCTTCTAAGTTGTTAACAATAACACTGATTAAGAGAAGAAAAAGGAGAAGATATTTCACATACCAATATCAAGTGACTTTGCCAAGTAGGAATATTTTAAACACCACAGCATTTGCAGTGAAATAGAATAAAGTGCCCAATTTTCCAGAGAGCAGAGCAGAAAGGAAAAGAATGATAATGATAAATAACCTTTATTCAGGACTTCCTGTGTTCAAGGAACTCTGCCAGTTTCTTCAAGTGCATTGTTTCACTTAATCCACCCAACAGCCTTCCAAGTAGATACTTCTATAGAGTATTTTTGTCCACGGGGAAACTAACCTATGAGGTTCAGAGAAATTGAATAACTTGACTGGAGTCACCTAGACAGACTTCAGATAGAAGTCATTCCATGTCTCTGATCTTTATTACTCAACTATGCAACTTCCTTTTCTAGAAGAGGAGTAGAACAAGAAGCCCTGGCAAGAAGAGGTAACTAAGGAACAAGAAAACCAGCATTGACTTCCACTTGACAGTATTCCTGAGTCCTTATCCACCCTCTTGGTCATAAGCTTGGTTGGGCTTAAAGCCAACACTTAATAAATAATTGCTGAATTAAATCAAGATTATGTAAGACAATTTATAAGCATTCTTGCCCTCCAACCCCCACCAACACACACACACACACACGCGCACACACACACACACACACACACCCCTATTCTAGATCATTCATGATTCTATAACACAACCCACCTTCTACTTCTAGAACCAGTGCTGCACAAATTTGTGAAGTGAGTAAAATGCCTGTTTGACACCTGTGCCCATTCTTTCTTTGCTGGTTCTGCTATTTTTCAAGTTCACATTGTTCTTTATTCTGGCTACTGGCTATCCAGAAATCAGCAAGCCCAGGACAAAGCCCACTCACTAACTTTTTGTGAGCATCTTTCTCTCCTCCAAAATCAAAGTTTCAGCCTTTCTTAAATCAATTGCTTGTTAGCTTATCTGTCTTACCCTTTGAAGAGAAAGAGCTGAAAAGACAGGATCGATATCATTATTTTATCTCCAATGCCCATCATGGTACCGGGAATAAAGTAATTGTTTTAGTCAATATGTGCTATCTACATTAATGAATGAATGGATGGATGGAGGGATGCTTTCCACTGCAAACCTTACTTATCAAAATTTTAGGTAATTAGTAATACCATTAATGATAATTATCATTATTTGCTTATTTAGAAGTATTACTGTTGGAAGCTTTATAGTTTCTATATTTGTAGGGTGTGTGTGTGTATGTGTGTATAAATTGCATGTTATTAATTAATTCAATAAGCACTTGTTAACTACCTACTATGTTCCTGAGATGTTTTAGACATTAGGATCTATAATCCCTGACCATTATACCATCAAAACGCAACTTTGTCATCTACCACCCACCTTAAAATTTTTTTTTTTAGAAAGAGGAATTCTCTTTCTCTGCTCCTGGAAGAAAATTCTACTAGGTTCTGTAATTCCTCTGGGTACAATTGTCCTAACAAGCCTTGAAGTCACCGTCTCAACTCCAGTTCCATGGAATAATCAAAATTCTGAAGCTTGAATTAGCATTCAGCCCCCTGCCCTCCCCTGGTGGGACTTGTGCTTAGTCTCTTTCTCTACTTTCTCTTTCACTACTTAATGCCTCACCTGATAACTGTTGTTTCCTATCTTCTCAACTGACAGTTGAACAAAAGATGGAAGGAAAGTTAAGGGACAGTACCCTAGTCTCATTGGTTTTCACTTGTCAGTTCTTTGAGCCTGACCACACCATCCCCAGAGAAACTGCTGAGGACACAGCACTGAAAAACAATTTAAAGAATGGGACTTGGCTGGCAAGGGAATAAAGGGGAGTCCAGAAGGATAGTGTCTTCTCAGTCTGAAAGAAAGACACACAGACTCAGCTGTAATCACTTCCTCTATGTTGTCTCTGTTGAAGGCTATCTGTCACTGCCTTGTTGCACTGTGAAATCAACGTACTGATTCCTGACTTTGGTTAATCATTTCCCATGCACTCTGTTATTTTGAAGTCTTCTAGTTTTCTAAAATATGAGCCTTCCTAGACTGTCCAAAGAGAATGACTCTCTCTGTTTTAAATGAGACGACAGAGATAGGTATGTTTTCAGGTCTTCATAATAAAGATAGTGCACCTATTTGGTAGGATTTGTGTCTTTTTTATGGTATAGTTTAGTCTGACTTCAAAGCATGTTTAACATGTTCGTTTACTTATTTGATCTACTTTGATATTTCAGCATGTGGATTAAAAAATATTAAATTCCATTATTCAGAATTTTTTTTAATTGATACCAACAGACTTATCAGAAGTCTTCAGAATCTGAAAATGTTGTCTTATGCAGGACTATTTCTTCAGAGGGTGTGGGCAGTCAGGCAAGAGAAGTTTCCTCATAGTTATGGAAAGATAAGTCTTTTGCTTACATTCACACTTTAACTAATTAGCACTATATTCCCTTGTTATCCAAGTCCCACCAACATTAAGGGGATAATCAGCTTTACTCTGTCTACCAACTTAAACACTATTATCACCCCAAAACACCCTTACAGACACACCCAGAATAATGTTTGTCTAAACGTCTGGAAGACTCATGACCCAGTCGACCCAGTCAAGTTGACATGTAAAACTGACTATCACAGAATACATACTGTATGTGTGTCAGGTAATTACTAGATAGAACATATACTAGTACTGTAAAGTAGAATGATAGTTAATTTTACTACTATTAGAGAAGACTGCTGAAAATAGCAGTGTGATTGTCATAGTATTGTTACATACGAATTACATGTTTAAAGGGAAGATTTCCTGTTGTGGTTAGAAGGTATGCTATGGCTACCATTGGAATCTCAAACCACGGTCTGAATTTCCTAGTCAGGGTAAGTAATGATTAATACTATAACAATAAACCCTAAATGTTGCTCACTTAATAAATGAAAGTTGCTCCTCTCTTACACGACAGCCTAATAAAAGTCATTAGGCTATTCTAAATACCTAATTTCTAAGTCGAATTATCTAAGCGTAGAAACCTTCCATATATTTAAATGTAGATTTATAAATCAACATATATCTGTCTCATTTACTTTGATAAGACAAGAGATATAACATCAACTCCTAAAATATGTAGTTGATCACTGAGCCCTATAAATGAGAAACTACATCACCTTGAACAAGTAATTTTTCTCCATTCATTATCTCTAAAACCCAGTGTGAAACGACCGCAAGTTAAAATTGCATGTATTAAACTTTCAAAAGGACTTGATTCTTGGGAGTCTTCCTTAACAGAGAACTTTGGGACTATGGACTTGTTAGATGGTTTTCACAAAAAGAATCCTCCAGATGAGTTTTAATTCAAGTACCAATCAGATTTTTCTCACCAAGTTGGACTATCTGGGTAAATCAGTTAACTATTCTGGGCTTTAGTTTCCTAGTTTCAAACTTAGGATATTAACCACCGTGGTTTTTCTAAGATCACTTCCAAAATTGCACTTTTTATAATTGGAGAACATCTCTTTAGGTTTGGGTTAAGGATGAGTTATGCTTGGAGGAGAGAGTAGGAGGTGGAAAAGCTGAAAGTTTTCTCTCTCCATGTCAAATGATCCTCCTGAAATGTGTACAGGTGTTGTTCAAAATTCTTAAACCCACCGAGCACCACCAGTAGTCCAAAGTGTACTTTATGTGACAACATTACATTCATAGCTCTCGTTTACAGATATTAGCTGCTTTGTTTTAGCCGTAATATGCCAGAGTTAGCTGGGAAAACTGAAGCAGAAGGCAGCACTGTAACTCTGTCGCCATATCACAGAGGAGCGCAGAGGCCCACACCAGCCGTTTTGGCTTCTGATTTGATTTCACTTCTGGATTAGATATCCTCATTTTATGTGTTCAATTTGTTAGCATTGTTATGTTTTTGCTTTCCATGCAAATGCAGACTTGCCCAAATGAATTCCCGAGAACTTGTAGCAGGGGCACTTAGAATCATCGTGGACAGACCCCTGCCATGGCCTACACATGCATAGTCTTCTTTGGGAGTTCCACAGTCACTGCATGTGAGCCTCCCACCCACCAGTGCTGTGCTTCAAACATGAGAAAAGCCACCCATCTCAAGAGGTTTCCTTTCCTCTGGAGCAAAAGGTATAACTAAATTGTGTCCCAGAAGTGAAGATTCCTTAATGATGATGAGCCAAAACTAATTGTATTGATTTGTTTTTTACTGGCTTAGGAGGCCCATCAAACAAATGGACTGAGACTATTTCCATATTCTTATCTGTTGGGTAAATGAGGAACAAATGACCTCTCCATATGTCTGCATGCTAAAGTCACTGCCCTCTAAAACTGACTGCTCTGTGGCCTCAGTTGGGAGCTTTCTCCAATGCTTGGCATGATTCTGCCATCTGCCTTCTTCAATTGGATGAAGAAGTGGAAAAGTTTACTCTTAGTTCTTTTATATTTAATTTATTTGGAGGATCCATTTTTGATGATTATAATTTGGAAACTTGCCAAAGCTTCCAGATGGTCTCTTTTCTCCAGGAGATCTAATCATCAGTATTAATAACCCTAATTTGGGATTCTCTGAGGAAAGGGTAGTGACAGTATCTGAAAATGGCAGGAAATGAGAAGTCACTGATACCACAAGAATTACCAAAAAAGTGGGGATTTTGGTTCCTATCAGGGAATGAGGTATAACTGTATGCATGCAGCTTTGGGGGGACCAGGCAAAGAAACCCTGTTGCACCTGTCCATGTTGGGTCTTCCTACTGGCTCCTAGTGGAGGCCATTGTGCAGTATGTCCCTCCACAAATGAAGAGTGAAGGTGATTAGAGAAGTTTTCTGAAGAGGGCTACAGGAGAGTCCAGGGCTAGAAAATTGAACCCCAGTTGGAAAAAAGATGAAAGAAATGGCATTATTTAACTTCAAAGCATGAAGCTAAGCCACTAATGGAAGGTTGATCTGTGACTATTCACCTTTGTGAGGGAAGGAGCAAAACTAGACCTAGCTCTTAGAAAATATTTAGAGGAACACAGAGAAAAAAATCAATGTTTATTGAGTTTGCCTCTGTTCCAGTCACTCTTCTGAGTACTTCACAGGTATTGTCTCTAATTCTCTCAACTACCCCAGCGGGTAGATATTCATGTACCGTTTTAGAGAGGAGGCACTGGGGCTCAGTAACTTAAGTAACCTGTGTAGACGTGCCCAGATTTTATTGGTGACTCAAAACCAAAGACTCTGCATCAAAGTCTATAGTCTTTGGAAATGGATGCTTATCTCTCTGTTCTTGTTTCCAAAAGAAGAAAGAGGAATAATATTCAGTTCTTTGTGGAGAGTATTGAAAATAATGACACTTTCTTCCTCTCTGTGTCCTTATTCTCCCAAGGAGGAGCTCATCAGAAGGGAGAATGGAGAGGACCCTAGTGTCTCTGATCACACTGGGCAAGGTCAGGGCCATACAACACATCTATTCCACTTATCCTATGTCTGAGATCTCGCTCCTACCTCCTGCTCTCTCATACACCAGTCTGCTGTGCTTTGAGAGTCTTGCCCCTGTGACTCCCTGCAATGAACAGGCACCGCTTCTAGAGACCTGCCAACGCTCTGCCACATTGTTACTGTATTTCTCTTGCATCTAGTCGCCATCAGAGGCATGTAACCCTAAGAGAAAGTGATAGATGATCCATCCACATTCCTTAATGCCATTTTTTTTTTTAAGGCAAGGTGCAGGCAGGAAGGAACGTGAGTAGACAAGCAGGCAGGAGGAGAGGAAGAAGCATTTACATTTGTTTTTATTTAGTTGTTCATGTTGATTATTCCCTCTGACTCTGGGACATGAACCCAGTTCCTTGGATGTATGTGGACTTCCCTCAGCCAGAGGCAACAGACTTAACCACTACTTCATTGGGGCATGCCCACCACTGATAACTTTTATCATCAATAAAGCTGATGCTCTATTGTGATCATCAATGGGTTCATTTTTCCTCTGTCCTCAATGGGTTGGAAAATTTAGGAAAAGTGAATGATTTGTTTTTTGCTTTTTGTTTTCCCCAATGACCAGTTTCCATTCCTGAGAGGACTAAAAAGGAGGAACTTTCTGAATGTGAAGGCCAGTTAGATGACCTGATATCTTACAGGTTCTGGATAGTTTAGGGAAGTCTTAGCCAACAGGAGAAAGAGATTAAAAAAAAAAATCTCAGCCTTGTTTGAAGACTATTTAGTTGATCCCACAAATTTGAATTGCTTTTTCCTAATTCACAGGTTTGTTTTAGAAGAATTCAGCTTCTAAAAATATTTCATATTTTATTCTCCATTTGCATATCTCAACTACTTTACCATTTATGTAGACATTCGTGTAGGATCTGCATGTATTTGATAAGACTTGCCTTATTTCTTGTTCTCGAGGTGACAGAGAAAACAAAGTGAGGTAAAGTTTCTTTTCCATAGAGGAAGAAACTTTTTGGAAGTTAAGAGACTTGTCCAAGTCTACTTGGCTGGTAAGTGGCTAGAATGAGACTCTGCATTTTTGTATTCTGATACATTAACCATTTGGTCTTAAAATTTAACACAACAGAAAATATTTTTAAAGAGCAACTGATAAATTTTTTTCATAAAAATTTATATACATATGTCTTCTGTATATCAATACTATTTAATTAAGCAACATCAAAAGATAAATAAAAATGGAGAAGTAATTTGTCATACTCAAAAAAGGGTTCATTTTCTTAATATACAATCAACTCTTTACATACCCGTAAGAAAAATAAGAACAAATAGACAAAGAGAAACAATTGGCCATTGATCATGAAAAAATACTCAAACATATATAATTAAAGAAATTCCATCAAGGTATTGTGTTTCATTGATTGGTAATAATTAAAATATTTGACAATAAAAGAGATTGGTGAGGATATGGGGGGAAAGTTTTTGGTGGGATTATGATTTGAAACAGCTTTTCTGGAGGGCAATTTGACAATATTGATGATCATTCCATTATATCTTGTCCTTAATATCTAGTAGAGTGTGAAAACAGAATTCCATTACCAGAAATAAAGTATGCACAGAACCTAGAAGATGTGTTTTCTCTTCCCATAGAGTCACTTATCAGACTATACAGAGCTCAGCTCAGAAGAAAATCAGAAGTCCCCACTCTAATCTCTTCTCTTCCCTCTTTAACCTCCTCTCTCCATGCTTCTCTCTCTCCTAAGATGGTCATTTCATCCTTTGAATCTTCCCTCAGATTTGCATTTACCCTGAGTTTTATTAGATCCTCCCCTGATGATATCTCATTGTGTCCTGGATTTCATTCAAAGAGAATGAAGCATGATGGACTTAAGAGTGAAAACTATATAAGATAATAAAGCATTTTGCTTGTTGACTTTGACCATTACTTAGTCTATAACTCAAATGACTACACTAATAGAGCTTCTTTGTAAGCAAGAGAGAAAACAAAGAAGGGAAAAAAAATTCTTTTCAGTTATAATTAAATTGACCAAGAAATTACACTCTGAGGAATTTATCCCATGGACGTACTTGTGAGAGTGCATGACATACATATGAGGAAATTAATTTCAGTCTTTTGTTGTAATTTCAGAGCTTAAATTATAAGTAATCATTAATATACAACTGGCAGATAAGCCAGGCTGCATCTCTGCGATGGAATACTAGGAAACCCTTAAGGATGGAGTAGATTGATCTTCCTTTACTCATTCATAGAAGGTCATCCAGAATATAAAGTCTTGTTCTCCACTGTGAAGATTGTTGTTAAGTTGGCATTGGCCAACTTAAATGTAGATGGCTTTAGAATTATAAATGAAATAATCAAATGTCTATTTAATTTGATAATCTATTTACATATTTACATTTAAGGTCACATATATGAGATAATACTTTGGAAATATTTCTACTCTTTCGTACTTCTTCAATCTGTGTTATCTAAACATTTCACATCTTTTACACCAGTTTAACAAACCGAAACTCCTTTCTGAGTCACTAGCACATATTTTTTTCTTCAGAATAGATTTGACTCATTTCCATCTGTTACTTGAGATGCAGTGTCTATTGGCCCAAATATTTCTACTAGAAATTTTATCCCAAACCACAAGTGTCCACTCACATAACATAAGGAAATTTGTTTTATCATCACTCATTCTCAAAGGTTATATGTAATATTTTTACAACACAATTTTGTTTGCTTATTAACTTTTTTTTTTTTAAAGTTGCTCCCTCCAGTCCCAGGACATGAACCTGAGACCTTGGGATGTATGTAAACTGTACCCAACACCTACTCCACCAGGGCATGCCTATAAAATGATCTCTGAGAGTTTGTTTACATCATCTCGAGCCTGTAATTATGTGTTCTGTTCTCCAGGAGTAAAGACTCCTCTATGATAAATTTCTTTCAATCGATTCTATCAGGTTACCACAATAATCATCCAAAACTACTGTTGATTGGACTTGTTTCTGGCTACTGTATCTTTCCCAAACAATAATCTTTTGTTCAAAATTGTATTATGAAAAAAGCTTCCCATAGTCTGAGATTCTTTGCAAGGATCCAAAGATAATTACCCTTTTTAGGAGGATAATTTTGGGAGAGTAATTTCACCTTTACTCAAGAATTTATGTAATGTATATGGATATGGGAAAATATCCAAGATATATTTTGAAATAAAAAGAACAGATTGCAGAATTGTATTTACAGTGAACCTATTTGTACAAAATTAAAATATACCAGTAAATATTATCTACAATTATATGTGTCCACAATTCATAAACCTTTCTGGAATAATACCTAGTGATTACTCTGAGGGTGGTAGAGTGGAGCCCCAGGAAGAGAAGGAAGACACATATTTTTCTCTGTTCCCTTTGTTGCAGTGTTGGCAGTAACATATTAAATGAAAATCCTCTCTCCCCATTGCCTTCTCCTACAAGCCATTTCTCATGTGGCGTTTTCTTGCTATTACCTTGAGTAAAATTAAACCACTGACCTCTCAGTGGAAAAGGCCACAGCTTGTTCAAAGACTCTAACCCCTTTCCCATCCATTCTCCACTGTAGCAACTCACCAAAGCCCTGTTTATGCACCATCTGTACTTTGTAAATCCCCAGAAGTACACATGGTGTTTTATAAGGCACATGATTCAAAAGACGAGGTCCTTACCCAGGAGATAATACTCTCAGTTACACAAAAACATCAGGGAAGAGGAAATTATTTTTGTTGAGCTGCAAAGGCAGGAGAGGAGGCCAGTTTGTGGAAAACTGACTGAAGGAGGTAAACTTTACAAGATGATTTAAAAAATAAAATATACTTGATCTAGAAGCTAAATGCAGTTTTTCCCAAATGATGGAAGCAAAAGACAGAAACCAAGGAGATCAGGGCAGCCTGAAAGAGTAAGCCTCCAAAGGAAGAGAAAGGAACAAAACTCCAGAAGCTTGGGCATGAGAACAAAGGGGAATGGGAAGCAGGGTTTCATGAGAGTGCACTATAAAACAGGAGTAGTCCCAGAATCCCTGAGAGTGTCAGGCAATACAAATAAAAGTCTCTTTTTCTCATGTATAAGAAGTCTAGATAATATAGATATAGTTGCCATTGAGTCAGCCAGTCAATGAAATGAGCTCCTGATCAGCATCTCTGATATTTTTTGCCTCCTCCATCTTCCTACATTTCCAGGCATTTGAAGCAGCCTTGAGATCACGTCCTCCTATAATTCACTTCCACACATGAGATACAGGTGGCAAAGAGCAATTTTCTTTTGTCTGTGACTCTCAT
The DNA here is from genome assembly GCA_004363575.1 of Solenodon paradoxus. Lineage (NCBI taxonomy): Eukaryota > Metazoa > Chordata > Mammalia > Eulipotyphla > Solenodontidae > Solenodon > Solenodon paradoxus. The sequence continues at coordinate 137,363 of RJWH01000002.1, forward strand.
ATCAGGGAAAAATATCTGGCTCCAAACCATCCAGAAGCTCCCCCATTGCCTGCTGTCCTGTCACAGGCTCACCCTATTTCAGGCAACACATCCACATTAGGAGGTCAGGGCATCTCTTCCCGATACCCACAGAAAAATCAGAGTTCTGGTAGCTTGTGAGAAAAGACAATGCTCTTCAGGAAAGTGACCAACGATATCTGCCATATTCATTAATCTTAATAACCTATTGAGTTGTTATTCTTGCCACTTACATCAGTTTGCTAGTGCCGCCATAGCAAATTGACACAAAGTGGGTGACTTAAACAGTAGAAATGTATTGTCTTACAGTTCTGGAGGCTGGAAGTTCCAAATCAAACTATTGGCAGGTTGGTTCTTTTTGAGATCTGTGAGGAAAGGCTCTGTTCAGGCTTTTCTCTTTTGTGTATAGATGACCATCTGTCCCCTTTGTCTCTTCCTAGCCTCCTCCTTGTTCTGTCTATGTATCTGTGTCCACATTTTCTTTTTATAGAAGAACAATAGTTATGTTGGATTGAGGCTTGCATTAATGAACTCACTTTAACTTCATTTCTACTGTAAAGAACTTATCTCCAAATAAGATCACATTCTGAGGAACTGGAGTTTAAGATTTCAACATGTGAATTTTCGGTCGGGTACAATTCAGTTCATATCACCATTGTACAGAAGAGACTGAGGCTAGTAGATGTTAGATGATGTGCTAGGATTTTAATAGCTACAAACTCAGATCTATCGTCTCACCAACTTATGTCCTGTCTACTACACCACAAGAAAGCAAAAGTTAATGTATAAAAAAATAGAGTGAAAAAAATATTGTACTGTTTCTAATGTACATGACAAAATGCATATTTATGGATGGTGGGAAAATACACGTTTCAGCTAAATCATTTAATTCAGCAGTATTTCAGTGTAGATACAATGTAAATGATAGTTGTCGACAAAATAACATGTAGTAGACCTAAAAGATGTGTCCTTTAAGCTCTATACACTATAATAAATGCAGTCAATCAACAAAGAATTGAAACATTCAGAATAACTAGACCTTCACACAATATCAGCAAGTGGAATTTGCCAAGGGTAAACCCAGTGGCACCTAAATGATTATATCTACCAAGACCGTTATTCCACATAAGGTCATATTCTGAGGATCCAGGTAGACATTTTTATTACCAGAGGGACAGGGAGAAAAAAATTCAACCCACAACAGTGTCGAATAAATGTCTTAAGAAATTAATAGATGAATATTCAGCATGACTTCAATATTTAGTGTAAAGAGTTATGTGTTCACACTACATCAGAGTAACTTGTAATTAAAAATATACAGTTCAGGCATACATATTGCACGGGAAATCCAGCAATGGATGCTCAAAGAAAATTTAGATGCTTTTGTTAGAGGGTAACACCATCATATTCAGGACCTTCACTGTAGGGAGTCTCAGTTTGAAAGAACCTAACATAACTTGTGGGCTAGGGGCATAATAGATCCTATTATAATGAGATTTTACTGTTGTTGGAGTTATTTATTACTTTAGCCTCTCTGAACTATTCAATAGTAATATTTATTAGAATTGATACAATTTACTTTCTTATTTTAAAAAGATGAGACTATAGAAAGATGTTTTCACACATGAAAACATTTAATAGGATCATACCCACTATCATTTTTTTCTAGCATATACAGGTGTTGCCTTGTTCAAGAGTAGAGAGAGCAAAGCCTTCTAGTCTTCTCTTCCAATCTGTAATTTCACATATGAAACTTAACATGGCCCATGAAGAGGTGGGTGTCTTTATATAATAATCTTACTAAATAGAAAAGTCTGTCTCAGACAATGTGGATCAATCTTTGCTGGTACCTAGGAGAAACATGATTTTTTTCAGTGTTGATACACTCATTAGGATACTTAGGCAAGAAATGGGAGTTCAAAGCTATTATTGACAAGCTCAGAATAATCTCAGATAACATTTAGACAGGCAATTGCACTAGAGCTTGTCCTACATCGTCAATTAGTGACGCCACAGGAGGTGGATGCTTTTCACTTTCTATGTAGGTCCAAATCAAACCGAGACGGAGACCCAGATTTTCAAGACCCAGTTTCATTTCCAAAGAGGCAAGAACAAACATATGTTTTGAAGTAGAATCACCTCTACATCCTTGAAGAAGCAGGTGTGATTTCTCCGACTACATTGCTGGAAAGCAATGTTGCATATTAAAAGCATTGAGAATAGAGTTCAGAATAGAGGGCCATAGGCTATATGATTATGAATCTTTCACCTTTGCAAATCTTAACAATCAGAGATTATTTTTAAAAGGACATGTGGAACAACATGTGCATGGGCAGAAGAGGGGCCACTTAATTTCAGTGTCGGCAATGTTGATTTGGCTCTTTGTACTTGTCACTAACCGCTGAAGGCGACCTCCTTATTTAACGGCAGAGGGAAAAGTGAAATATGTTCAGCTTCCACCTTGAGACATAATCATTATTTAATAATGTGCTGTATATGAAACATGGGTTTTATTTGACACATCATATGCTAATAAAGTCCGCAGTGTTGCTGAGGCCTTAAGAACAGGCTGATCTTCTGCTTCCACTAGGTCAGACTCTGCCCCAGTTGAACCCTGGGGCTCTTGCAAATCTTTATTAGCTGGTGTGTAACTAAGGGGAGAAAGCAACCACTTCTAGTACCACTGAAAGATGGCAGATGTTCAATAGGTGTAGAGTGACAGTGCATTAAGATGAAAGAAAGAGAAAGATGTCCCAGGAGGAAGGGCACTGGGCCCTTCGTAGGTAAAATTATGAGTTAAGTGAAAGAGCTCTTACACTAAAACCTCACCTTTTCTCTAATAGTCCTTTTGTCTCTTTTGGTCACCCATTTTAACAGATTCCATTACCCTAAGGCCTCCCCTGGCTCCCTGAATCTTCCCAGTCACCTTTGCTGAGGTTATCAACATAGTAAACACGCTCTAGATTGTGACACATTGCAGACTTTCCCAACTCCTTCCTTACTGTGAGGCAACTGCTGTGTTTGACTCTGTCTCAGGAAATGCACATGGTTATTTAGTAATACGATTTCCTTTCCAAGGTGCATTTCTAGTTCTATGAGGACTTCGGTGTCTATTCCAAAGAAGGGATCATTAATGGAATTTTCAGGTCCAAACAGGTGGCTTAACTAGTGTAAAGAAGAGGCTGCAGACAATTTGGCACAGGAGACTTGGATCAGATGGCAACATTCAGAGCACGTCTTAAAGACATTCAGCTGTCACCTCGCCATGGAGGTAGGCATGGAGAAATGACAAGTCAGCATAAGTTAAATATACATGAATATTGACATAGTAGAGTGGAGCCTTGGAGGGTGAGTGGAAGAGAACAGAAATAAAAGTTCAAGATGAGCATGCCTTTGGAAAGAAAAAAAAAAAATGTTGCACAGTTGGGCACTGGCAGGTGTTTTCATGAAGAAGAAAGCAAGATAAAGCAAGTGCCTCTGCTGTTCATTATTTGACAAACAACCTCATAGAATTCCTGCAAGTCTGATGCATGTCTTTCAGAGTACCTACTGATTTTGATCCTGTAGATTATAAAAAGAAGAGGTAAGGCTGAGGGAGAGGCAACAGGAAGAGGTGATATGGATTCAACAACCAGGGACCCAGCTCAGGAAACAGCGTGGGGGAAATTCATGCCACTTCTTTGTTCATAAAAACAACTTTATCAAGATACAGTCCTCATGTTCTAGAATTCACTCATTTAAAGGGTACAGTTCAATGAATTTTAGCCTATTTGGAACTGTAAAATCATTACCACAATCAATTTGAGCACATTTTAACATCCCGAAATGAAACCTCAGACCTCTTAGTAATCATACCTCTCCACACAGCCCCCACGACCACTAGAAAAACAATCATCCACTTTCTGTCTGTGAATTTACCTAGTTGGGGTTTCATATAAATGGAGTCATACAATATATGTTCCTTCGTGATGGTTTCTTTTACTAAGCGTAATATGTTTAGCATGCATCCATACTGCAGCTTGTTTCACAACATCATTCCTTTCTATGATTGAATAATATTTTATTATATGAGTTTGATACATTTTATTTATCTGTTCATTAGTCAATAGACTTTCAGTTATTTCTTTTTTAAAACTCATATTTCCATGTTTTATTGCTTACCAGTTAATTTTTTATTCATAATACACAACTACAAATGCTGGATTTGTTCTGAGCTTAACTGCCTTAAATATCCTTTAACTGAATAATTAACATTCATATGCAAGTTCTCGTGGGAACATGAGTTTTCATTGTGAATTAAGTGAAATATCTCTTACACTGAAACCTGGGAGTGGAACTGAGATGGGGCTCTGGGGTCCAGGGGTGAACAGTTCAAGAAAGAATTCCTGAGCTTGAGCATTGAGTGCAGTTTTCTAAGTTTATTAGAGAACATGAAGGAGAAGAATGAAAATAAAACAGGAGCTAAAGTGTCTTGGTCAGGGAAGGCTGCATGGATCGCTATGAGATTCCTACACTTATACTCTTGAGAAGGGGTTTCTGGGAGGACCCCCTTTCTAGCAGGAGAATAGAACTCACAGAAAAGTTTGAAAGCAAGAGTAAAGGGACTTTCCAGGAAGTTCTCCAGGTAGGTGTAGTGGCCTCTGGCATTCTGGTGGTTCCTGGCTCCTTGTTGTCTAGGGTGAAACATTAAGCTGGAATCTTTCCAGAGGGTTAATTCGATAAGCTTTTAGGAAAGGGCCTGTTGAGTGTGACTCAGGTAGTCAGCATCCTATTCTGAATTCTCCCAATCACATGGTGCTATAGTCTGAGAAAATGCTAGGCCTGTTTATAAAACAGCTGTCATTTCACATTCCAGTCAACAGTTGGATTGGAACAGGGTTCCAGTTTCTCCACATTCTCACTAATGCCTGTTATCATTTGTCTTTTTGATTATCCTAGTGTGAAGTAGATGTCATTATGACTTTGATTTGGATTTTCCCGCTGGCTAATGATGTAAGCATCTTATCACATGCTGTTGTCTCCTTTCACTTCTTTCTCTTGACTGGTCAGCTTGCCTGAGAGAGAGTTCACTGAGCACAGCAGAAACACAATGACAGAAATGTTTCAACTCTCCAGTGTCTGTGGACTAAACCGCCCCTATGATCTCTGTAGAAAGACTTCGGATGCTTGCATCCTGGTTGAAGTTTGTCACTTGGGTGCTAGGATTGCGGAAACATGACATCCAGAAGTCTGCCACGAGAGTATGTGTTGCTGTGAAACACATCTAGAAGAGGCTCTAGAAAGAAGAGAGAGGGAAGGAGGAAAATGTCACAGAAGACATCAGCCAGGGCATAAGCCGGACCCCAGATTTTTAGGTGCACATCAGGTAGCACATACCTGTGGTCTCCTTTCATTATCCCCACTTTATTCTCTAAAAATTTACCGATTCTGGAACAAGTATCCTGTTTACATTAGAGATGTGTTAAAAATTGACTATGTCTGAGATGCTGAGCATATTTCTCATTTAATAATCAGTAAGAGAACTGTTGTTGTTACATAAAAATATACTGAAATTACCAGGATAAAGCAGATGGTGAGCACTCTGTGAGTAAGGACAATATACATTTAAGAAAAATATCTTACTGAGCAGGATGGGATTTTCTGTATCTAAGATGCTACTGGTGTTAAAAGTCTAAGAATTGAACAGCTTTAAAATTGTCATTGTAAAGATTATTCAAAATATAGGAGTGATATTTATTCTGGAAATATCAACAGTTATTCATCAGTTGTTGACAGAGCATGAAATTATTTGAATGGTAGCGGTCTAAAGAAATATGTTTTTTATCACTCAGAACAGTCTAAGGAGAAAAATAGTAATAGTCAAGCAAACAAGTGATGCAAAATGGAAGATACAGAAATGGATTGGGTTTAGTTGGTATGTAATTTGCATCCAAAGAATAGTTCTGAAAACATTGGCAAGAATTCAGAGAATTGGCTTGGGTCAAATTGACTTTCATATTAAGAATAGAGGAAAATATATAATATTGGGATTGTTTGTGATAATACAGCAATACCTTGACTAGAAATCATAAAAAGAATGAGGAGTCACACTTAATATGACTTTTTTATTGAAGAAACATTGTATTATAACATTATCAGTTCTTGAGATATTGAAACTACATCAAAGGTAGCAAATAAACTGGAAGTTGTCTGTACCAATGAGATTTGAGTTAGAGGAATATATTAGTTTTCCATTGCTGCTGGAACAAATTGCCACAGACCTAGTGCCTTAAAACAAGTTTATTTTCTTACAATACTAGAGTAAGAAGTCAAACTGATTTGGCAAGGCTACATTCCTTCTGAAAGCTCTAAGGGAAAATCTGTTTCTTTGACTTTTCTAGCAAAGAATACAATGTTGTTCACATTCCTTGGCTCATTCCACATTGCTCTGACCTGTGCTTCCATTGTCATATTTCCTCAGATGACTTTTCTGTCTCCCTTTGTCCTTTATAAAGAAACTGGGACTGACTAAGCGAGGGTAATCTCTCCATCTCAAGATTCTTAATTTAACTACAGATGTAAAATTCCTTTTGACATGCAAAACAACATGTTCATAGATCTCAGGGATTAGGATGTAGACATCATTATGGGTTCATGACTCACCTGCAACAGAAGAGATTGCCTCAGTCCTCTGAATATCAGCCTACAGGTGGTGAATATGTTTTGTGAGGGCTGAGCTCATCTCTCCAGGGCAAAGTTAAAACATGGTGTGCTGGCCCGAAGTATCTTCTTATGACAACATCAAAGACTTGGGCGCCATAAATTTTCCACTCTAGAATATGAGATGATAGCATATATATGCAGGACACAATTTAACTCACAGCCTACTAGGCACTCTGGGCAGAAAATTTAAAGTGGCCATGACTTGATTTTATTTGTGGCTATGATTTTTAGCTAACAAGAGAATGTGTAGAACATTATGGGTTAGGGTTCCTACCCTTTATCAAGCACACCTTGAGGATCTAATGCAAGGTAGCATGCTGGGTACTAGGGAAGGCAATATGCCTGAGACAGAGACCCTTCGGTCAGAGACAGCACACATCAGAATGTGTCATGTAGTAACAATAGTGAACTCTGGGTTTAGGGAGAGGGCCAGCAGAGGAAGGATGGTCCAAGTGGTCAGGACAGAAAGTATAAAGACCCCATGACAGAGAGAACATCATAGATCCAAGAAGAATAATGCCAAACAGTTTTATGGATTTTACTCTATGTCACAGACTGTTCTAAGACAATTGTCTGTATAAACTCACTAAATCCCTGCAATTCAAGTTTGGCAAACTGACTTCTAGGCAGTTTCTTGAGCACCTCCCCATTTCCCCTACCTATTGTTACCACTCTGGTTGGTATACATCAGAACCTTCCCCAGCGTTTCCCAGCTAGTATCTCTGCCCTCTTCTCTTATCCTACACCAGACTCATAAAGTGAATCTAACTGAAACTGCAGACCCTGACATCCTGCTCAGAATTAAACTTAAATTCTTTAACTGTCTATTCAAAGCCCCCAAGAGTCTGACCTAGGTTCATCTCTTTCACCTCACTTCACCCCCTAACTGCCCCATTCATTCTATTTACAATTCAGAAAGAGTGGATTCTGTCTCCCTGCAGGTAACTGAGATGTCTTCTACCTGGGGACCTGCCCTTCAGCCCCCAGGCCAATCTGCCACCTTCTCCTCAGAATTTCTTTGCCAGTTCTCTCCATCCTCACCCATGCACCAGGTCCTTGTCTCCCACAGTGTGCTGAGCATGGCTCTGGCATTTATGCTTCTGTTCTCCACAGCAGACTAGAAGAGTCCTCAGATCAAGGATGCAGCGTTCATCTCCTTTCCAGTCTTGCACGGAATTTGGCACATAAATGCGTTCAGCCAGGGTTGTGAAATTCAGCTAAGCTGAGCAAGAAAGGACTGTGTCTTTTTTGACATTCAGAGAGTGGCAGTACAATCATGGGTGATTCAGGGACACTTAAATATGGAAAGGGTTCCACGTCGAAGGCCTCTTGAAAGTAGTGAAAATGAATATCAAAATCAATATGCTGTTCAGTTTAGGGATATGAATAAATGATTTCAAATGAATTGGATTTTCCTCTCCACATTAAGTGGTAGAACAAAATGAATTATTTGGTAACATATTTGAAATAATAGCTCTCTCCTGACTTCTCCTACAATTTGTTTTTACTTCTCTTACAGACCTCTAGACTTATGTCATGGCCATGTGAGAAATATTTCTCTCTCTTCAGCTCCTGAAGGGCAAAGACTGTATCTTAGGCTACAATCTCAGAATAATTTCCTGTCATCAGTCTCCTCTTCCTCATGCTGCCAGAATGTCATTTATTCTTTAAATAATTATTTTTATATGGAAAAACCTCATGATACAAATATTATGATTTATGTAGGGGAGGAGTTTGATAATAATGGAAAATGGAATTTTAAAATGAAAAATTTTGCCTCCATTTCTCCTTCAAACTCATGCTGATAGATGATAACTCCTAGGAAGATTCTAGATCTTTTTTCTATGCATACACATAGTACTTGGGTAGTGTTTGTTTTTTGTGCTTTTTCTTAGTCTATGGAGTTATACTTAGTACTCCGTCACTGAAGATGTTTTTTTAAGTTACCTAAGAATATCTTGAAAATATCAATATATAGGTACATATTCATATAAAATATACATTTATTCACATGCTGCCCACACACACACACACACACACACACACAATTTCTCTTATTATTTTAAAGGATATCTTTATTTTTTCTTTTTATTTTAGTTTTTTATTTAAACTATTTGAGTTGGGTTTCTGTTACTGACAAATGAAAAAAAAATCATCTCTACTTTTTTTGCTGTTACTGAATATATATGACTTTTGTATCAATGTAAGATTTTGATAGGAGAGTTTCCTAGAAGTGAGTTGCTAGGTCAGGGAGTATATGCATTTTATATATTGATAGCTACACATGACAGATTGCTTCAGAAAGAGCTGTACCTGGATATTATCTGAGCTTGCCCTTTACACCACATTTTCAAAAATGCTATCAATCTCTTTTACATTTTCATCTGATAGAAAAATATGCTGTTGTTATACTAATTTTTATTCTTCCATACTAGGGAAATTGATGAATGTTGCGCACACTTCTTAGCCGCATGTATTTCTTTTCTGAAGATTGTCCTTTATTCAGATTTCTATTGATTTATTTGTCTTTATAATATTCAAAGTATTTAGTAAAGAAAAACATCCAGCTATTGTATATTGTGTATATTATATATGGTTGTTCTTAGGTGTCTTTTAGCTTTTCTTTTTCTAACTTTTTCAATATAGAAGTTTAAAATATTTAATAAGACCTTTTAGTCTTTTCATTTATTTTCTAAGCCCTTTTTATTTATATTTTGTCTATAAATTTGATATCTATTGAGACAGGTCCTTATTATATTTCATTATAAAATTTTCTTTAAGATTCTTGAATATTGTGTTGTTGTGTATAAACTGAAAATTATCAGTTTAAATTGATTCATAATTATAGGATTTTGATTGGAATTAGCTTTGTAAATTTATATTAAGAGAATCAGAACATTTAAAATATGGGCTCTTCTTACCCAAGAATATGATATATTCCTTAATTTATTCAAGTCTTTTATGTCTTATAGTAAAATTTCATTGTTATCTTCACAGAGATCTTTTTTTTTTTTTTTTTTTTAGGAAAAGTAAAGGTAGGAACGAAGGTGAGCAGTCAGGTAGCCAGGAAGAGAGAGGAGGAAGATAGCATTTTATATTATTTTCATTAATTTGTTGGCATTGGTTTTTTTTCTCCAGGACCTGGGGATGCGAACCAGGTCTCAGGGATCTACATGGGCTGTGCTCCTTCAGAGGCATTGAACTAACCCCTACTCCACCAGGGTGCACCATCATATAGGTCTTGTGTATTTTTGGTAGGTTTATGTATGTGTGTTTTATAATTTTGTAGCCCTAGTGAATATTACTTTTAAAATATGCTCTTAATGTTTTATTTTTGACGTAAATAGTTAATTTATTTTATTTTTACATAACATTTTTATTAGATTTGCTAATTTTTATCATTTTAAGTTTTATCTTTGTTTTTTGCTGTCTTTATTTTCTACATTTATATATTTCTTCGTTTAACATTCATTTGCTTTTTTTGTTTCTCACACTTGATTATTCAATTTTTTTCTGCATTATTTGTTAAAACGTGTGCTTTTAAGGCTATATTGTTCCATTTAGGGTTTTATTTTTAGTTATCTCATTTTCATATATATTCCTTATTCACGTCTAAAGAGATTTTGATTTAAATTTTTATTTTCTCTTAAAATAAAAATTTTAAAATATAGGGTTTTGGCATTTATAACTAAGTATTTTCTTGTTATCATTTTCTTTGTTTTGAAGGCATGAGATGCTTGTTTTTACTCTAGTCAAAAAATGAAAGCTGTAATTTCTATATTTCAAAATGTGTGAGTTTTTTGTGGCCTTATGTAATCAGTTTTTATAAATGGTCTATAAATATTAAAAAGGGGTCATTTTTGTTTATTGGATGTTATGTTCTAGATGTTTAGTTTTCAAATACATGCTAATTTTGAATATCTAATCATCTGTATTCCTGATTTTTTCTGAGTACTTTATTTTGTGATATTTTAAAATTTTACTTTTTGTATATAAAATATTTTATGTTCTCAAAGTCAAAATTCTGTAACTAGCAGCATTCTGATAAGTCTATTTTCTATTCCTAGCCACTCTACCCTTTTTCATCTTCACATAACACATTTAATTTTTTAATGACTGAATGAGTGAATGAGTGGGTAGGTAGCATATGAGTGTGTTTTTCCTTCCACTTTCATTTATTTATTTTTCAACTGTAGTTTCGCTACCGCTACCCCCACTAGTAACCTCAGTCTTTCATTCATACTGTTTTTGTGTTTTGTCAGCTCATTGGTTTTGCTTCTTGATGCTCCACATATGAGTGAAATCAACCATTATTTTCCTTTTCTTTCTGGCTTATTTTCCTTAGCATAATCATCTCAAGTTCCATCCAGTTTGTTGCAAAAGGTATAATTTTGTCTTTTTAATAGTTAAGTAGAATCCCATTGAATATAAATATCATAACCAGTAGTCAGTCAATAGGCATTTAGGTTGATTCCATGTCTTGTCTATTGTGAGTTGTGATGCTATGAACATAGGGATGCATATATGTCTTCTTACTAGTATTTTTGTATTCATCATATATATATGTATATATATATAATATAATCACATATACCTACAGTGGAATTTCTTGATCAAATGGTAATTAAATTTTAATTTTATTTTGAGATATCTCTATACTCTTTTCCATAGAGGTTGTACTAATTTACATTCCCACCAACAATGTAACAGAGTTCCTTTTTATCTATACCTTGGCCAGAACTTATTGTTTCTATCTTTTTGATGTAGACCATTCTCATGTCAAGTAATATCTCATTTTGGTTTTGTTTTGGTATGTTGTTTTTAAAGGAAAGATGCAATCAGGAATGAAGGCTAGTAGGTAGGCAAGCAAAAAGAGAGGAGGCAGAAGCATTTATTTGTTTTTATTTATGTTCATTTAGTTTATTACCTTGGTCCCAAGTCACAAACCTGGGTCATTGGAATGTATGCGTACTATGCCTGGTGGACTTGACCACTGTGCCAACAGGGCATTGTGGTTTTGAAATGCATTTCCCTGATGATATGTGAGGTAGAATATTTTTTCATGTTTCTGTAGGGCATCTCTATATCATCTTTAGAGACATGTCTATTCAAATTTCTGCTCATATTTTGATTGGATTGTTTGCTTTATTGTTGAGGTGTATGAGTTCTTTATATATTTTGGATATTAACTCTATGTAAGCTATCATGTGCAAATTTATTCTCCCAATCAATAACTTGAATTTTTATTTTTGAGGTAATTTCTTTTACTGTACAGAATCTTTTTAGTTTGATGTATTCCCATTGTTTAATTTCAGTTTTGTTTCCTTTACCATAATGTGCTGTTAACTCAAAGACTTCTCTGAAGTTGACATAGTGAAGATTATCACCTACATTTTTTATATCTATTTTATGGTTTCAGGTATTATAGCTGAATTTTAAATCCATTTTTAAAGAATTTGAATGAATTTATGTGTATGGCATTAAAGAGTGATTTTGTTTGTTGTTTTTGCAAGACTCTGTTCAATTTTCCCAATACCATTTGTGAAAGAGACATTCCTTCCTCTTGCATGCTTTTGGCTTCCTTGTCATATATTGATTATCCATATATATGTGGTTTTTGGAGGCTCTCAATTTTATTTCATTGGTCTATATATCTATTTTCATTCCAATATCTTACTGTTTTGATGACAGTGGCTCATTTTGTTGATTTTTGAGAAATAATTCCATTGTCTAAATATAATTATAAATATATTAATTATTTTGTAGTTCCAATGAGGTTACTTTATGTTGTTGATATTACATTATTAAGTATACACTTTTAATTCTTTTCATATTAAATTCAAACATTCAACAGCTGATAGGATCCAGTCTGGATGTATTAGTGAAATTTCAGTTCAATCATTCAGTGCCATTTTAATATAGATATGACTAATAAAGAACATATAACTGATATTATTTTGTGTGTCTATGTATTTATATTTTAAATAATATATTTCGATTAACTCACATTTATTATAGTAACTGAATAATATTTTATATTCTAGATGTTTCACTTGTCTCCTTTTTTTTAGTTGGGTTTATTGAATTTTCTTTTTGTCTTCATTCCTTTTTATTCATTGTGCATTCTATTTTCTCATATAATGTGTATTTGAACACACTATGGAAACTTGTAATTTCTAATTCTACGTTAGTTTGAAGTAATTTTGAAAACTAAGCCTCTTAAATTAAAGTCTTTGTATATTTTCACTTTCATGACACCTTCCTGCCCCTTCCTTTATTTTGTTGAGATTATTAGCAGTTTATGTATGCTTGCTTTTTTCAAAAATCGTTCCTTAGGAATTATTCCTGGAAATTGTCTTAGGTGCCACAGTCTACCAACTGTTTTTAGAACCATTGACATGCTTACTGGTTAAATTTTATCTCTCCTTTCCTATATCTCACATCTTCATCTTTTCTTAGGTTCTTTTCTATTTTCCTAAAGAACGTCTTCAAAGTAGTCCCCTAGAAAATAATCTATATGATATTATAGACTGAGATCTTGTGTCTGAAATGTTAGCTCATCTTTTCCATTTGAACAATAATTTAAATGTAAAATTGTAGGCTGAAATACATCTTACATCAGAACTTTGAAGACATCATTCTATAGTCACTGTGTACCGGATTTTCTGATGGAAAGAATGATGTCAATCTATTCTTTGTTCTTTGTAAGCATCTTTATTCACTGCACTGTCCTAAATAGAAGCCACCTATTATATGTGGCATTGAGCTTTTGAAATGTGGTAGTAGATTAATTAACTGAATTTTTAAATTTTCATTGCATTTTAATTAATTTAAATAGCCATATGTAGTTTAATTTAATAGCCATATGTAGTTAATGACTATCACATCACTGCAGGTCTACAATCATGCAGCTATATCTAGTCATTTCATTAATCTGTATTCATACTAAGTATGGACTCTTTTTCACCATAAGTCATCTCTTCATTCATACTCTTCAACCCTTAGTCATCTGTACTATTTTATAGGAAAATCTCTTAGTTCGATCTTCTAGCGTATTATTTAATTTTCAGTTGTTCTGCTGATTTATTAAGTTTATGGTGATTCTGTTGTTAATTTCCAAGATTGCTGTTCATTTATTTTTCATAGCTCTCAGTTGCATTTATCACAGATCATATATTTTTTAAAGTTTATTTTTAAAAAATCTATGTGCACATATTTATACATATATATAAATAAATGTTTTTCTTATTTTCTCTGTTCATTTCTGTTTCCTTTGTGGTTACTTCTTTTTAGTCAGTGACTCTTCTTCATGCTGTAGTTTCCCTCAAATGTTTAGTGTTTCTTGCATGTTTGCTCATATTTGTGTCAGAGGATCTTGATTGAAAAGTATTGATAGTGACATCTTATTTACTTAGCACAAATGAGAATCTGTTTTGATTTAACAGCACATATTGACTAATAACAGGAACCTTGATTCTAGGGACTGGGCAAGGGAAAAAAGACATAACTAGATATGTCCCTCTTCAGAGATAGTTCATAGCTTCTCACATTGGCCCAGACAATTGTAACTTACCACAGATACTTCTCAAAATTTTCACTTTTTAAAGCTTTAGCTCTAGAAGTAAACATCAAAGGTAGCTGCTCTAAAAGTAGGGAATTGGCATAATACACACAAATGCACACACATACGCATGCACATGATTGAAATTACCAACTGCCCACATTCTAGTACTTAACAATCATCATTGCTACTTTAAATCTTGCGAGTTTTTTGGAAATAATTCATTTATTTTAGAGGCTTTCTTTTACCTGTATGGCTTGTAAATGGCAGAAAGCGGCTAAGTTTATTTTTATCTTAAATGCTTTTAGATTTGAAATAGTTACAGCTCCCTACTGGACTGGTCTCTTATCTGACAAGACCTTGTTTATCTCTAGTAACATTTTTTTTTGCCTAAAACTCATTTTATCTGATAGCAGTATAGCAATACCAGTTTTCTTTGGTTAGTATTTAATGGTATATGGTACATCCTTGCTATTGTAAGCACATACAATATTTTTTAACTTAGTTTGAAAATATTAATCTTTTACTTCAGCTGTTTTTTCATTTATAGTTAATGTATTTGCTTATTTATTTGGGTTTTACATCCAAGTTCTTATTGTTTGCTATTCAGCCCATCTGGGTGGGGATATTTTTATGCCTTTTGCTTGTTTTGCCTTCTTTTGGACTAATCAAGTGATTTTTTTTATCATTCAATTTTTTTCCACTTCTTATACCAGTTTTATATTTTGAACAATTATTTATTTGTTAATTAGTGATGGTAATTTTATTATTTCACATTGCTATATACTTTTTAGGATACTGAATTCACAGGTCAGTCTGTATGTATTTTGCACCACACCTACCACCACTGTCTCAGTGCCCTTTACCACCATTTTGTTCCCTCCTTCTTCCCTGTCCACACCTACTCCCAACTGAGGCACAATTTTGCACCTAAAAATTTTTGTTGGGAAACAAAAATGTTTCTCTATATTCCAAATATGAGTGAAACCACAGGTAATTCTTTTTCTCTCTGGCTTGTTTTGCTTACCAAGAGCTCCTCCATTTCCATCCAGGTTGTTGCAAATCATGCCTTTTAAGTCATGGTTTATAAAAAATAATTATAAGATATATATATATATATATATATATATATATGCCATAACTGATTCAGAGTCTTATTACCTGGCAAAATTCTCCAACATATTGTTTTTCCTCTCTCATTTTCCTTGTTTATAGTAATCAGTTATTTTATAGTCCTTCTCTACAAAAGTAATAAGACCATATTTCTGTTATCTGAAACAAGCTATATTCTGTTAACCATATTTCTGTTGTCTGAAACAGAGACATGGTGTTGTAAGCTACTGTGTCTAAAATGATTTTAATGAATGAAAGATGCTGAGTATAAATATTGAGGAGGCCCTAGATACTAGGACCCGGCATAAGAAAAGTCCTGTCCTTTCCTCTGCTGGGAGACAAGGTGAGAGATGGTCCTGAAACATTCAGGAATAAGCTCACTTTAGGCTATATTGAAGTTTCATTAAATGAAACTAATACCCAGTGTGTTTTTCCCTCTTTCTAGTTCAGAGACTACCGTGCTTACAGTTAAGGACTCATTGCCTTCACCAGGTTTATTTGCTCTGGCAGGTCTTTCTTCTCAGCACTTGGAGACTATAATTTTTTACTTCACTTCTCAGAGTTTGTGGCTCAGTTTGTCTCCTATATTATATACTTTCAAAATTTGTCTTATATTTTGAGCAAGGAATCAATAGACTTGAGCCTCCTAAAGTATCCACTTTTATGACTGCATCTCATGTAAGTGCCAGCCCAGTCTTCTGGTTTCTCCACCGTCAACACAGAAGTCCAGTTAGGCAAGAATCAGAAGCTTTCAGTGCAAATGCAGCTGAAGAGCATTGCCACACCTTTCCAAGAGGCTCCCCTTTCCGCAATTTTAACCTGTTTAGCCCTCATTATTTCTGCCACTGTGTATATCTTTAAACAGAGGATTAAAAATAATTCTTTTCAGCATGTGGACTTGTCTTATAAAAACTATTTAATCTATACGGACTAGAAGTGTCTGGCAATCTATTCTTATCTAATTTCTGTCTTCCCAAATATCTGTCAATATTATTGCTCTGCTGTTAACGTTCTCAGTTTTCCATTTTATCATGGCTTTTATAATGGTTTATAAAGGGGCATAACATAATAATTTGAGAGGGAAGAAAATATTTTCATCAAGCCATCCTGAACTAGAAATCCCATAACATTTGGAATGTTCTGCCCTATATGATATTTCTCTGATTATATCCTTTCCTACTAATGTGTTACAGATATCTGAACTATAAAGACTGTTACTCAGGCTCATGCTTTCCATAATACTTGGTATTGAAACCGCATATAGTTTATGCTCACTCATTAAATAAATTAATAATGATCTTATGATATTCATGGTTAATGGTTTTTTAAATTATTATCTTTCATATTATGAATAGTATTACTTTTGAGAATCTAATGTTATAAACAATGTTAGAGAAATATAGACAAACTTTTGTTTCTCTATAGAAACTTGTATATGCTATGCCTTTAAACTAAACTGGATAATAAAAAAGCATTTTGTCTCTAGCTTCTGGAACATCTCAAAAAGACTTCTTCAGAAATGAAGGACGTTAATCATCTCTTCCCTTTAGATTTTACAGTACTTCAAAAATATATGAAGATTCCTGATATATGTTTTAGTTCTCTTTTTACGCTATATTTCCCTTTAGAAAAGAAAAAAAATAATGTGAAAAGAGAAATTGAAGAGAAATGTTACCTCACACAAAAGTCATACTTTTCAAAGATTATATTTCCATTTCTACATAATATACACTCATTATGAAATCATCAGTGCATTTTTTAGTGATAAACAAGGCACTGAAAAGAAAATGAATAGCAATGTAAATGACTTTCTGCAAAGTGACATCTATTCTAATCTCAGACAAAAAATTAAGTCTCTGAAATATTAATTGATCATAATGAGGAGACCAAACTGTAGATAAACAGAGGAGCCAGGGAACATTTCCCAGAGGCCTGCAGCTTATTATGAAGGCACCTATGAATACCCATTCTGAATTTAAATTTTAAAGTAGACGTAAGTAGCTCAGACTATTCTACTGTCAACTTGAAGGACTTTGGCAATTCTATCCTTTGGCAATTCAAACACTGGAAGAAACCATAATGCTGGAAAATAAAATCACAATGATTCTAGGACATTAGAAAGGAATTCCAGATTGCTCAGTCTTTGCATCTTCCTTCCCTAACTTAGAGATAGTGATGGTATAGGTCCTCCCAAGAGCCAATGACTAAATGCCCAGTTGCTCCTTATCCTGTAGAGAGAACCTTCACCTAATGTCTTTCTCATATCTGATATAGTTATAAACCACTATCTACAAACTACTAAATTCCTTGTAGTCTTCACATTCTGGACTTCTTTTTTGACTTTACACCTGAATTTTCCATTTTCTGTGCGCCTGCGATTTCTGTAACTTGTTTGCTATTCGTTCTGTAGAGTTCCTTAAAACAGAAAATTTGTATTACCAGAGGCTTCAAATGAACATCTCTTTGGAATGGGCTTCATATGTGATGGTATTAAAGGTGGAAGCCAACTGTCAGCTTCCAACCTCAAGAGAAAATGCCAAAAACAATGACAAATTCAGTAGCTATACACTTCTTCAGAGTATTTAGAAAGACCTGCTTGACCATTCTTCATGCTTTTATTTTTTTCTGAAGTTGCTGCTATTGTATTTGGAATAACATACTTAGAGGAATGAAGAGGTTCCTCTTCTCCCCTCCTTTGCGTTCTCTCCCTGATGATAGAACTTTCCCTTCTCTGCGGCATTTACCTGTTCCTGTATTTCACAAAATTCCCAGCTCTTCTCAATGAATTAGTTAGCACACGACTTCCATGTCCAGCATTGTTTATTATGCAGTGGACAATAGAACCAAAGTGGGCAAAATTTCTTGGAATTTGACCTCAGAAACCTAAAACCCTGTGGTTACAACTTCAGGCAGTTTTATGCCCAGAAAATGAGCTATAGCCCTTTCCAAATATTCATGCATGAAGCTCATTAATAATTTTCTTCTCTCAGTAACTGAAGATGAATCCTTTAATTTGAAGTGGCCGTAACACTAATGAGTCATGTCATTACTCTGGAATCCTTTAAGTTGATTTTTTCCTCATTGACTTAGTGAGGTAGAAATTAAGGACAGCTCCCATTAGCTTTAGATATCCTGAAGCATCGCTCATGGTTGAAAATTAATCCATCTTAAATATTTATTTGTCTGTAAATGTCATGAAGTCAACACTTCACTTTTGATTTCTTTTTTTTTTTTCCCCCAAACAGAAAATTTCTTTTAAAAGGCCTGTCAATAACATCATTTGCAATTTAAATTCTTTAAAAATATGACCCTTCCTGCTGTGTTTTTGAATGCTTCCTTCATATTTAATTGCCATAGACACTTTAGTTCCTAATTAAACTTTATTGTTTATGATGTTTCAATCATTAATACATGGTAGGGAAAAAATGGCTAGTTCGAACAAATTCTCTGTTAATTCTAGACTTAATACTTTCCATAGTCATAATGAACTCATGAATCTAAAGTGACGATGGGTAGAAAGTGAGGGATAAAACAAGAACACAGCTCATGTTTTTTAGGATTTACTAGACATTTTGGAAGACAAGCTTGAATTGGACTTGAATTGGACTCCCTGATTTGTAGAGGAGATTATCTTAGAAGTAACATCTCAAACACTTGCAAGACAAATATCCTCATTTTTCAAGGCTCCTTTCTTCAGCATATCCTCAGGTTTTGTACTGGTGACAAAGAGGAGCAGATATTGCACACAGAAAGCTCACTTTCTCCTCAGAGCTTTCAAAGACTTCTATTGTGAAAGAATGAAGACACTGATGAATCTAATGGGTACTGGTCGTGGAAAGATTTGCTATGAACTATTGTGCCAAGGTTGAAATGCCCAAGAGGCTGACAAGCTTATTGCCCATTTCAGAGATTAACTAGTTTTGGAAAAATTTCCTCCCCTGACAGCTGTAATTGTGTCTGTGAAATAAGTATTCATTCTGTTTGAGCACCGTGGTTGGAATGCTTCCTTCAGAATTCCCCCAGTGGATTGATTCTAAAAAGATGTACTCAGATTTCTCTTTATCAATGCAAATCAACCCATGAACTTGATAACACCTCCTGCCATTTTCCAAAATCCTTGCCATTCTCCATGCTAATGAGTAATTAGAGAGACTGTCAAGCCCCTTTATCCCCTTTAGCATGGATTATTTTTGTAGGTGTTTGAAGGCAGAGAAAAGAACTGAAAAAAAAAAACCTTCCAGGTTAATAATGTGACTGTAGAAAGGGGATAAAAGCTACCATATCCGTGACTTTGAGAGTCTTAAGCAGCCAGAATAACATGGATAAGCAGGCAAATTGATCAATCTGTTGTAACTTCCACAAAAACTGTGAGGGCCTCAATTGCCTTAATAAAATGAGAATAACATCTCAAGAAGAGGGAATAGGATGCCAGATGAAAAACACAAGCTGAATAGACAAATAATCTTTTCCTGATTTTGCCTGGGGTCTACATTGCATATTAGTCTGCTAACTGCTAGAAATTTTCTGACCTTTTGGATGATTTAGAGCATCTTAGTTTCTAGCCTGGGTGTATTAATACCATTATGTGTTAATGAAGACCACAGTATAGTCGTATTTCATGGACAGACGTTATCCCGAAATCCTGGGTTTATCTTTTTTTTTTTTTTTTTTTAAGGAAAGGAGCAGGCAGGAATGAAGACACATAGGCAGGTATGGAGGCAGGAAGACAGAAGGAAGAAGCATTTTATTTATATTATTTAGTTGCTCATTTTTGTTGTTTCTCCTGGTTCTGAGTCTGGAAACTGGGTCCTTGGAACACATGTGGACTATGCTCTGTGACCTTGTCTGCTAGAGCACCAGCGCACACTGGAGTTATCATTTTAAAAAGATATCATATCATACCTCAAAATTAAATGTGAAAATATCAAAGAAATATGGAAAGAGTTAATAATATTTATTTCTGAACATTCAGTATGTTCCTGGCACTGTGTTAAACCCTTGTAATCACCTTCTTTAATCCTGTAACGATTCTACAAGGTAAATTCCAGTACTATCCTGTGGAAACTGATACCTAGAGAAACTTGCTTAGAGATTAGTTTAATCAATTTGACCCAGGTCTTCCTGATCCTAACCTTTGTCCTGTAACTACCTTCCCTTTAATCCTCAATACTTTGAGAAAGCAGTATGAGCTGATGCTAGAAATAAGATGAACATGTGCTATATTGACCTGAATTAGGTCTGATTTTTATGTCATTCTATTAATGAAAATACCTTCTCACCAATTTTGAAAGTGTTGTTTATGACTCCAAAGCATCCTTGGGCAATGTTTTCAATGCTGTTATCTTATTCAAGTAACTTTTTCCTTCTACTTTTTTGTCATGTCAGTGGTAATCAGCATCCATGCCTGAAGAAAAGCAGGGGTAGTCGTATATATAAATGAAAAAGTAATGAACAAGAACATCTTTGTTCAAGTGGCTGGTGGCATGACTCAGCATTGCATCCTATCCCAGAAGCAACAGTTAGCCCAATGGCAAAAGAACATGATGGAATTCAGATTGAACATGGTCCAAACCATGCCAAATGTTAGCATCACAGAGATCCTATTTTGAGAGCAGTAGAAATCGGGGTGGGCTACAATACTTGGAATGTAAGTATTTTTTAAAAATCACAAAAATTTATAAGTAGAAGCAAAGTTAAGTCAGTGGAAATGACCATTGGTAAGGTCAAGTGATTTGTATGCAGGTATTTGAAGTTGAAGAGGCAGGTTGATTGTCATTTTTTAATATTTTAACTAACCAGAAATGAATATTCATTATTATATGAAGAAAATTTATGTGTCAAGAGCAAACTCTACAAAGTCAGAGGATGTTACTTTCACTTTCACTGCCCACAGGTCTCTGTCTTTATTGACTGTGTGTTTCTTTGCTTCATTTCTCTCTTTCCCAATCCATGCAGTTAGATACTAGATGGTAGGGAGAGCAGAGGCAGGTTCAGAAACCTTCCCTGTCATACATAGATGTTGTAGGGATTAATGAACTAACATATTCTAAAATGATTTTGAAAGGTGAAGTGCTGTATAAGTGTCAAGCATGATTAACTAGCAGCCAAGTTTATTAGGCACCTGAATATTATGCATCTTTTCTGAATTTGAGAAAAATGAATGTGCATATTCATTTTCAAAAGCACTATTATTTGAATGATATTCAGGCACTCAAATAAAAGTCTAGCCCAATCCTAATTATCTCTATTCTGCTCATACCAGTCTTGTAACCCGTAGAATGGCATATTTATGCAGCAGTGAATATGATAGACATGCTCACCAATCTCGTGGCGTTTTCAGTGCATCAAGAGATGCACAATGCAATGCAAAGTATGTGTTGCTTTTCAAACTACATCCTATATTTCTAGTATAGGAAAAATTGAGGCCTGAGGGTTTGAATTAGGAACTGTCTTCCTCCCTGAGTCCAAACAATAACTGTTTGACTTTGGGCGAGTTGTATTAGCTTATTTGTGTAAAATCTGGGTACAGTAGGAGCAGCCGTTTCATAATTCATACATATCGGGTGCTCTAAAAATGATTCCTAACATAGTAATTGCTCCTTAGATGTTAACTCTTGTCTTTCAAATTGTCATTGATGGCCTCAGATAGAGAAATGATAAATTGGAATTAGTAGTTATTATGCTAGGACTCATATATGACCTTTGTCAGTTTATAAAGCCCATTTACTATAACGTTAACCCATGGCCATTCAGCACTTGCTGTGCCCAAATCCTCAAAACAGCTTGCTAAGATAAGCTAATCAGATGCAGCTTTTACTTATTTATTTTTTGCCTTATTTTATGGCCAGGCTTTAATCCTCTATATGGCTTTTCAGTCTAACAACTTCCCTTCACCCTCGATACAGGACTGGGCACAGTACTAGACCTGGTCTGTCATAAACTTCTCAACTCAAGGTAAATAGGCATCAGCATGGACAATAGAAGCTCTCTCTGGGTAAAGAAGGATTTGATTGAAAGTGAAGTGCCTCTGGGCTCATGATACATGAAGAATGTTCAAGTAGGGTTAAAAGTGATCAACTTCATTCCAAGTGAAAAGGTGTGGCTGTGTTGAAGAAGTTAAGCTGAGCTGAGCTGAGAGATGGAAGGAGAAGTCTGAGTGGCTTTAGGTGTTGATCTGGCATTTGCAGCTGGGTCCCCATCCTTTTGATTCTGTCAGATAGTTCAATATCCTTCCCTGCCATGGGAACCAATAAAACATATACTTTGTGTTTCTCTTAAAATAATTTGAATTGAGGTTCTGTCTCTTACAATTTATAAGGAATTCTTACAATACAAATGCACAATTCACTCATTTTATGGGTAAAGAAATTGAGGCTCAGAAAATTTAAGTTTGTTTTTCATGAATATCACACAGCTAGTGATTATCAGAGCCAGAACTTCATGCCCTTTTTAATGACCCCAATTGCTATATTCCAGTAAGGAGATCAAGGCAGATATGTTGGAGAGACAGCTGATTATTAGTGAAAGGAGCAGGTGAGTTTTAGGGTACGATCAGGTCAGGGTCAATGCATAGCTAATTTACTCACTATTTCATCAAATATTTGTTCAGTCAGTAAGAAGCAATCTGCAGCAATTTGTTTAGGAAGTAGGTGGTCCGTGGGTACCTCAGCTCTCTTGGGTAGCTAGCTGTCTGTTCTCAGTTTCTGTCATTCTGCCTACCTGTTTTTTTCAAGTTACTGTTGCAGTAAATGCAGTGTATGCAAAACATGTCAGACACTTGGGTCTCTCAGAAAACTGATTGTGGAGTTTTCCCCTTCCTTAAAAAGCAAGCTTTTGTTTTTATTAGCATGTGTAAATACAGAATAACTCTGAATGCAAATATGGATTACATTTTATTTTTCTGACATGTTTGGAAGCAGCCTGGGGCAGGGTGGCAGTTAATCACTAAACATCACGGGTACTACACTAGGAAGGAATTCATCAACTGTGCACGCTATTAATGGGCTTATGCCATATGTTCCATAATAGTATGTTTGCTAACATGGGATTGGTCTGGTTATATGACAAAGCTGCCATGTCAGTTTCTTGATGTATAGAAACAGGCTCTGCTAGTCAGATGCAGAAATCTGGCAAGGTCATTTTAGGAGCAATTTCCATTTTGTGTGCATTTTTTCCCCCTCATTGACTGTAAGAGAATGTGATTTGCCTCATTACAATGTGATTCCAGGTGCATAACACAATAATGACCTTTATGACAAAGACTGAAGTTCACGTAATTGATAAGATAGACTTCCATTCAGCAATGCTGGAAACCATTAGCTGAAGGCAGGAACCGTGTTAACTTCTTGACAAAGGGTCAAGGTGAAGGTGAAGACTGAAGCTATATTTGGACTCAGATGAAAAGAGAAAACAAAGGAGTTTGCAGCCCTCCCTTTGCAAGTCAGAGACCAGGAGCAGGGGAACAGTTAAGGGAAAATCTGGAGATCAAGGTGAGAACCCTTAAGAGAGCTTCAGATTCTAACTCAACAGTCATGGGTGGGCCTCTCCAAGCAGTGCACTGATAACTATCAACTCTCCAACTTTTTTCAGAACATACTGATTTCCTCTGCTTCACTTCTGATCCAAAATTGTACCACATTGTGAAGTTGTCACTTCTTTTCTCTCTTAGGTGCTCCATAGTTGGTGCTTAAGTGGGAAGTCGGGGTTGTGTTATGAAGTCTTTTCAATAACTTGGGTAACTTGAGCATTCCACACAGAGGAGAGTTTCTTGCCAGAACTGTGTCTGGCTTCTGTCTTTGATTAGCAATGGCCAAATCAACAATTCCTTTACTTGGCAATAAAATGGCAGGTGTATTGACTGCCATTTTATTAGCGCTCATTTACAAATGACATCTGAGTACCAGGTGTTACTCTGGACCTCAGGACCCTTCCTACTGAGCTTTGTTGGAGTCCAGTCGTATCTTGCTATTCTTGCTCTTCTGTTTTCACTCTGACTGAGAATGCATTTTTTCACAGCTCCTACAAACCTCAAGAATCCACACCTCACAAAGTAGACAAGGAGTAAAAGAGAAAGAAGAAAAGTCACATGGTATCTAAAATCGGAGCTTGTAAATAGAATAATAAAGAACCAAACGAGAACACATTTCGTCAAAAGGAGATCGAAACATGAGGTTAAGGGTACTCAGTAGTGGAAGCAAAATGCCCAAATAATGAATAAAATGGCTTTTTTGTTTGTTTCCATCTCTGGAGTTATAAATATCTCCATCTGACTATGGGTTAATAATTTTTCAGAGTAACCTGTTGTGTCTGCTTATTGATGTTTTGTTTCCAGAGCTTCTAGCTTAACCAGGAACAAAGGCTGTATGTTCCACCAATGCTCGTAGAGACGAATAATGTCTTTCTGAAATATTGCCAATTCTGCTGTCATTTCAGGACCCCAGAGATTCTGCTTATTAGGATGGCAGGCAAGCAAAGAAATGAGTTGGGCATAGAGGTGGCAGGGGTTAATTTCATATTTGTCACGAGATCTTGCATGATTTCCCTAAAAGATATTTAATTTCTACTGGGCATAATAACTTGCAGCTGTTGGAATATGCTGTATACTAGAGGCAAGTTCTTGTCTTCAGAGATTTATGCAAGTCGTTATTTAAAAATAGAGATCGGGGAGTTTCAGCTGGCTAATTAATCTACCACTAAGGAAAGCGAAGCAAGTGACCCACTTAACTGTTTTCAGGAACCACAGCTACTCTGCAGCAAACTTTACAAAATGTACAAAGAGCCTAACTAATGCATCCCCCCTATCATTTTGAGGTCTTTTCACTGCATATGTGTCCCTTCTCCATTTCCCTTTCCTTCCCAAAGACCCACTCCTTCTGGCTTCCAACCTTACATATTTGAACAACTTGAATGACTGGATTCTTGGCCATCTGGATGCTTCTTCCTGAAGATGCTAGTAGGTTCCCCTTCTTTAGTCTCCCTTTTCTCTGATCAGGGATCTCCTTTCAGTCTCTGTTTTCTACCACATCAGCTGAAATCTCAGCTGACTTCTGACAGTTCCCTAGAGACTCAAGCAATATATTCATCCATATTTCCTCTACTTTATCATTCCCCTCAGGGAAAAATGGTCTCTTCCCCCTCAGACTTTCCCCTCACCCAAATCACCTTCTCCATTCCAATTTCAGCTTCTATATGGTCTATTCATCTTATAAATAACCACTGTGTCTTTACCAGTCCTCTTTGAGCTTTGTGCTTGGACTTAATGGTAAAGAGTGGATTGATATAATTAGGTCATGATGCATTTTTATTATTGGTCTGGGAGGGCTCTGATCATATTTTTAATTAATTGGTTAATTAGGATGTTTATTATAGTTGTTTCTATTCCTTTCTCCCTCTCTACATAGACAAGCTTTTTACTGTGTTTCATGCACATCTTTTTTGTTGTATTCATCTTTGCCAAATAATTATTATATGTGTATGTATCTTGATTTGCATAACTGAAATGTGTTAGATTTCATATGTTTCTTACTTTACTCACTCAGCCCTCTATCTTTAAAGTCCGTTTATGTCTCTAAATATGGCTGTTAGTTACTCCATGGTAGGTGACCTCATCTTTTCTTCAATTTATCCATCATATTTGTACTCATATCACTACTACTCTCTATATCTTTCCTTCTTTGAAATCCCTTGGAATTCTTTTACCACAACACTGGGTTCTTAATTTTATGCTGCTTTGTATTTTCTTTGACTGTTTCATATTTTCCCCTTGTCTTTTCTGTAAATCTGTGGAGGTCAATCGCCATCTCTTGTGCTCTTCCCTCCTCACCTCACTTCACCCAGCATCACCTATGCAGATCTTCTCTGAACCATAATCAGCACTCAATAAATCCTTGCTTTTTTAGTGGATTTAATGAAATGACTTGTGAGGGTTTGTATTTTCTCTGTTTTAAACCATCTGTTTAGTGTCTAAAGTAGTACCTGGCATGTCACAGGTCATCAAGAAATACGTTTGAAGTAAATAGATGTCTCGCCTTTCACATAAGAAAAGGAATATGGAACAGTAGGATATACATGGGTAAGGAGATTACATTTTAGTTTCTAATCTGCCACCAAGTAAGTGATAACCTGTCATGTCAAGTACTTCTCTAGGACTTGGTTCAACTGAATGATTTCTTAGACCTTAGTCCCCTCTAGCTTGCTAAGAATTTGACTTCACTGACAATTTTTCAACTTGAAGTAAGAGACCCTTCAATATTAACTCATCTCCATAGCAAACAGAATAATTATGCTATAGTCAGCAGAGCATGGGAGAAGAGAATTGGATAGAGGAAAGTTACTATCTTCTGGTTGTTGATCTTAGGCTCCCAGAATGATTAGGACAACCAAATGAGTTACTAACAGTCAAGTGTTTAGAAGACTGTCTAGCACATCATAAGTGGTATATAAGCATTTACTACTATTTAAAAAAAATTAGGAAAACCTAGCCTTTGTGATGATCGCTTGTTGACATTTGGAAGTCTGATCTTCACTCTGTTTACAGACAAGAACTCAGAAATTCTGTCATCACTGTAAGAAATAAATAGTTTGCTTTTATAGGTCAATAATCTTCAGAAATGAGCAGTATGATTTCTCTTAGGCCAAAAAAGGTTGTCTTTCTGATAATGGACAAGCTCTGATTTTCATGACTTTTGTACCATGAACAAGGGAATATTGTTCTTCAGTATCGTATAGAGGTCAATAAAGATGTTGAGAAGAATCCTGAGTTAATATTTGCTTTGGTCAAAAAAGCAACTGCTTATTCTATAGGGTAGTCATTTACAAATGGAAACAAAATGAAACTATACTTTTTTTATATCTTATGTGAATGCTATTTTCTCCTTTAGTAGGGAAGTGGTGATTAAATAATCTAATTTGCTTTTCTTATCATTAAGGAAGTGAATTCAAATATTGGATAAACCATTATAAAAATTCAAAACAGCATTTAAAGCATGAGCTTATTTGTTGCTATAAATCCCCTTTTTCTCTAGGTCACAAGGTAAAGCTATTTGTCTTAAAGAAAAAACATTGACTAGTATTGATACTGGGCTGCAGGTTTTATAGCTTAACTGTACTTGCTTCATTAGCAAAAATAGCATTTGTTAACTATTTTATTCTACTGGGCAAAAGAAATCTTAATCAAAGAACATTTAAGTTTAATGTTTTTATGTACAATTAATCCAATTAATGAATTCATCTGCCAATTAAGAGTAAAGGTAAAATACAAAATCTAAAGTACGAAAACTTTTTTTCCTAATCCTTCATGACATTTCTCAAAATGCAAAAAACTGAAGACTCCATATGAACTAGAAATTTCTGGACCAAGAAAGGATTGCAACTTCTTCTCAAATGGTTGGAGGAATAGGTACAAACAGCCTAGAAAAATAGCCATGAATCACTTTATTAGAGCATAGACACTGGAGAAAACTATAAGACTTAAATAGAAAATGGGGATCTTTAAAAAATACTAGTGTTTTTGTTTTTTTGGTGTTTGGTTTGTTTGGTTGGTTTGGGTTTTTTTTTTCTTTTTTTTTTTTTTATTCATGATCTCAATTTTGGGAAGTACTATAGCTGACTCCTAACATAAAGAAGGGTTGTATTCTGATCATTTCTATGTTTCTCAGGTAGTACACAGAAGAAGCTGCCATTTATTTCCATATAGTGTAATCTGTAATAAAATATGCATTTTGAGTATTAAGGAAGGACTGCCATGAAATTTAAAGAAAATATGTAGGAAAACAATGTGAGAGATTTGAAGGTCTATATACATCCAAGTTTATGGTTTCATTCAATAAAAATCAGAAGAATGACTGTTTTTACTAGGCTCTGATTTAGACTCTGAGGAGTCAGATAAAGAAAATATTGATCTTTGCCCTTAAGTATTTAAAATTATATTGGGAAAACAGACACATAGACATAGAGTGTTGATCTACTGTGGTAAGTACCATGATAGAGTTGTGTCAGATCCATGGGGGCATGGAAAGTGATCCCTGAGTAAGCTGTAGAGTCAGAGAAGTAAGAGGAAGTTACAGAGAAGAGGATGGGAGTTGCAGGAGGAAGGGGTGCATGAATATAATCTTGGGATGAAAAATAGCAATGTGTTGTGAGTCAATGAAGATCAGTTTTACTAAAAATTCAAGCAAAGACTGGCAGATGAGTCTCGGGAGGTCATATTACAGAAAGCTTATATGTTATGTTAAAGGTTCAGATTTTATCCTGTTGGTGATGGAAATCCAGTGAAACCCAGCGACCAATGTGATAACTCTGGGGGAATATGGAAGGAGGATTCAAGGGTTAGAAAGAGCAGTAAGAAGAGTATTACTGTGCTTCAGGTGAAAGAAAGAGAAGGAATGTAAGCAGGAAGCTTTGGGTGGAATAAAGCAGAAAAATTTGAAAAATCATGAAGAAAGGCAATGGATAGTGATTATTTTTATGAGAGTAATGATGACCCTCTAGTTTATAGTTTGACTGATCAAGTGATTTATAGTATAATTTATATACAGAATACTGACAGAGAATCAGATCCTGCCTTGTGTCTTAGAACAGAGGTCAGTAGTATTTACTCGTTTCTCTAAGGACGAAGCAGCAGGACTAGCAGGTGAGATCACCTTCCTAAGCCCCCTAGCATCCTTTTCAGGGTTGCTCTCTTACCAGCCAGTAAAACGTTCCTTTCAATAGTCCTTGGTTCTCATTGCTGCACCTCTCCTACCTCCAAATTGTGAGCTTTCTTCAGCAGGGCTTGGATTCCACACACACTCACTGTCTTCCCCTAGAGATGTGTAATTATTGTCTATATTAATATATTATAAAACTTGCATTCAAAGATTTTAATATCTGATATTCAGCTAAGTGGGCCAATCTTCTTAGAAGCACTTACTTGCCACTTCGATACTCTGACTGTCAAGGGCCTTATTAGGCCCCACCCTTCTACCCAAGCTTTCTGCCCACACCCCACCAGTCCTAACCTCTTAGTTACACATAAGTCTTCACTTTTTTAGAAAGTGGGCTCCTTAATATGGATGTCATGTGTTTGGGATAATAAGTAGGGCAGTGCAGACTTTCTGAGGTGTCCCACATAATTAGACCTGCAGATTCCCCCCCACAGGCAGCTCTGCACGAAAGGCATTGCTGCTTTGGAGATGGCATATTCCAATAGGAGTTACTGTCTCAGCAGAACATTTAAATGCAGATGTTGAGTACTACTCATCTCTTCTTTCATAACAGAAAGTTAGGATCTTTGAAACAGCACTGTTTTTTAAAACCAAACTTTATGCTGGTTGGTATTACAATTATCGAAGCAAAGGCTAAGCCATTTTCCCCTTTAAAAAAGAAAGCCAAAAACCAGTGTTTCCCACTATATCCAGATACTTGCCAAGTGAATAGAAGAAAAAATTCCCACTGGAGCTTCTTGGGTTCAGTATCAAAACGAGGTACCTTAACCCCAGATGTACTGGTTATGGGTTGATGAGATGACTGAGCTAATCATCAAAAGACCCCAGAGGATCTGATTTCTATTGACTCTGGATCTAGAAGGTGCAGCTTTATGGTTTGGTTTGGTGGGATGGGGTTTCAAGTCAAACTGATTTGCTCCCTGATGACCACTTGCAAACTGTGAGACATAGCTTACAAGGTCTTTGTGAGGATTAAGAGTGATCATGAATCTCGTACTTACCCTCATCACTAGTACGTAGTGAGTTCTCAACAACTGGAGGTTGCTATTGAATTATTACTATTAATAATTCATGCTCTGATTTAAGAAACTGCCTGATTTAACTAGCTCCAGATAGAGGCTGGGATGGCTTTCTCATCTACCCTCGGCTATACGGCCGTAACAAGAATTTCCTTTTCAGAGCTTCACATATACTCGCTTCACTCTCATCCCTGGTGTCTCCAATCTGTAGTCAATTAATATGATCAGACACTTAAGGTAATCATTTCCCTAAGAACCAAATGTGCTTCCATTCAGTGGCACCCACTGTAATGAAATTAATTTTTTCCAATAATATTCATCTAGTAGATAGGCATAGTATAAATGAGAGCCATAATGATAAGCTCCTGTTTGCTCATTTTGAAGAGACTCATTAGGGACAGTGGTCCTCCATGCTAATGAAATGACACAATCTAATTAGATAACTGCAGTTACACACACTAGTGCTCGAGAGAGAGGATTGCTGCAGAATTAGAAAAACTCGGTTCAATCTACTCCTGTGAGGAAAAACTTAGTTCTCTACCTCCTGACTTTCCCTCCTATGTCTATTCTTTCACACAAATGAGCAAAGGTTTTTTTCCAGACCAAGTAATTCTCTGCAACACCAGCTAGGAGTCCTACAATCTAACTTAATTCTCACACTATCTACCTGGAAATAATGGCAGATCCCACAGGTAAAGTGATCAGTCCCACTTCCCAGCTCCCTCTTCACATCAGATGTCTGTCACACATAGTAGGTCTCCATGTCTCTCACAACTTCAGTCTGACTTGGCTGCAAACTGGAGGTTCCCACGACCTGCTCCTTGGTTTGATAAATTTACTGGAGTGATTAACAGGACTCAGGAAAACAATGTACTTAGATTTACTGGTTTATTATGAGAGAAGATAAAGGATACAATAAACAGCCAGATAAAGACAGTGTGAGGTCTAGGGGCATCTAGAGCATTGGAGCTTCTGTCCCCATTGAGTTGAGAGTGTCGTCCTCCAAGTACATTTGAGTACATGTGTTAAAACCTAGAAGCTCTCAGGACCCCATACTAATGAGGTTGCTATGGAGACTTCACACAGGCACGATCGATCACTCATACAATTTTCAGTCCTTCTTCCTCAAGAGGATGGGAGGCAGACTGAAAATTCCAAGCTTCTAATCGTGGCCCATTATTCCAGGTGACCAGCCCCACCCAAGGTCACATTAGAGCCCTATGTCAGGAACTGGGGTCAAAGACCGAATAGTAGAATAAAAAGTTGTTCTATTCACTTATGAATAGTAAGGGATTCAAAAGCTGTAGGCTAAGAACCACAGGGCAGAAACCAATATATATTTTTCTGTTATCTCGCAGCTACCTAATAGGTAATGTCACAGTCCGCACCTAGCCTCTGTCCTCCTTTAGTCTGCTTCCACCTTGGTTCAGAGCTCAGCCTTTCCTGGACCTATTTTGGAATTCAGCCATCTCCTGAATGCTGGTAAAAGCTTAAGCCACAAACAGCTTGCTTTTCAGCAGAAACAACTCATGCCTGAAAGAGTTGATAATGATTTCAGAATTTCTTTTAATTGAGTTTTTAATTACAACACAGATAGCAAATATCCCCTTCATCTGTAATTTTGACAAAGATGATAAGCAATTTCATATTCTGTGGAGATCATTTGACAAGTGTGGGAGCCTACATTTAAGTACCAAGTGCCTTATTTTTGGACAGGAGTATCTGACAGCCACTCACTCAGGGAAGGTTGGGAACTGGAGCATCTGGATCTCAATAAATTATTTGGTAGAACAATCCAAGTGCTCAATCCAAGCTGCTGCTAGAAATATGAATCTGACAGGGAGAATCAAGGATCCCTTTCGGGACTGGTTTAATTTAAGGTGCCTATGAGATACCCAAGATAGGCAAATATCCAAGTGAGAAGCTTAAAAAAATGTTTACCACTGTATTTACATTTAGTAGTTATCTGCATATGGATGGTATTATTTTTTAGCATTGTATTATCACATTATATAGGTAAATCAACATCTGCATATACTACATTAAGTTCATCTCTGGTAGTCCAATTCTGTCCTTCAGCATTTAATTGACTCCTATTACCCAGTTGTCCCCACCCCTCTCCCTTCCCTCCTGTTATTGAAAGCAGTGGGAACAATTAATTTTTCTAGGAAAAAGTGCTATGAATCTTAGAAGAATTTGATACAGGATGGGAAATCTTCAGAGCATCTTTCTGTGAAAGGGATGTCATTTTAACATCCACAAAATAGAAAGAGCACAATGTCCTTTAAATTAAGGACATTTAGTTGTGGGGATCCTCTCTCCATTGTCCTTATTCTCATTTCCCATTTTCCATGCACCAGCAGGTACAAACTGCTGCCCTAGAGTTGGCACCCGCCCTGGGCAGGCATGACCTCATTCTGATAGCTTCACCTGACCTGTTAGATTCTCCAAGTTTAAAAGCACATTTGGGGTTTCTGAATCAAACTTATACAGGATGGAGTCACAGAATGACATGAGATCTTACCTTCTGGCACCAGTTCCCCCCAATCCTGAAGCCTGAAGTTAGTTACCTCTTCCGCACTTTGGGGCATTCCTAAAGACTCCTCCCTTCCAAATCGCAGTCTAGTTATGTGCCTGCAGGAGGGCCAATAAGCACTTGCATGACTATCTTCTCTTCCCATTACAGCATCCATCACAGCATTCTTTTCTGCTGAGCTGGGTAAAGACTTCTGCAGAATTCCTGTTCCAGGGATTCTCATGGTCCTGATCAATCAGATTGAATGTGGGAGCTAACAGTAATATTTAGTACTTCCAACATCATTTTATTATTCTGCTTAGCTATTATTGATAATAATAATATTCTTACGACTGGCTGACTGTGTTATGCACTTCACTGAGCATTGACGATACCTCCTTTTATGTCAACCCTACCTACAGTTTAGAAGGTGGGTGCCATTTACAGATGAAAAAACTGACTGAAAGATTGTCACGCCAAGTATACATTTCATGATTATTTGATTGTAATTATGGTATGCTATTATCTGTTACAATGGAAATGGAAAGAATCTCATTGGAACTCTGTACTATTCCTGTTTGAAATCTCAGCAACTAACCATGCTTAGCATATTCATGGCACTGCCATAATATCGAGCGCCATATATATTCTCTAGAGTTAGGAGCCTTTTCAAGGGCAATGATTGTGTCTGACATGATATGGAATCTCTCATAGTATCTAACAGAATTCTCAAAAATATCTGAGGAGGTGAGTAAGTGAGTTTTCAATTGACTGAAAAGCAATAAACTAGGAGGTTCTAGTGACATGTGGGTGGAGGGATTACTTCTGAAGTAGGATTAGGATGTGTCGCCTAATATCCTGTTGTTACAACTGTAGGTCTGATTCTTATTTAAGCATTCTTATTCATGATCTGGATGGAAAAAAAGGAAGAAGCTACTCATTTTTGGAATTCACGAATGATTCCAGTTTGGAAAATATCGTGAGCAGCTCAGGTAACAGAAATAAAATGCAAACGACCTTTGAGATTTGAGGTATGTAGGCTGGGAATAATAACTCGGTGAGCATTTGAAAAAGGCAAGGCAGCGAATACACCTGGGGGAAGAGAATCCAAACACAGGGCTGTTCTCTGGGAAGCAGGCGCCAGAGCACAGTGATGCCAAAGTAGGCCCAGGAGGCACAGTGGTGTGCAAATTAAATTCAGGCCAGCCGTGCAGTCTGGCAGGATGAAAAAGTCCAGGTTGAGGCTGCCTGTGCAGAAGGGCACAGAGTAACAGTTCCTCTGTGGCCAGTTCTAGCTGAACAGTACCTGGCACTGCATGTTACGTCCCCACCATCTCATTACTAGGCAAGCGTGGGCGATTTGGAAGAAGTGCAGAGAGTAGCAACAAGAGGGAATGAATTCAGGAGTCCAAGGAAAGGACACAGATGGAAGATGAAAAGAATTAGTTAGCTATCGTTTAGTTGCAGGAAACTAAGGGGAAGAGGAGGGAGAGGATCAGAAACTAAAAAGAAATAGCCAGGTCTGCTCAAAAATAGCCAAGTGGAAACTTTACAATACCCATCAAATTAAGATTTTTCCTATGAACCTGGACATTTTCTTCCAAGCCATGACCTGAACCAGCATTATGCCTACCCAGATGCTCGGTAAATTCTATCTTATATAAAAAAAAAAAAAAAAAAATCTTCCCTTTGCCAAAGAGTATTGGATCCAGGAAACAGACCAGTAGGAAGCACATTAGAAAATCAGTCAACCATTCCTTAGTGCCCAGTAAGGACAGGATTAAAGGAACTAGATTTTTGTTGTGTTGTTCAAGTCAGACTTTTCAACAATGAAGTTGCCTTTTCCCATTCAGATAAATACAGAACAAAATAGAAAGCTTTGTAGTACAAGGAGTGCCTAAGACACGGTTGGCTAGCCTTTGCTTAAATCCCATCTTGCAATTTATTTTCTGTCAAGGGAATTGGTGAGATGCTAATTTTTTCAGCTCCTAGACATTGGAGGAAGGAATAGAGAATGCTGTACCAGGACTAAAGGTGGACTTGGTAGACTTCACTTCTGAAAGATAATCACACAGATATTCACGTAGACAAACTAAATCTTTGATTTAGAAGTCTCTAAACACAACACCTACCCTGGATACTATTGAGTCCTTTGTTTAGAGAGCACTGACTTCACTGTTCTTCATCTGGAGCCTGAGAGAGTCAAGTATTCAGATTCCAAGTCAGTTACAAATCAGTCACTCCTGGGTTAGCAAACTCCAGGAATCCTAAGAGTTCCTTGCAGTTGCCGGCTGGCTGCAAACTGCTGTTCCTGTCTCTGCTGGTCTTATTTCGTCCTCACACTTCCCTGCCCCTTCCCTACTTTCTGAATGACTGTCTCCTTCTGACTCCTCTCCTCTCTAGACAGTATCTGATATGATTTGGGTTACAAAAAAAGAAAGAAAGAGAGAAAAGAAATCTTATTTGTAACCAGTAGGTACTAATAACTGCAAAAAGAAGTTCAGAGTAAGTGGTCCGAGGCTGGCACCATGATTCAGCAAAGTCATCAGGGATCCAGGGCCTGTCGCTCTGCTCCACCCCATGGCAGGTGGCTTCCATCTTCATCCTCTAAAGATGTCTGTCCTCCCCTGCATCACCTCTGAACTGCAGGTGGAATAACTTGGAAGGAGTTAAGAGCAGAGAAAGGCTCTCTTCTCCTGAGGTTTTGCTTTGTTATTCAGAAGGTCCACCATCCCCAGAGACTCTTACCTAATTGGATAGAACTATGTCATTTGCAAGGGAGTCTGGAAAATCATAATTAGCTTCCCAACCTCTATAATAGAAGCAGCAAAGGTGTTGAGATGTGAATCACTTTCACACAGTCAAACTCAGTATCTGCATAGTGTGCACCCACTCCCTTGTACACAGATAGCTGGTTTGCTCACCACTGCATCACCACAACCTATTATGCCTGACAAATGACTGGCACTTAAATATTGCTTAATTCTCCAGCTGGTTGGCTGAGAGAAGAGAAGAGAAACTACCTCTAAAATCACAAAATCACTGTCTCCTGGGAAAATAGGGTTGTGGTTATGAAAATTTGATTTAGGTGCACCCTGCTGGGGTAGTGTTTATGTCAATCACCTCTGAAGGAGCTCAGGACACATACCCTTAGGTTCCAGACCCAGGTTTAGGGGGAACAACCATTGTGAACAACTAAATCAAAGGAAAGTAGAGCACTTCCTCCTTCTCTCTCTTCCTGCCTGTCTTCCTGCTCACCTTCATTCCTGCCTGCACCTTTCCTTAAAAAAAAAAAAAGTATGTGTAACTCCTTTTCATTTTAAATATTTATAATAAAAGGAGTTACATATGAAATACATGTGAATATTCAAATACTCATCACCTAGTTCTAGAAAATTTGCAGGCCCATGAGGGCTGCTGCTGCTGTTGTTGTATTTAAAAGAACAAAACATCCGCAGTGGCGGTGAAGACACCCATCCCTTTCCGTGGCTCCTGCCCCTGCTGTCTGTCTCTGGAGGTAACCATTACCTGGATATGGGTTTACAGAGTCTACTATAGATAAGCACTTAAAAATTGTTTGATTCTCCAGCTGGTTGGCTGCTAGAAGAGAAACTGCCTCTAAAATCATATCATCATAATCTCCTGGGAACACAGAACGTAAGCCTATTTTTCATAAGCATTATAAAACTATTGGATGTTTTTTAGCAGGTTTTCAAGCTGTATACACATACTATATTTTGTAGAAACACAGCATAGATTATACAAGTATTGAAAGTATT
The DNA here is from genome assembly GCA_004363575.1 of Solenodon paradoxus. Taxonomy (NCBI): domain Eukaryota; kingdom Metazoa; phylum Chordata; class Mammalia; order Eulipotyphla; family Solenodontidae; genus Solenodon; species Solenodon paradoxus. The sequence goes on from RJWH01000002.1 coordinate 173,773, forward strand.
GTTCTCCAATCTTTTCAATCTATCTTGCATGTAGCATTATACATCTTTTTGCATGTAGCTATGTAGCATTTCATTGTCTGAATATATCACAATTTAGTTGCTCATTTTCCTTTTGGTAAACATTTTTGATTGATGCTCATAGTCTTTTCCTCTTACAAATAATGCTACCTGAAATTAACATTCTTCTACATCTTTGTCACATGTGTGAAGTTTTCTTAGCCTAAGAAATGCACCTAGTAATAAAGTTATAGGGCAAAGGAGATATATTCAATTTTTGTTGAATTCACCAGTGTTCTACAAAATGTTGAAATAGTTGTTATTCCCACAAGTAGAGATGAGAGAAACTAGACACTTGATATCAGACTCTGACTTTTGTCAATTGTTTCATGTAAAATGGTATCACATCATTTTATTTTGTGTTTCATTGAAAAAGGGGTGGATTCTTTCAACAGTTGTGATGCCAGTCATTTTTAATATTTTTGAACATGGTCTAGTCATATTTCTTGTCCTTTTAGGGAGATAAAGAATTGTTTTTTCTTTTGGTTTGTAAAATTCTTTATATATGCTGGATAACAATTCTTTCTTGCTGATATATTGCAATGTCTTTTCTCAGACTATTGCTTGACTTTTTATGTTGTTTATAATGTTACTTTGTGAATAGGAATGTTAAATATTAGTGCAGTAAAATTTAATTTTTCTGTTACTTTGTGGTTTGAGTTCTTTATGTCTTAGGTAAGAAATCCTTCTCAACTTCCAAATTCCTATAGATATCTTCCAAAATTTTCTGGTAAAAATTTTAAAGTCTTTTTTTCTTTCCATAACTAATTCAGGTGGAATATTTTTATGTTATATACAAGGATCTTGTTCCATTTTAATGTTCCATATGAATAACTAGTAATCTCAGCAACATTATTTAATGTTCCATTTTTTGGTCACTGGTTGATATCAAGTTTCCATTTGGGCATAGGTCACTTTCTGGGTTCTGTGTTGTGTTTCAGTGGTTTTTCTTTCTTTCATTTTTCAAATCCCTGTCATATGGTAAGTGATTCACCTCAGCTCTAGAAACATTACAGAGGGTTAGGTGCAAGGTCTGGGGAGCAACACTGCCTGGGTTTGAAACCTAACTTCACCATTTCTGACCTGGTAACCTGAGCAAGATCTTTAGCCTCTTTGTGCCAGAGTTTCTTTTTTATATGTAAAATGGTGATAATAATCATACCAATCTTCTATTTAAAGGACAACTTTGGTCAGGCTTATAAATGCTCAATAAGAGTTACCTGCTGTTATTTTTACTTGTTTATAAGTATTATTATTATTATTACTAATTATATTAATCTGATAGGTCAGACCACTTTAGTCCTTTTCTTCTTCAAAATCATCTTTACCATTGTTATTCTTTAAAATGAATTTCAAGAGGCTTATAATGTCTCATGAAAAATCCTATTGAAAATGCAAATGTCATTGCATGGATATATGAATTAATTTGAGTCTTCTTTCTTGTAAACTTGACACACCTCTTTGTTCAGTTCTTTATGTCAATCAGAAAGTAATTTTGTAATTTACTCTAGAAAGAACAACATGTAGTTGTTATATTCCTTTATTCTTAGCTACATTTTAGTTATTTGTTTTTGTGAATGAGATATCTTTTTATACTATTATTTATTGAATGACTTATTACTGGTGTATAAAAATACTATGCTTTTTATGTTGATCCTGTATCTCACCACCTTGATTAAAACTTGCTCATTCTAAAAGGTCTGTAGATTCTCATGAATTACTTATACAAACAAACTGAGCACTTATACATAACTCTAGTTTTATTTTTATCTTTCCTATATGTATCTCATTCTATTTTTCTTTTTTTATTGTGTTGATTAGGACCCTTTAATAGCATTAAAGAAGAATGAATGATGGCAGGATGCCTGTACCCTTTTCCTACTCAAACTCTAGTGACAATATTGTTAACTTCATTGTTAAGTTTGATCTTGCAATAGGTTTTTGATGGATAATACTGATCAAGTTTAGGATGTTCCTTATTATTTCTAATTTACTAAGAGTTTATCATGAGTGTTCAATGTCATTAAATACTTCCAGCATCTCCTGAGTTTATCATGAATTATTTCTGAAATAACTTGGTCCAATGCATAATTACTTTATTTGCTGAGTAGGTTAATCTTTCTGGTCACTTGTCTATAAACCATTAACTCCTGTATCCAGAGTCGTTTAGGAAGCAAACCCTTAGCTGTCCAGCATAACTGGGCACTGATTGTCACTGGAAGGACTTGTCTTCCTAGAAGTTGTCCCAAGTAGCACTGATAATGGTTAGTGATGGAGAGTGCATTTGTTCTTATTCTCTTAGAATCACTTTTTTCTATTTTTATTCATCTTTGCTAGTTGCATAAATTGTGAGATTTATATAGGTATAAAATCTTTTGTAGCTCTGAATTTCAGGGAAGAAAGTATATTCTGCTCAATAATTACAGCTTCCATCTTACAAAATCATTTCAGTGTAATTGTTCTTGGTGGTAAAATGCCATGTCGGTGCTGATGGTTTTGATGACTGGTGAGCAGTCCTGAACTTAGCTCAGTTTCTGAATATCTATCCTAATTGCATGCACATGTTCATATAATTACTGAGAGATTATTGTACCAGAAGAACTGCATATACATAGTAATAATAATTTGATGTCCTGGTCTGTTGGCTTTAAAAAAAGATTTCAGAAACGTATTAGTGTTAGTTCTTCATTCAAGGTTTTGTGAGCCAAGTACTTTATTCCAGTTGGAAGTGTCTTGCAAAAGAATATTCTTTTCTTCTTCCCTCTACATCATATAGAAGATAGGGAGAAAGATACCAAACTCCTGGGAGTTGTCTCATTGATTAACTGTGAAGTAATAAACAGAGGAAAACAGCAACAATTCATACAATTGGGCACTAAATCTCCTCCTTTATGGCCCACATTTGCCAACTGTCTCTTTATTTGACAGATGAAGTGCATCTGTGAATTTTAAGCTTCTCGGGTTACAGTTAAGATATGTAATTAGATTTCAAAATATACATCTTCTCCCAAAACTTCTGCTATACTACAGTGAGAAAAGCCAATTAACCCAGCTTTACTCAGTTTCAAAACAAAACTTCAACATGAAAATTGATGGGAGAAACTAACTAAGAAGGACATTCTTCATGGGGCATGTTAATGCTTGATGGAGGCAGTAAGTCTGAGACACAGGTTCTTCCTTCTCTGAGAGCTTGAGTCAGGTGGTGTCCTTGGTTAGTAAGACCAGCTCATTTTTATTTTTTAAAGGAGAGGTGCATGTAGGTAGGCAGGAAGATTGAGGAGGAAAAAGCATCTTTATTTTTATTTAGTTATTTACATTGGTTGCTTTTCCCCCCAGACTTAGGACTAGAACCCAGGAGTATGTGGCTTACTCCTTTGGAGACAATTGACCTAACCCCTGCTCCACCCCTGCCTGCCAAGATCAGCTCGTTTAGACATGTGGTTATGCAAGGACAGGTGGAAATTGGCATTTCAAACATTTGTTGCATGTGATTTTTTTTTTTTTTTTAAGGAAAGGTGCAGGCAGGGATAGAAGTATGCAGGCAGGTAGGCAGGAAAAGAGGCTATGGAAGCATTTTATTTTAATTTAGATGTTCACATTGGTTGTTCCCCCGACCTGGGATGTGACTTAGAATGTACATAGACTGTGTTCCTTTGGAGGCAACTGACCTGACTGTTACTCCACCATGGCACGCCTGTAGTTTTCTAAGTATCTGTACTTACAGAATGAAAGTTTCTCTCTGAAAAAGCGTATTAACTCAAACAGACAAATGAAGAGCCTCCAATATTCTTCTGTTTAAAAGTCTTGGACTGCTAAAGACTAATTCCAGGCTGGAAATACTCCCAATAGCTAGAATGCCTGTGATCACAAAGTAGCTGATAATGTCTGAGAAAGCACCACGTGAAGGTGCTCCCTAAACATTAAAAAATAAGCAGTTTATTTAATACTCATCAAAAATATATATGATAGGTATTTTGCCATTTTACTAAAAACTGAAGTTCAGAAAAATTGAGTAATTTGTCCCAAGTTAGCAAAATGTCTAATTTGATAGGTTAAATCCTTTCCTTTCTGTGAAATGGAAACCAACTCGCTGATTATTGCTTTTTATAAAATAGACTTAATGCCCTTAAAAGTAAAAGCCTCCTTAAATTACGTAAGAAGAGAATTCAGGAATGTCACTAGAAATGTCAGCTCATTAGGGTAGGCATATATTTTATTGTTAATGAGCACAGGAAATTCATGTGGGATGAAGTTACTATATATCTTCAGGAAGACTTTAATCAAGCATATAAAACAAATACATGAGGAATTACTTGAGATAATTAGAACACAAAATGTCAACAAATGCAAAGTAGTCAAATACTTGGAATTGATTCTAGTTTCTCTGGACCTTATTTGAATCAGTTCTATAACAATGAGGGTGGGTCAGCAGCCACCTCCCTTAATGTTCCTTCCCGCTCTCAAACACAGTGGTGATCCTAACAATAGCATATGAGTAATCGGTATGGAGAATGCAGCAAGTGCCGATGGATCAAAGTGATCTGGTCATTCAGGGTTTCCTAGAAATGAAAGTTGAACCAGATCTGAAGACGGTGAGACATGTTGATTAATTAAGAGGGACTGGGGTACACTGTGATTTGGGAATAAGATAGAGTGAGGGTATTGATCCACTGGAGAAAGAGTGAGAAGATTAATAGGTAGAAAGAAGGGTACAGGAAGAGAAAAGTCAACAAATTTTCCTAAGGTAGATAGGTCAGGAAAATTGAAGGAAAAAGTTGATAAAATACGTGTAAATTACCAGGGATCTATTATTTCTAAAGCTGTGAGAGATAGAATAATGAAACAGAAACTCTTGAGATAGGCTATTGTTTTAACTTAAACAATTTTTTGAGATCTACAATTCACAGACCACACAAGCTACCCAATTAAAAATGTGCAATTCACTAAGTGTTATTTTAGTGTATTAAGAGTTATGCAACCTTCATCACAATGAATTTTAGATCATTTTTGTCAGCTAAAAAAATTACTGTTCCCATCAGCAGTCACTTCCCACTACCCCTACCCACCTCACCTGCCAATAACCTATTTTCCGTCCATATAAATTTGCTTCTTCTGAATATTTCATTAAAAAAAGAATTAAATAATATGTGGCCTTTGACTTAGCATATCATTTTCAATGTTCATCCATGTTTTAGCATTTGTCAGTACTTTTTATTACAGAATAATATCTTATTTTTTGTATATAACATTCATCACTTATGGGCATTTGGATTGGTTCCCATTTTTTTTTTCGCTCTTTTGAATAAAGCTATTATGAACATTCATATGCAAGATTTTAGGTAAAACCTTCTAAGGGGTGACAGCAAAAGCAAAATTACAAAAGATAAAATAGGTAAATTAAATTACTTTAAAATGTAAACTTTGTACTTGACCCTGTCAAGAATATGAAAATGTAGGCCACAGCATGGGAGAAAATATTTTTAAATTGCATATTTGATAAAGGATTTGTATCAAGATAGTAAAAAGAATTATACATTAATAACAAAATGACAAATAACCCAATTAAAGAATGGACAATTAATTTGAATAGGCATTTCTTCAAAGAAGATCTATGAATGTCTAATAGACACATAAAAAGATGCTCAGCATCACTGGACAATGGATAAATGCAAATCAAAACCACAGTGAGATATCCCTTCATAACACTTAGATGGCAATTATGCAACAGATAGATCATCACAAGCATTGACAAAGATGGATAAACTGGAGCGCTTATATATTACTGCTGGGGATATTCCTTGGTGCAACCACTCTGAGAAATAATCTGTTAGTTTCTCAAAAAGTTAAACACACAGTTGAGTACAATTGTGTAATTTTACTCTGAGAGAGATAAAAACATGCTCAGCTAAGAACCTGTAAATGATTGCTGATAGCAGCTTTATTCATAGTAGTCAAAAAGTAAAAAAACCCCAAATGTCCATCCAGTGATGAATGGATTAAATAATATGGTGTATACAAATGATGGCATATTTATCAGACATTAAAAGTACAGATAAATATTACAATACATAGTTGAACATTGAAAATATTAGAGTAAATCAAAAAAGTCAGTCACAAAGATTATGTTGTATAATTTCACTTATATTGCATGTCCAGACTAGACAAATCTGGAAGCCTGAAAGTAGGTTGATTAGTTGTTTCCTGGGGCTGGGACAGGGAACTGCGGCAGAAATGAGGAATGACAGTTAATGGTTTCAATTTCTTTTTGAACTGATAAAAACTTTCCAAAGTTAGATTGTGCTAATTGATACTCAACTCAGTGACTATACTAAAAACCACTGAACTATATACACTTTGAATGAATGAAGATATGTGAGTTATATCACAGTAAAGTGGCTAAAAAGGAAAAAAGAGAAATTATAAAATGTTAATGTGGAAGACAGGATGTTAAAGGCTAAATTTGTAGCCAAGGAAAGCAAACAATCAAAAGCAATTGATACAGTCTAAGGACGTGATAAGCAGGGTGTGGCAATAGGCATAACCCAGTAAGAACACATGCAAATTGTAAGGATTTACCTAGGCAGCTATACCAACATCGATGGTAACAGCCATCACTTTATTTTAAAACATCTAGAACTGTGGCCTCTGACTCTCAACCTGTAACCCCCAGCTTGCCTAGCTAGAGCATCATTTAATAATTTCATTGTTTAAGGGGAAACATTCAGTTATCCCCAACATCTACCCACTATATTTAATTCCACCTTGGAAAAATAGATTTATTGCTATAATAACTGTAGGGAACCTTGTTCAGTAAATAATTAAGATTTTAGACTATAGAATATATAAATATTTCTAGAAAAGGGTCAGAAAAATTGATCCCCAAATAAGAATTCTATCTTTGATAAACTGTCAATCATTTGTGTGAATGAAGGGATTAAGCTTCATGTGGTGCTGGACCAGCTCTCTCATAAATATGCTTGGGCTGTGCATAAGAGATATTGCAGGCCCAATGCTATATTGGGCTTTTATTGATAGCATCTTTCTAGAATACTGAAAAGGTACTATCGATACTCCTGACATCCAGCTTAATCAAAATATGACCCTTCCAGACAATCTAACAATATGTTTACATTACGCTGACAGAATTTTTCTCTTAAGATTCCATTAAATATTTAACTAACATCACGAAAGAAAAATACAGCCAACAATATAGCTATATCAAAATGGGAAATCAATTAGTTTTCAATCTTGTTTGGCAACTCTCTCACTAAACCAAGCGGGCAGAAGACCTGTAGAAAGTCAGGAGAGATCTTAGGCCTGGAGCCAGAGATGAAATTAAACCTCTGGTGGTTCATCTACTTTAAAATCTGCATTGCTGTTCATGTGCTGACGAAGGAATGACTTCAAGAGGGTGGTGCGTGATGTCTCTGTCTGAAGAAGCAGGAGGTATCTCCAGAGCTCTGCGATTGTCTCTAGCGCTTTGTTTAAAATGTTCATCTTTTCATCCACACAGTTTTCTCCCAGATTTCGCAAAGGAAGATAATACTTAGGATTTCAGAGTCTCAGCAACACCTTGATGACAAATTTATGCATATTTAGTAACCAATTTAACTTTCATGCCCCAAAGCAGTAGAAATAATAACAACAGTAATAACATCAATAAAAATGCTTTGTATTTATTTAGCATGGTACAGTTACAAAGCACTTCTCATATATAGTCTCATATATAGTCTTTATTTAATTTACCCAGTGGAGAAAACTGTGCTGTTTAACTATTCAATATGTTTTGTTTTGTTTTTTTTTATTATGGAAAAATATGAAGCAAAAAGTTTTTCTCCATAGAAAAATAAATTCCATGGAAAGGTACTTAGCACAGCTTCTACGAGAGAGCTCTTTCTCCCTCTGTCCTTCCAAAGATACTTTTGCTGGCAGTAAATGTTCCTGTTGAACTCAAACAAAAGCAATCTGTTGTTCCAACAACAGAAGGGGGTTAAAGAGAGGGCAGATTAAAGATTTTGGTAGCAGTGAAACCCACATGTACTCCTCCAAATCCAGGACTCGCAAACCCCAAAATAACCTCTGGATGCCCTCGGACTCAGTTCTCCCTGGAAAACATTGTTTCTCCTGGGAAATAAAAGGCACATTGGGTCCTGGAGTTTGCTGATTTTTGCATTCATGGGCATTCTCTTTCTAGTCCCTGGCCTAATTTAGATAGGGTTAGGGATATTAATGTTCACATTCCTAATACCTTCAGCATAAGTAGAGAATACCTTTATTTCCTCCCATTTTATGCAAAAAGGAGTCATTAAGCATTCCAAGTCCAAGGAGGAGTGCAAACATGATGTACTTGTTTCTTTCTCCAACATGGACAATCACACAAAGGAAGTAGGCTATCCCTTTCTGGTAGAAAACATGGTAACATACTGGGATAAACGTAGTACCAGAAATTTCCCAGGAAACTAATGAAATTTAAGCATCAAGACCCTCACTTGCATGGGCAAAATTTGGAGACAAAGAGATCATAGAAAAAAGGAACTGAGTTCCCAGAAAGCCAGTCATTTTGTAATTTGTTTTCTTTTTCTAAATATTTAGTTTTTTTACTCAGTTTGAATTTGTAATCTTTTTTCTGAAAGACTCTTACTGCCTCCAGTCAAATAGACTTTATTTAGGCCTCATGTCTTGCAAATCCATTTATATGGACTACTTAGTTTTAATAATAGCTCAACAAATGACTTCAACTCTCCCTGCGAGGCCAGATTTGGATTAAATGCTAAACTAGATGGGCCCACTGGTGGTGCCAATCTGAGATCAAAGGTAACACGCCAGCCTGAAATACCCAAAGTAAGTGGACATCTTTATCCTTCTGAACCTGATCTAATCTTCATGAGCCCACATCTTGTTTCTATGTTGTAGAAAAGCCTCAAATTGACAGTTCTGTTTCTTCCTTTTCTTTCCCTATAAATACTACTTCAGAGAAGGAGAAGGCCCTTGCACTTTCTCTTCCTCTCTTGACTGAGCCTCCTCTAAGTCATATCCTTCTTCCTGGAACAATAAGTCTCAGCTGAAGTGACTGAAACCTTGTCCTCTGCGCAGTGAACAAAAAGCCCACATATGCCAGATTGGTGGTTCGGACCCAGTTCTTGATATGTTCATTAAATGTAACCAATTTGAAAAGTACTTTTCATTTTCAATAGAACCAGTTGTTCAAAACTAGTGTCTTGCTGCCTGTCATAGATCTGGATTTCCAAGAGTCCATGTCAACTCTCCCTTTTCTTGCTGATCCTGCCCTTAGAATCCTAATCCTCCCCTGGGCAAATGGGTGTCTCTGGAACAATAGCAGGGTGTGCATAAAGAAACATGCAAGAAAACAAACACTGCAATATTATTAAAAAGTGGTCTGTCTACCACATGTCTACTATCAATAGCTCTATAATCATGAGAACCCATTTTTCAGATTTTCTTAAGAAAATTTCTATTTTGACCCATGTTATTTTTTTTAGTTTAGTTCTTGTTCTAAGTGACAGTTTATATTCTGATATCACTTAGAAATAAGTCAGGGAAGAACATATTTATATTTGGTTAACAAGATTTTGTTTTTAAAGGAAAAGTAGCTTCTTTGATAGCATTTATTAAGTAACACCAAATGGCAGGTGCCAATGTGATCCCTGGAACCCAGACAAATTCCAATTAGCAGGTGTCTCTCAGATACTACTTTGAAATAGTGACATGACATCTTTTCTATATTTATATATTACATCTCTATCTAGCTTTCTATCATCTATCTACCTATCTGCCTCTCTATCTATGTATTTATCATGTCACGAATAAGTTCTAATATTACTGTAGCTTTCAAAGAAGATAGGGTTAACAACTAAAAAGTAAAGAGCAATTATATATATTTAAAACATCCCAATAATAGAGGAACTATAGCAAGAGCTTCCTAATCTTTCTGCTTATTCCCTCTATCTCTGTAACTTTTTCCTACACAGATACCAGAACACTTTGAGAAGTTCAAATAATCTTCCGAGAGTTTCTCATTGGAATAGGAATAAAAGCAGGTCCCTTTATCCTACAATCTGCCTCCTCTCACTGCCCTCCAGTCACATTGGTCTCCTTGCAGTTCCTCTAAGTTTTCCATACAGTCCTTTCTTAGGGCCTTTCCAGTGACTGGAGTCCTCCCTAAGATATTCTGTCTCAGTCCCTCATTTCCCAAACACCTGCTGAAATGTTACTTAATCAGAAAAGTATTTTTGGCTCTCTGAAAAAAACGAGGAGTCCTCTTCTTGTCTTACCCGTAGCTCTTTTTCTCTCATCTTGCTTTTTTTTCTTCTTCCTTCCACTTATTTGCACTGTCAGAATTTATTTTCTGTCTTTTCATTGGGAAGCATACACTCTGAGACAGGTTCTGCTTTATTTATTGCTGAATACAAGGAATCTAGAGTAGTACCTGCACAAAGTAAATTGTCAGTTATGGTGACCAGTTCATCCCAGTCTGCTTGCAAATTTTTCGGTTTTGGCAGAAAATTTTATATTTTTGTAATCTACTTTCTCCCAGGAAATGTCAGACTCTTGGTCACCTTACTCTCAATAAGTAGTTGAATGAAAGAAAGGAAAAAAAAGAAATGAATACAGAGGATGAAAGGAGAAATGGAGGCAGCTAGAAAGGAGTGGAAGGAAGGAGAGAGAGACATGAAGAGGAAAGGGTGTCACTATTTCCCTATATATATGTGGAAAGCAAAATAGTTTTTTTATACTGTTTCCAGGGGATGCCTGGATCAAATTAAACATGTTTTGAAAGCTGTGAGGCCCTCTTATTCTTGGAGTTGATGTTTCACAGTACCATAACACATCTGATTGGAATTTCAATTCCAGGTTTAATATACTGTGCAGGCTGGTGTAGGCTTCATAATTATGCATATTCATGGGAGCAATCATGCCCTTACTTTTGATATGACTGGCAAAGTAAGGTACCAACAAGAGAACAATAATCAAAGAAACAGAGGGAGAACCGATTGTTATTTACTTGTGAAATTTTACTAGAAAAACTCAAGCAAAATGAAAGACTGCTTCCAATAATGTGCTAAAACTAACAAAACAATGTTATAAAAAGTCACTTTTTTCTTTCCTGTTACACAATAAAACATTTTAAAACTGCACCTGTAGGCAGCTACTCTACCAGATGCAATAAATATCTAAATGTGAAGGTACTTAATAATATTGCAGTTTTAATTCCTTTGATATTTCAAAGATATCCTTTGAACAGCCCAAATCAAATCAAGCAGATACTTATGGGAAATAGTTATCTTTTGTGGCTCCTTATATATTGTCGTTCCCCAAAATCTACTCTGTGGCTTCTGGGTACATTTGTTACTTTCCTTCAGCCTGTCCTTTTGGATATAACCTTGTTATCAGTTGGGAATGTGACAAGGAAGGACCTGTCGTCCTAAGCTTGGTACACTCATTTGGGTATCAGGACCACAGAGTCTCTACTCTGTATCTGATTTATTTGACCTGAGCTAATAATTAGATATCTCTGTACCTCAGTTGTTGCACCTGTTTGGTAAAAATAAGATTATTGTTGCCTTGAGGTCTTATGACAGTGGGACAAGAGGATTTAGAAATTAAAGAAAGGAAGAAAACACTTGAAACTCAAAATTGGAATTGCTTCTTATTATACTGTATCCCCAGTGCCTGGCAGAATGCCTGGCTAACTTGCTGTGGACACTAGGAGGTTGCTTATCTCTTATGTATTTCATTCTGGAAGCCAGCCTGTGAAGCAGGTGTTATCTTACCCTCTTTGTAAAGTTGGGAGAGGTGCAGTGACTCACCCCCAAATAGACAAGTACATGGGAGAGGCATGATTTGAACCCTGCCCTTCTGACTGTCCTCTGCTCTCTCTCTCTAGGACACGTGCGCAGCTTCCCCAGTAGTTGAAATGATTTATATGTTGAGCATTTCATGTTGTTTTAACTACCTACAGAAACGCTCAGGAGCTATGTGCCCACAGTCACTTCCATGTCATGTGCGTACTGTCTTCCTGCTCTCTCTTTGCAGGCCATCTCTCTCCCAGCATGAGCATTGTCTGTCAGCCCTATGCAGTCACATTGTAATTTGGAATCTCCACAGGAGTCCAACTACATTGAACCAATGCATGGATTAGCACCGATGTTAACACACACAACCATTCCCCACCTACACTGGCATATTTTACCCAACCAAACAATAGCAGAGTGAGATTCTACACTTAGGAGAGGAGGAGGTGATGGAAAGGAACGGTGGAAACAATGACACACAGTACATGACATAGTGTGCAGGCGCATTAATGAGTCCTTGCCTCAAATCCCAGGTTTGCCAAGTGTCTCTGCTCATGTATCAAAGCAAAATCATCTCGGGTGTGAGTGGTAATGCTAGTAGTATGCAGGCCTGCACTAAACATTTCCCAACCCATTACAAAAGATTCATTTTCCAAATGAATTTTGTTGATTTAATTTATTTTGTTCTTTTTGGTAGCTAAAAACCTAGAGAGAAATGGGAAGAATAAATGGGTTAAACGGCCCCAGGGGATAGCTTCTCCATGGAAGCATCCCAGGCATTCTCCACAGGCTGTAATGAGTACTGCCTGTCAAAGGATCTGATATGCATTTTGCAGAATAAAATAATTCCTTTTTCAGCAGTTGATAAACCATTCCCTAGGGAAATGAATGAAGAGCATATACTATTGTCTCTGCTGCCCAAATACACACCTGTATAAAGTGAAGACAACAGAAAACAATAGAATAAAAATAATAATAGTGAAAATACACTGGTTTCTCTATTTTCAAGTTACGTTTTCCTTCCAAGACATGATTTATTTTATTGGTACAAAATAAATTCAATAAATGCAAAGAAAAGGAAGTATTCCAGCTGGAAAATGGATTTCTGCTTGGCAAAAATGAATTAATATAAACCTGTGAAGTCACGTATTTAACCCAGTAGAGGGATGGCTAGATTAACCTGGCGTGAGCTGAGACAACTGAAGAAAATTCTGGTTCTTTCTGCTATAAAATTAATTCAGACAAATTAAAAGAAGACTCTCAGGCAAATCAAAATGACATGTTCAAAATCAAATCAGGTTAATACGGGTTGTAAATGAAACTTTATTAGCAAGTGAACTTTAAGAGAAGCGTAATCTGGATGTGAAAACCTGAGTACTTGGAAAAAGCCATGCCCCAATTATTATTCTCCTAGCAAGACGATAATTAAGATCACAGAGAACAACATTTAGGAATTTCTTCCCCCTTTTTTCTCACCCTGTATATTATTTATGGTGGCTGGGTAGTTTATACTCCCTGAATATCATATTTTACACCAGAAACAGCATAGCACTGAGTAATTGGCTGCTGCAGGGCTAAATGTTCAGTACTGAGTCATTTTGATCAGACTCATATTTTATCACATGTGATATTAGCATCAGGTTTTTCTTTGAAACCCTGAAATTTCTGTGTTCTTGGATTTGATGTTCATAAAATTAAGGAAATCAGTTTCTCACATTCAATTTTCTCTTCAAGAATTGAGTGTTTTCGAGTCTCATCCATGGCTAGGCAGTCTGAATCACAATCCTTTTTTGGTCTGAATCACTAATCACTTTTGGTCTGAGGTTAGATGTGATCCCAATCCATTTTCTGTAATGAAGAATCAAAGTTAAAGAAACACTGGGCCATGCTCTGTACTTAGAAGTAACGGATCTAATTTAGATAGTTAATTTAGTCATTTCTGAATAATGTGCACTCATGTTGGTGGAGCTAATGATGACCACCTTAAATCAAGATGAAAGTTAAACCTCTATGGAATATCTTTATAAAAATATCTTCGTAAAATATAAGGCTTTATGAAATATTATTAAGAATGTATATATAGTAATGGACAGTTCTTCACCTGTGCTTGTATCCTCTCTACCTTCATAAAAAGGATCCTTATTTTTCCTGCCTCTCCCCCTCCTTACTTTCATTCCCTCCCTCCCTCTCTCCCCTATCCCTACCTCCCTCAAGCCTTCCTTCTTTCCTCTTTTCTTATTTTTACTTTTCTGTACTATTGATTTTTCTCCATATAGCTCATGAAGTTGCTTAATTCCATCCATTTTTTTCTTATTCTTAATTTTCTAAATCCCATATTCTCCTTCATGTGCTATGATAAAATTTCCATATTTCATATTTTTACTTAGAAGAGCTGTGAATGTTGCATGTTTATTTCCTAAATTTTCATTTATTTCTCTTACTCATCTAGCTTTCTTTTTCCCACTACCACTCCAATAAGCATACAATGATACCTTATGTTACTGAAGTATATAGATATTTTGAATGTTTTTGGTTAATCTTTCTGGGGCATTTGACATATTTTTCTTTATCTAAATACTCTCTTTTCTTGCCTAGGAGGACATTATTCTGTTTTTTCTTTTTTCATCTTCTTCCTAGAATCATCTTCTTAATATATAAGTACCATCCTCCCAGCACCTTTTTTTTCTAGGTTCTCTCATTTTCACTCTCTATACAATCCTTCATTGACCTCTATACCTGTTACTTCAGCTACCACTTATTTGTTCACATTCTCAGCCTATATGATTCAGATTCAAAATTCAGTTATCAACTAGATGTCTCTACTTCAGTATCCTTGTAGGCAACTAAAACACAAACTACCCAAAGTTAAACTTGTTCTATTTTCTCTCAGAACTTCTCCTTGGCATATTTTTCTAAAACAGGCAAGGATACTGGACATTTGTTGTGATCAACAAGGCTCTTTTATCCAGGCCTAAAGCCAGGATCTCAGTTATCTAAGATACTTCTTGATCTTCCATACTCAATTTTATACTATCTATCTATTCTAGATCATATCTATATACTTCTTCATATTCCCACTGCCTTTTGTTATCTCTCAACTGAATTATTTTAACATCTTCTGAAATAAAACCCATAAACTTAGTATGGTTTCCTCCAAAGTGCAAATGCAATCACATCAAAACCCTAAGTAAAATCTCCCCATTGTAAAAGGGTTCTTCTCCAGAGAAACAGAACTGATAGACTATCTATAAAGTCACATGGTTTTGGCTACACAATTATTGAGGCTGAGAAGTTCCAGCATCAGCCATGTGCAAGCTGAAGACCCCGGAGAATGGTGATCTAAGTTTGAAGACCTGAGAGCTGGAAAAGCAATGGTGCCAATTACAGTCTGAGTCTGAAGGCCTAAAAACCAGAAGCACTGAGGGCAGAAGATCTATGTTCCAACTCAAGCAGTCAGTCAGAAAGCAAATGGAAATATCTTCTGCCTTTTTATTCTATTCAACCCTCAATGTTTTGGTTAATGCTCACCCACATGAGGAGGCTTTTCTACTTTACTCAATCCTGCTGATTTCTTCCAGAATCACCCTCATAGTTAAACATCTAGAAATAATATTTAGACAGCTATCTTGGCAATTCATAGTTCAATTAAGTGGACACATTATTAACTATCACACCCACAATTTCTATTGGGTAACTATCATAGGCCTTTTCTTTGTGATTAGCATAGGACTTCCATAAAATATCTCAAGGTTGTGACAGTATATTTTAGCTAATAACAATTTAACTGCAATTGCATACAAAACCTCTGTACTTTTGCCTCTCTCCTTTCACATTATATGTTGTTGATATAGCAACTTACATTTGTACACCATTAACATAATTTTATTTATAGTTATTTTAATACTTTTTGTCTTTTAACTTTTGTACTAGAATTAAAAATTATTTGCCCACTATCATTGCAGTTGTGTAATATTCTGTATTTGTCCATTTATTTCTCCTTGTCAATTAATTTTATACTTTCTTATGCTATTTCTATTGTGTTGCTTTGTTTCAACTTGAAAAACTACCTTTAGTGTTTTTTGTCGGACATGTTCAATAGGGATGGACGAACTCTCAGCTTTGCCTGGGAAGCACTTTCTCTCTCCTGAATTTTTGAAGGACAGTTTTGCCAGGTATAGTATTCATGACCTGCAGTGTTTTAGTCCTTCCAGTGCTTTGATTATATCATATGCACCCTTCTAGCATACAAGGCTCTTGCTAAAGTATCTACTAATAGATTCATGAGGTTTTCCTTTTATATGAGAATTCACCGTTCTCTTGCTGCTTTAAAAAAATTATTTTGTCTTAGATATTTTGCAGTTTGGTTGTAATGTGTGGATTTTTTGAGTATCTTTTCAGATTCTTGAATTTGGATATTCTCCAGATATGGAAAGCGTTTAGCCATTGTTTATTTGAATAAACATTCTATTCCCTCTCTCCCTCTCCTAAGTAAATAGACATTATATCTCATAATGTCTATATTAGTCTGCTGCTTTTGGTGTCCCATTTATCCCTCAGTTATCCTCACTCTTTTTTTTTTTCCTTTTTGCACACCCAATATTAATAGACCTTAGTTTAGCAAATGAGATTTTCCTTGAACCTATTTCCTACCTACTTGGCTCTCTTTCATCTTTATTGCTATACCAAACTACTTTCATTTTCACTAGTACACTTTTTTTTAGCCACTGTGTACCTTTGCTTTACCCTAGGACAACGACCTGTCTCCCAACCACCTTCTTCTTAAAGTTTTTGCCTACTTACTCTTCAAACCTTAGAATTCTCACTGCCTCTACTGGGAAATCTGGTTTAGACCCCAATCTCTAGTTTGCATGCCCCTCTCTTAGTACTCACTAAACTTTACTATCATCGTTAATGGTTAATGTTCAATTTGCCTTCATTTATCAAGATACCTGGCTCTTGTTAGATGTTCAGTAAATGTTTTTAGAATAAGTGAACAAACTAATGAGGTGACTAAATAATTGAATCTTCTGGATGCTTTGGACAAAAAATGTTGGCTGCCTCTAGCCATCTACTTTTAAGAGAGATAACTTTTGAATTTTAAAGGTTTTGTGATCTTTATATCTGTTGAAGGATTTTCACAGCCATGATTTTATCAAGGGTTGTAGAACTGGATCCTCTTTCTTTTAGAAAAGCATGCTTTGTCAAGGAACTGGTAGAATTCTTCACCTCCATTAACTTCTGTTTTAAAACTTCAGAGGACTGCAAGTACTTACTTTCTTTTAAATGCAAATGCCTCTCTTCCATGGATAAAGGAATAGAAAAGGATAGCTAGAAGGGTGACCTAGTGGCTCAGGAGCTTTGCCAATGGCTAGATGTGGACCACATAAAGCCCAAGGACCTGAGTTTAAGATCTAGGACCAGGGGACAACCAAAAATAAAGTATTTCCTCCTCCTATCTCTTCCTGCTTTCCTTAAAAATGCTCTTCCTCAATTCCCTTCCTTTCTCTTTAAAAAAAGACCTTAGAATTGTACATAAGAAAGGCCCACTGTACATGAGTTGGTGCTCTTTGTTTACCACACATAATGAGTAACTGAAGTAACACCATGTTTTGTATGCGTTAATTCATAACCATTGTGGTATAGCTATACTTTTGAAATACTTGGTTCTGATGATTTGTGAGGTAATGATTTATGCAACATCCGCATTGGTTTTCTTACTAAGAGAAAAGAGGGAAAAGCTCCTATATTCTCTTATAACAACTCCCTTAGCAGAAATTATTGCCCTTGTATAGTGAAGGAAGTAATGAAATAGTAGTGAACTTACTGTAGGATATACAGGTGTAGATTTTCCATGATGTCTACTTTAAAGCTCTTTAATTCTATAATGTAATATTCCTCAATTTTAAAAAGAAATGATTGCCCTCTTAATAAGTATAGAATAATATCACTTTGAATCTTCCAGTGTTCTCATAGTGCCAATTGTTTTACTAAGAAAGTTATATTATCTTCATTAAAATTTAATTTGCAAATTCAACAAAAACATCTAGATTTGTTGCTCTAATACTTTTCTTTATTTTTCCACGTATTTTATGTTCCTGCATCAGTTAATTGGCTTCACAGTTTGTCACACGAACTATTTTGTTCTTACTTAGTAAATGATATTACATTATCTGATTTACCTTTTAAGCAAGATAATATCTTTAACCAGATAACACACCTTTTCCTAAGAATAGTTGACTTTGGAGTGAGGGAAACAGTTCCTGACACATAGTGTTACTAATGCTCAAAAAATGTTTCGTGAATGAATGAACTCAAATCTGTTAAACATAAAAATAAAGAAAAACTAAGAATAAGCCTGTGATTACTAGTTTTTGCTTGTAGTTTCCCCAGAAAAGATAAATGTCCATGTGACAAGGACTTTATATCCTTATGTCACCTGTCTCCACTCCCTTCCCCACCAGTTTTTGAAATAATTTTACCAGATTACCAGATGCACACTGTTAGCTACTGAAGAATCTGTCTGTCTATTTAGCTTCTCCATAAATACACACATTTCTTCATTTGTTTTTAAGGCAATGCTGTATGTGTAATCATGTGTGAATCTTTATTGAACACTTACGGAATGAGCCACCTGTTCCTCAAATTAGCTGAGTCCTCAAGAAGGCCCAAATTAGTGAATTAGTTGATGAAGGAAATTCGTTGAAGAGACAGCAAGCAACTATGGAATTTTTCAGCATGTCAAAAGTATTGTTAGTCTTGCAGCCTGGCAAAGAGACAAGAAGATACCATTTTGAACAATTCTGGGTAGTAACTTTGTGCATTAAACTCACCAGAAAAGAAAATGAAATTGCTTGTCTTATCAGTGAAGAGAAGCTTCACTGATCTCAGACCATAGCCCGAAAAGTTAACTAAGTTTTGTAGAAGTGGATAATCTTTTCTCAGGGATCGATGTAGCTAGATTAGAAGTGTGTTGCCAGGGGAGTCAAGGGGAAATAGACTCCATCATTAAGGCAAGAGGAGCAAACTTCAGAAGTCCCTAGGCCGGGTCTTATCCAGGGGGCATGCCCGACACCTGATGATTCCTACAAGTACTTTAAAAAAGTGATTACCACTTCTTGTGCATGAAGCTGCCTTTTGGGTCCTCTCACAAGCATCTAGTTGCTTGTTGAATTGTCCAAGGCAATAAGAACCCACTGAGATCAATGTGTCACTTGCCTCCTCCATTTTTGTAATTACCCTCTGATTTAGTATTCTAGGAAATAATGAATGGTCTGGTCATGTTCTCTGAGTACCTAGAGAAATTATGGGTAAGAGTAGGTACATGACAGGGGCAACAGAGAAGGAAATGAAACAAAACCAAAATTGCTTTCAATTGATATCTGTATTTCTATTTGTCAGGTCTCATGGATAACAGGCTTATCATTCAATAACTATTAATTGAATTCCTACTATGAGCCAAGCACTGTTTTAGGTAGTAAATATACTACAATGAATAATGCAAAAATGCCTTTTTGGAGGTATAGTCATAGAAAGTAGAAAGGAAAGAGGAGAATTACCTCCTGAACAACTTGAAAATCCAGTAAATAATTTGTAACCAAATTATTCTAAGGAAGTACTTACAGGACCTGGTATCTGACATGCTTTGAGTAATGATGTGTTAAATTCATGATCAGGAACTTCTATCTCATCTGTGTGTCTAAAATAGTGAATTACATAAAAATGAGACAATCATATCAGTCTTTTGGATGATATTTTATCGCCTTTTGAAACTATTTAAGTCTATCACATAGAATTTATCAAATCTATGAAGCTCATAGAATCTCAGAGATGGAAGAGATGTGAATATTATGTAGTCTACCTTTTCCCTTCCTTCCTATTTTATGCCCGCCCTATGCAATAGCTGAATCTTTTTCCTAGCATATTAGATAGTAATTATTTACCTCATTTTGAAATCTCCAAACACAGAAATCACTCTACTTTACTGAGGTAGCCCATTCTACCAGCCATGATTCCAGTTGTAAAAATAACCTTTTGTATATCAAACTGAAATCCACAGATCTGTAGTTTATGCTATTGAAAGTAATGTGCAAGTCTTGAGAACTAAGATACTGGAGTTGAGACCTGCATACACTTCTGTCCAAAATCAAAAGTTCAAGCATCCAGGGAGAGACCTGAAGTGTCAAAGGTGCTAAACACTCTTCCATAAAGCCAGTGAAGATAAGAACAGAGCGGATCAAAAAACAGCCATGGCTTATAAAGGACTAGAGATCTGGCTATATGACTCTCCTTTGTCAGCAGGCCTGATTTTTTTTCTGACTTAACTGTAGGAAAGTTACATTTCCTCTCTCACTGATTCAAGGTGTGCCCTATCTCAAGTCCTATGCTAAAGCAAGGAAGCTCATCTTCTAAGTTCTATCTGAACTTTTCCTTGGTCAAAGTTATCTAAATAGCTATTTTCAAGGACTGCAGGTATAAGAAATTGCAGTTTGTAGCAACTTAAATATATATTGTTATAGCTTAGAAGCAATTCTAGCATGCAGAATATATGCTGTCATGATGAAGCCTGTGATGAAATGTCTTGGTTTGAACCATAACAAAAGTCTATCATTATGTGTAGAGGGAATGGAAGTCCACTATAATTACCAATGGAAAGATAATCTCTCAGGTTCTTTTCTAACATTCATTTGAAAACAGACTATCCATTTTGTAGTAAAAATGAATAAATAAATACATGAAAGTTGAGTTTGCTCTCCATGTTGGAATTTCCAGCAACACCTGAAAACTAGTGTCCTCTTGTGGAGACTAGCCAGTCAAGAAGACACTATTAATTGCACTATTCACTTACTCACCAATCTTATATTGAGAACCTAATCAGACTCTCCTTTATGCTGAGGATTCATAGACCAGTCAGACAGAGCATTCTCCATCTCCCCTAAGGAACTCATCAGGTCATTTTAGAGAAATGCACAAGGACCTGAAAGACACCTATGAGATGTGCTCTCAAGGACAAATCAGAATTACTTAGAAGAAGGGGAACAGCATTGAAGCATTATTGACAGGCATTAAGGGTATGTGTCATCTGACGGTAGTGGAGAGTCACTAAAGGATTTGAAGCAGGAAGAATAATAATGGATTTGCACTCAGAGAAACCATTTGAATACAGTATGTGGAAACAATTAAGTCACAAGAAAGACTAAAGCCAGGATGGCAGGTGGGACTCAGAATTGATTGCTGCCTATTTGCTATAACTCCAGTGAGAAATCACCTAAAATAAAGTGATAGACTATGGTTAGACTGGAGTATACCAAGTTGGAAGATATTGAAGAAAGACATTTGATGGCAACCAAATTTGGGAGTGGTGAATGCATCAAGACTAGCTCTTAGGTTTCTGACTTGGGGAATTAAGGTAGTGGTAATGCACCTACAAGTGTAGGTAAGAAATCATAACAGCAGCATACTGACAGAAATCCTCTGGGAAGAGGAGAAGAACCATGACACATTCACAAGTGATGATGTTCAAGCTCCAAGGTCTGGGGACTTCTCCTCAGACAACTTTTCCCCCAGGCTTGGTGACATGACAAATAACAGCCATCTTTTCTTTTAAGCATCAGCTTTCCTTTTTAAAATTAAAGCTCCTGGCTAAAAGCTGCATGTCAGGTCCCATATGGGGACTCTAAGATCTAATTTTACTTAAGAACTCCAAGGCACGGAGGCTAGCCAAGATTCTGAAAAGATATGAAATAAAAATCTTGGAACCAATGGAAAGTAATTTTCATAATTAGGAGGAACACAGTGCCCCATATATCATCGTTAGTCTGAGACAAGGAACAGAAGGTTGGGGGGAAAGGATGGTTTCTTTAAACAGGGAACAGGTGGCCAGTGTAGTCAGGGCCAGCTCGGGGAACCTTAGGCAGCTCTACTCAAAGAATTTCTCAGTCTCCCCTAGAGACTGTCAGATGCAATGGAAAACAAGATTATTAGTTGTTTGGCGATAGATAGTTCTCTACGTGAGGGTGCTTTTGTTCATTCAGAAGCATAGGGAAAGAACTTAATGGAACCTACAGACACTGTGGAAAATGAAGTGTTCTTGTATGTCCTGATAAACCAAAGTTTTGATATCACACAATGTCCAAAAAGAAATTTGGCTGTTATTTGAATTGCTTCCTGCAAAGTTAATTGGCTTCTCCCAGTCCATAACTGATGATCACTTATCCCTGATGCACTTAAACCAAGGTATCTTGTCAGGCTAGTGCTACGGAATCCAGACACAAGCAGGTAGTACCACCCCCAAGAAGAGCCAAAACATCAGTCTCCTGACACACAAGCTGTGCAAATTTCTCTGGCTAACAAAAAGACTTTGGTCACACCTTAGAACCTGTCTTGTAGACTTAGTTTCATAAAAGTTGTATGATAACTCTGGAATGTACAGACGAGATGTTAGAAAAAAATGCCGGAAGGAGGAACTTTGAGGAGTTAGATTAACCATTTTCATAGCAGTCTCAAGGAATGAGAGTATTCTTACAATTAAAGGAGTAAATTTGCTTCTGTAATGAATTATCTTCATTATGTATATAATAAATATTCTCCTGATGCTACCATTATCTGGAGGCTAGAAGCTCCATTACGAATTGATTTAGTAAGAGCTCTTGTCTAGAATTCTCCCTTACCCCACTGCTGTCAAAATTGTTGTCTTCCATGCCCATTCAAGCCCTAACTTGTCATCCCTTCTTCATAGAGCACTTTCCTGATCACTTTCCTGAAAGTTCTTCATTTCCCTTCTCCCTGAGCTATTTAGAATCTGGGACATAAGGTAAAAGAAACTTTCCTTTGACAGACTCCTTTGATAGTTACTCTCCCTTCCCTATCCACTCTGACATTCTTCTCCACTCCTGCAGGGCCCTGTGCAGAGGTGCGCCTGCAGTGGTGACTGACCGAGTAGCAGAACCACCCCCACTCCTACCCCCACCACCACCCAAAAATAAATAACTGAAATTCTGCTCCAGAGGTTCATAGACTAAGACCATGGCCTCATGCAAAGTTCTTTTCTTTTGTTGACTTGCTTCATGATTATTCAGATATCATGGCAACCAAAAGGAGAGAAGCTTGTGCTATGTAACTATATGTACAGGTTTTTCCTCTTTTCTGATCTGTTTTGGTTTATCTCATTTGTCTTCATGGAATCTTACCCAAGCAAACTGTATTCATCTTTCCATCACTTCAATTTTGATTACAAGGCTATAGAAATGAGTGCTTTTTGATTCCTCAAAGGGAATTGTTCTGTATAAAAGGCCATGCTAGGTTTCCATCGCCCTGCCTCCTTCTGCAGGGAAGGTAACCTTTAGCAAGAGCTATGGCCTCTTAATCTTTCCATGGAAATTGCTCTTGTGAAAACGGTGCCTGATAGCATCTCGGCTCACTAATTCATGCCATGTGGGCCAAAATTAAAGCATTAAAATTTCACAGATATAATATCATTTATAAATCATGTCCTAAAACATTCATTTCCCATAGACCTTGAAACCGGGCATGTCTTCCTCCAGATGTTGCTTAAAGTTCATTACAAGCACAGCAATATTTGTCAAAAATAAAGCTGTGGGAAAGTGAAAGGATACTCAGCATAGACACCGTTAAGTCCTTTCTGTGCTGTCCCCTCATCCCGTGAACACATGGCTCCCATTAGTGGTCTTGGACTCTGCAAGCTCATTTGCAGTGGTTGCAATCCACAGAACGGCATTCACAGAGCAGGCAGCTCTGGAATGGCAGCTTTCTCATTTTTTATCATCTTATTCTGTTCAGATGGAGGAAAAGACTAGTTACCACTTTCTGCAAGTTTCTCTTCTATAAAATCTCAATATGCTTAGTGGGTGAGCACAGTGGACTCATTAAATAGATGGTCAACATTTGCCATGTTTCACAAAATGACAGACGCTTCTTTTGCCATTTATCCTTACATAGCAGACGGGGAATTGATAATTGTTTAAGTTGCTGAAATAATTTGCCCTTGTTTCCTAGTCTGTTTTGAAAAATTATCTTTGGCTATGCCTGGATACAAATCCTTTTGTCCTTTTAAAATGGTGGAAATTAGGATATCCACATTTAGGTGTTTCCAGGAGGTACATGACACATGTTTGTTTGTCTTGCAGATGCTAATGGTTATATAATCACATTTGCCAACCATAAAACCCCTGTTGGTAAAGCACTTTCATCTGCAATAATCCACTACTTTCTTGAAACATGCTAATTTGCTCTAATAATGCAGCAGCCCTTGTGGATTTCTCTGTTGTGTAAACAACTGGTTGTGATAAGCAATCAGATGAAAGAAGCCATTATATCATAATCCGGACTTTGGTGCTTTTCAGGAGTTTGGGGTTTTGTTTGTTTGTGTTGTTTTGCTTTAATGTCATTATGCTAGCAAGCATTTCATAGTGTAGTATTAAGATGACTACTTTGACCTTTGATATGAAAAGTAGATGAACGATCTTTTTATGACTTGATTTGTTGGACTGGAGAAGATTCCTGATATATTCAGTTTTAAAGATGAGCCCCAGGAAACCTGGAGCTGCTCTGTTGTCTTAATTCCTAGATCTAGTGTATTTTCTCCAGGCAGAAACTGACCTAGACACAGACATTTGATGGTGTGGAATTCCCTTTGTCTTTGAGACACAGTTCTGTATGCTTATTCACATGGGCACACTTTATCTCATCCGCCTGCCTGTGCCACCAAGGTCACCTGTCTGGTACATAATCTGAAATGTGTTTTGTGCTAATTGAAATATTGGTTTATTTGTTTTCAGCTCGACCTCAGCCTTCTCCAACAAAGCTAAGAGCAGTTTTAAGGAGAATATTTAAAAAAGATGTATCTGGTACTAAATCTATGCATGCACATCCATTTGTGTGTATGTAGACACATATATCCAATACCGGTGCGCAGAGAGAGAGTTTACATTTGCTTTCTATTTTGCTTGTATATTCCATATGCTTCCATGTGGGGGTAGCTTTGGTGCTGAGAAAACCAGACCATTAGATGTGCGTATACTAATTTGAATGGAAAACCTGAAAGAACTTAAATTATTCAATTCATGCTGATCTTTTGGGTATATGAGTTTATCCATTCACTTATTTTTTTTATCTTTTGCTTTTCATTATGGATAATTCCAAATATGTGCAGATAGGAACAGAATAGTGTAATGAATCTCCATATCTAAAACCAGCTCCAACAGACAGCAATTCTTTGGTCTACCTTGTTCCAACTCCACCATTAGCCACATCTACCCAACCCTGCCCTCTATATTATTTTAGGAGAATCCAAGATCACGTTATTTATACTTTTCATTTCTAAACACTTTAATATATGCTTCTAAAAGTTAAAAATTCAGTATTTACATATGATCAAAATGCTGAACATCATATTAAAATATTAACCATGCTTTATATTATCAGATAATCCAGTGTTTGTACTTCCAATTATCTCATGTCATAAATAAATATGCACATATATTTCTATATGATTCATATATATTGATGTAGGTAAATATATATTTAATATCCAAATATTTGTGTATATTTATTATCTATATCTATCAAATATATTTAAGATACAAATAAAGCCCATACATTGCAATTTATGGAGACAGATAAGTAGATAGGTGACCTACCAAGTTGCTTGTCTTATAGCTTCTCGCAGTCTAAATTTTGTTTATCGCATCTTCATAGAATAGTTTAATATGTTCTTTGGCCCATTATTTATGTAATTTATTGTTGAATCCAGAGATGTTATCATGTTCAGATTTTATTTTTTTGATCAGGCATCTATGTTATGAATACAGTCTACTTAATAGAAAACACATAATATCTAAGTGTCTCTTAGGAGATGCTGGCCACTGATGTTGAATGCCTAGATAAACTAATTCATTTGACATTATAAAATATTGATATTCTTATTTTCTCTTACATTCTTCACTTATTAGAAATAATGTTTTTATAGAAACATTTTATTTTTATTTTAGTTGTTTAGCTTGGTTGTTTCCTTCAGCCCTGGAACATGAACCTGGGTCCTTGGGATTCATTTGGACTGTGCTCTACCAGAGGTGGCGGATCCAACTGCTATCCACCAGGGCAAGCCTATTAAAGGTACTTACTACTAGGTAGGACACACCTAGAAGTAATTTTATAATAAAACATATTATCTACTCTTGGCTCCCTGTTAGTAGAGAAAAGAGGGTACATTTTGATTGTTTTATTTGTAGTTTTCAAAATAATGACTTAGCTCCTTGGCATTCTGTATCAGTACCCGAATTGTTTGACTGTTTAATATCATGAAGACATGAATTTAAAGTTTATTGAACTATCTCTATCCATTGTAGGTATTATTCTTATTGATGCGCATATTGCTTCATCTTTGGCCAGTTGGAGCCTTTCGAAGTTATCTTAGTTCTTTTGATACATTCATATCTTCTCTTAACTCTTTGCAATATTATATCCCAGAGACTTTGGACATGACGATTCCCTCTCCCTTTCACCCAACCTAACCTTTATGTCTCTTGATCATTCCAGATGTTGTCACCTGATTTTAATTTTAGGAGAGCTTCTGGAAGGAGCTAGTTTTTAAATGTAAATTGCTGAGATACACAAAAGTGACAGAACACATTCGTTTTCAGCAACCTGTCTTATTCTTTTCACCTTTTCGTGTTATCATCGGGAACCAAATTCACCTGGTACTTGGAATTCTAATTTTGGGGTGCCCTCAATCCCAGATTGCAAATTTCTGTGTTCTTCTGTGTCTTCACCACTGCTTGGCACATGGTAACCTCTGGAATTTTTATTGAATGAATCATGACTGAAGGAACAAATAAATAAACCCAGGGTCTTCTTTTACTTTCAGAAAAAAATGCAGTTTTAGATATTCTGCTGTGAAACTGTGCATAATTATTAGCTGATGAGGGAAAGCTGATATTGCACGAGCAGTATGAGAGTGGATTTCCTGAGCCCTTTGGGAAGAGGCTTCAACCAGAAACTGTTCCTTGTACGGAAAAGCATTTTTGGAGCTGTCTTTACAGGCACTAATTTTGACACGCACCAAAGAAAGGCACATGTTTTAAAGTGTTATGGGATTTTGTGCTAAGAGGTTGAAATAATTTAGTGAATCTGAAGGGGGTGGAGGTAGCAGAGAATTATGATTTCTTTATCCATTTCTCCTGATCTATTTAGGTGATTTATCTATTCTGATTTCCCTGAATTGTTTAGTGCCAAAATTTCATGGAAAGAGGTGTTCTAAAAGCCACTAAATATTGTTTTTTAATTACCTCACGGCCTCAAAGGAACAAGTAATCCTCATCTTCTTTTTATTGGCACTAAAATTCTCTATAACCACCAGCTCCCATAAAGATCATTCTTTTTAAAGCCTTGTTTCTTCCTAAGGAATGTTGATTTTCTAGATAGATCACTGCAGGATATATTCAGGCAAAGAATAATCATTATCATTCAAGTCAGTGCTTCACAATATATCCAGGTGCTAAGAGCCAGTCTAATTGGAAAGGGTCCATGTATTATAATAAAATTATTTATCTCCAGACAAGGAAAGCAATAATTTTGTAACATGTCATGTGTCAGTGCTCACATGCACAAGAGAGATATATACAGTGGGAGCACAATGATAAACCATTTTCTTTGAACCCTCTAACTCCATGCTTACCATACCTTGTGTGTCTTAAACCACTCGTCTACATATGACTTTCTGTTACCCTCACTCTACAGATAAATAAGTTTGAATTTTTAATCTCAAATTCACTTAAATCACATGAAATGACATTTTGTGGGTAAAAAATATTTCAGCATTAGCAATTTCATAGTTACAACTTTCTTATTAATTTTTATTTTTTACAAATATGCACACATGTACTATTATGGCTAATATAACAAGGTACAATTTTTAAGGTGAAGGTCAATGATATAGTGGATAGAATGCTATGTTATAATCTCCTGGATAATTTTTTGATTGTTTAGTTAGTTCTAATCAGATCATCACAGATTTTATTCTGGCACTGTAACTAGTAGAAACTTTGCAAAGGGAAGTGTCAGCTTTGCCAATGTCTTGGGTACCTATGTTTGCACTGGTAGTGTTCAATCTGTGACATTTCGTGCAGGAGTTTCTTTAAGCACCTAGTCCATTTTGAGAGGGCTAATTATAGCTCAAAGCTAGATAATATAATAATTATAGCAAACTAATTTGACTAGACCACCTAAATTAGAATATGTTGCAAAACTCCAAAAGAGAATGTTTAATATGTGACTCTCACATAAGGATGAGTGAGGTTGCCATTGTCACGTACACATTGTCACGTTAGCAGAACTGAATTTATTTCCAATTTTTAAATGGCAAAACATACATAAAGGAAAATATAAATTTAATGGGAAGATTCTTGGATCTCTCACAGACACTCACTGATTCCAAGAGAGAGCACCTCAAAAGCCAGCAAGACAGATCCTTTTTTGACCCAGATTTAGAAATCACCTCAGGTCACTTCCATCCTCCTTAATTAATTAAAACAGTTACAAACCCACTCAGAGTCAAGAAAAGCCGACACAGAACTCCACCTTTCAAAGGAAGAAATGTGAATCTGACATATTGTCTGTTGGGGGCCATTGTTTATAACCCCCATATACCCAGATCCGGAATCCTATATAAGTTTCCTAACATGTAGTCACCTGAGTTTATTACCTCTAGTGATATAGAATTCATTAGCAAAGAATATGAACAATTCCTTTTGGGGATATTATTACATTTTAGAAAATCTTTTTTTCTCAGGTTGAACAAAAATATGTTTTCATATTATTTCCAGTTTTGATCCTGGTTTTTCTGATTTCTCATTTTCATCCTTCCCTCTGCAACAGGACAGAACAAGTCAGCTTGCCACTTTGCTTGCAAGTAGTTTTCAAGTGAACTGTATTTTGTTTCCAAGGCTTCTATTCCTTGTTCTAACCAAATTTCCTACATCCTTCATCACCTGGTTTTCCTCTACACAAACAATGGTTTTTCCTTATCTTTCTCAGTGTTCTATTTAATACTACTCCTTCCTGGCTGAGTCATTGCAATGTTATTTGTATATGAAATAGATTCCCAAAAGAAAAATATATGCATTTTTGCAGAACAATTCATTACAGCATACTCTTAATATATAATTTTTCAGGTTCTGAGAGTGCCAGAATACTTCAAGCTAAGCAGAGCTCGTGTTAGACTGCCTATATGCTTTCAAGTAGCAAACACTCACACCCCATATGGCAAAAATTTTCAGCCACTGAACACTCCATTGCACCACACTGTGTTGAAAGTGTCCAACACTGTGTGCTGTAAAACCCTCAGGAATCTCTCTTTTTGCCATGTATTTTTGTGTTCTGCTTCAAACCATAATGACAGAAAAAATGTATGCAAGTGGTAATGCTGAGACGGAAGCAAAAACACTCAGGAAGAGTATCATATTGGGTGTTAACATGCAGGGCTTCCAGCAGCTTAAGGAGCCTCAGATGAAAAGGTCAAGGTAACAGATGGTAAAGATCAGCAGGAAATTCGGGATCCCTGTAAGTCCCTTTGCCATTCTGAAGGGCATTGTAAAGCATCCCTGTAGGGCTAACCAACAGTTGTCTGAAAAATTCCTAGAAGAAACTAAAGCTAGAATATGCCCTGACTTCTAGTGATTTAACAAAAATGGAAGCGTTCTTGCCAGTGTATAATGCCAGGAACTCATCTTCATGGGACTGTGTTTGTAGGACCCTGTGTGATGCAGACACTATTGGTATTCCTTTTTCAAAAATTCAGACCCCACATCAAAAAGCATATTTTTCTTTTCTGGGTGAGTTGATCAGGGAAGACTAGAGGTAGTTTTTCTACATTATATTTTATATCTGTTGCTTCAGTTGGATTTAGTTTTTTAACAGCTATGTTGTATTACTGGCCTATATTAAGCTGCTTCAATGAAAATCCTGCAATGAAATCCTGCAAAGCTAATTTTTTTTCCTTCACCCACTTTGTACCATTTAATCTGGTCATGGTGGTAAGAATCCAAAAACTAACATTTATTGGGCATTAACTTTCTATGCTCCAAGCACAATTAAGTACTTTTTATTATCTCAGTAAATCTTCACAACCAACCTATGAGGTAGTTATATTCTACCCTATCTAATGTATGGAGACAATTATAAAAGCTGGATAGGTCACGTAGTCAGTAAATGGTAGATATGGGATCAGTGTAGAAGGTGGGATATCAGTTGTTAAATATGCCATTTATGATGTCAGCTATCCCTTCTAGATGGGTGATATTTGTAAATTCCATGAGAACTGGACTTGATCTGACACAATGCTTATTTGGCTCATATATGCTGAAAAATTAATAAATTAATATATTGTAAATCAGTCGATGAATCCACTAATAAGTATCTTTGATCCAAAGTCCAGTTCCTCTTAATGTAAATTATGTCTCTAACTCTTAATGTGTACTGAACATATTTTTAAGCTAGTATTTTATAATTATAGAAGTCCATAAAAAGATATTTCTGAGAGAATCAGCAGCACTGAGGCAGAGCAATCCTTTTCTTCAGGACATGTTAGGCATCTCTGCTTTCCAAATATATTAAAAGCTAGCTGCAACCTCAGGCATGAAATTACTTAGTGGGCAATCCTAGAAGGAAAAATAAGCTCTGAAAGAGGACCATACAAGAAACCCTACTCTTGACTCTCACTGAGAGTTGGCATAGATTGTGCTAACTCTAGAAAAATATGCCACCCACCGTGGAATTATGTGACAAAAGAAAGAAAACTGAGATTTTTGGACTGAGTTAACCAGTCCTTTGCATTTACACGAAAACACTAATTCTCAGAGATGGATGCACCGCTATGTTTATTGTAGCATTATTTAAAATAGTCAAGAATTGCTGATGACCTCAGTGCCCACCATCAGCTTTATGGATAAAAAGGAGATGGTATATATACACAATAGGATTTTATAGAGCCCTAGCTATAAAAGGTGAAATCCTGTCATTTTGACAGCATAGGTAAACTGGAGGGGATTATACTGAGTGAAGTCAGTCAGAAGGAAAAAGACTAACACCAGATAATCTCATTCATATGTGGAATATAAAGAAACAAGTCAAATAAACAGATAAAACAAAAAATGGACATTTGGACATTGACAATAGAACTGAATGTATCAGTGGGAGAACTGGTGGAGAACAAGAGCAAGTGGTGGTAGGTCTCATGGGCTATGATGGAAGATATGTGGTAGTTTAGTTGTTGGCCTGGCATGTTGTCGTGTATGATAAATGGTAAACCTGGACATATAGTCTTGTATTATTTGTAAATTAAAGTTACCTCAATTTGTATATTAAGGAAGAAAGTACCTTGAAGTCTTAGCCATTTCCAGCAAAGAGCGAACATGAATTTAGACATCATCTCTGCGGCAGAATTAAACAGACTGGGGATAGAGGCATATACCAAAGAGATGCGTAGCTCATACTGAGACCGGACCCACAGTCTAGGGCTTGGGAATAATATGAAAGAAGATTTTCCTGAGGAGTAACAGAAAACAAATAACCTTTGCTTCTTCTAATATTATTGCGTTTTTCCTATCATAATAAAGAAATTCCATAAGCTCTTCCTTTGAAATACATAGCTCTCTACCATCTGTCAGTGTCTTAAAATCACTAGAGTACCTTAAAATCAAGCAAGCAGCAAACAGATTTTTATTTTACTTATTTATGGGTTAAATAGTAGTTTTAGATTGTGTGTCTCAGATTCTTCCCATCAACGGTCTGAAAGACCCTGCTTGCCCCATCATAAATCAACTGACCTACTCCGCTTCAATGTATTTCAAATATTTAGCTTCTAATTAAGTTTCATCTTTACAGAAAGTTCTGCCACCAAAAATGTTTAGGAAACTCCTGCTTCAGATAAGGCCACAAGATCATTTCAACTATTTGAAATGATTATCATCAAATTCTGTGGACTCTGTTCTGGTCTATCCTAATCTCAGCCCTCCTTTTCTGAGCATGTGGTAGAAGAATGTTGCCGCAGAGATAAATATTCATGTGCATTGCATTTTGCTCACAGGCAATGTATAAACTATATTTAGCACTCTAAATGTTGAGATGTACTGTGTCAACATTGAAATTTAATTACTGTGATGGACTTTAAATCCATGTACCTTCTTGCACTGTGGAGTGAATATTACCTCTTGTGTTTGTTCATTCTCCTTTATGCTCCTCGAGGAGAGGGTTGCAATCTGTTTAACCAGAACGCCCACCTGCCCTTTTCTTCCAAGTCGATGAAATGAACCCTCAGTTTTACGGCTGTTTTATCTTGGAATTGTGAAAAAGAAATATTCTCTTGCTAAACTCTTTGGACACTTCCCAATATGCGATAGCTCCCTACTACTCCTATTATCACTCATTCTGGTAATAAATGATAATGTTCATTGCTAGGATTTGTAAAGCTCTGTCAAGGTAGCGCATTATTTTAAGCTCAGGTTAAGGTAAGGAATTTAGATTTATATGAGCCTAGTACAGTTTCATTAAGAGCCAAAGGCATTTTAATTTTTCTCTCTCTTTGTGGAAGGGACTTTACATTTCTTAATGTTACATTAATCAGTGTTTTAATATTTCTTCAAAATGTATCTATTCTCTGCATGCTATTTGCTGTCTTTGCCAAAGTCTACGAAGAGGAATAAAACTACATGATAACACAAAACTCCTGCCTGCCTTTATATGACAGGGAAGTGAGTGCTTTTAAAAATGAATCTCTCTGTGGTATTTTTCCTATTGTTGTATAGAATTTTGGTTTCACTTAAAATGAACAGCATAAACGCCAGATCTGAAAACTAATAGAATTTCCGCCTTTACCTGCTGGTCCATAACCTTTAGGTTAGAATGTGTGTCAGTTTGCAGCCAGTTGGTTGAATGAAAGCAATGCTTTAAAACTGAAATGAAAAGATTTCTGTTATACTCCAGCAGGCAACAGATATGAAGCCAGTTCGGGTGGATTATTAATAGAATGATTTTATATTAGTCTTGATAAATGATACAAAATAAGCTGTAGGAAGTAGATACAGCCCCTAAATGAGAAGACAAGAGAAGAAATATGTTTGATTACTTGACACCAATTCATTCTGGGAGACGGAAGGCTAATGAGGAGTCCGGGGACTGAGTGTATTGCTTGAGTCCTGGTCAGCACACCATGAGCATGTACACTGTGTGCAGAGTTGTGACTGTGGCTTTGATGCCGGATAAAAAGGCCAAATTCTCTGAGCATTCTGGTGGCTCAGGTAGCTGAGTCAGAGTGGGGTGTGGACCATGTAAAGCCCATGGGTCTGGGGCCTCAGGGGCTAAAACCAAAAGAAAGAAAGAAAGAAAGAAAGAAAAATTTTCTCCCTCCCTCCCTTCTTTGCCTTCCTCCCCTTATTAAAAACAAAAGGGCAAAGTTCTCTGGGTGCCGAAAACCTGGTGGAAATGAGGAGCAGCCTGCTATGATGTGCTCAGCCCTAGTCCCGGGCTGTCTGAGATGGGACATCAAAGTTTATACCTGGACACAGAATTGGTCCAAATCCCACTTCAGTGACATACTGGGTGGGTGATGCTGAGCAATTTGTTACATTCTTAAATCTGTGTCTCCATCTGTAAACTGGGAGTTGCCATGAGGATTAAATGAAATGAATGCAGACAAAGTGTCTGGTTCATTTCTAGGCTCGCTTGATTCACGGAAGTTGCAAAGAAAGCCTGGCCCTCAGGCAGGGAGATTTAGATTCGAGGAGTCCCAGTGGGACAAGAGAAATGGCGCGTGGGTGGCAAAGCCTGGAGACTGAGACTGGTAAGGGCAGGCTCACGGCACCAGAAAGTGCAGGCCGATCCCGCTGCTGACTGTGGAGCCCTGCACGGGTCTGCCAGTGAGGAACCCAGGGTCGAGGAACATTGGTGGGCACCCGGAGACTGTGGTCTGAGGAGCCTGCGTCACCAGAGGGACTGGAGGTAGGAAGTAGGGATGCGTAGAGCACCCTCTGTCCCTTTTTCCGTTTTTACCCACAGTCACTTTGCTCCTTGCCAGCAAAGATCCCAGCTCATTCTTCTCCCTTGGTACTCCGTGTATCCTTAACCCCATCCTAAAAATGAACGGGGGACCCAGTAGTGGCTAAACAGTCCTACATACTTTTTGAATTGTAGAAGCTGTCAAACTAACCATATTTTAAAATAAATAAAGCGTCTTCTTTTTTTAATGGACTTATTTCCAGATATAGTGAACAATGACTTCCAGCTGGTCTCCAACCTTGGCACATCCCCTGCTGATGGTTGTTTCTCTACCCAGCAACTCCAGCCTCTGTGTGATACATCAGAGAGACAATACTAATAAAGACTAGCAAAAAAAAAAAAAAAGGAAAAGGAAAGTGAATTTCAGATTTTATAGCACAGAAGACATGTACTGGGTATTTGCCATGGTTTGGGTGTTGGAGAATAGAGCAAGTGTGCTGGTTGGCTGGTGTCTATTTGTCCCTGAATCCATTTCCCCTCCTTCTCCTTTTCTGCTATCAATTACAGGAAATAGGATTTTTTTTCCAGGCTCCTTTGGCAACCAGTTTCCAGGTAGTTTTGACCAGCAGCACATACTTGCAGAAGACTGGAGGATGGAAGAGGGAGAAGTCACAGTATTTCTCCCTCTGGCTTGGGGAGTATTTCCAGCAGAAGCTGTGTCTCCTTTGGCTCCATTCCCACTGCACAGCCCTTCTCTCCATTGCTCCCACTCTGATCAGCAGTGTCCCCTGTGGTACTTCTTCAGAGTGTATTGGTCTCTGGAACGATCCGGGAGTGACTTCCTGCTGTTGTTTATCTTTGGGTTGTTCCATCTTCTGGTGATTGACTTTTCAGTCCTTCATCATCTATGTAAACAATTCTGGTATCAAATTTTCTCCATTTGAATTTCTTAGAGTGATTACTGTGTCTTGTCTGGACCCTGACTGATATACTACAAATATGATCGGAGCCTACACTCAACTGATAACTCAGTTAAAATGAGAAAGTTAATATATTTAAGTATATTGTGCCCATACAGCTCTGAATACAAACAGAAATGCATGAATAATGCACCAAAACATCCCATCACAATCAAGCACTGCTTTGGTCTCTTATATTTCATGCCATTTACAAATACCTTACTGTTTGTTTTTCTGGGGATTTATTACAGCTAAGCTATTTCATATGACAAACACTTCTACTGTAGTTTGCAAGAATTCTGCACTTTTTGAGGTGAGAAAAACAGCTCTGAACTGGATTTTCTCTCATCCTGTGCCTCCTGGCATGAACCCCATTCTATGCACCAGAAGGCCTGCCCATTGCTGTGGTGTAAAGGAAGTTGCCTGCTCTGACAATTGTGCCCTAGCTTGTTTCCCACTGTCATCTTCTGAATGAGAAAACCTGGAGAGAGAGTCTTACCAAGTAGTGGGAGAGTAAAATTGGCTGACTTCTATAAGAATTCAGAGAGTTGATTATAAAACGGGGCCGTTAAAATAATTCATGTCTGAAATTTAGCATTAATATGATATGCCATATCAAGTGAGGGAACTTACTCCTAGGAGCACTAGTCCCAACTGGGTGGCTGCTTGAATAATGTTAAGAGAACTCACCTGAAAGAAAGGGAATAAAAGCTGGCTTGTTTCTAAAGGCAGGTTAAATTAGCTTTGAAAACAGGAAGATCCCACTAGAAGCAGATAAACTGAGCATTTAATACCCAGACACTTCATGAGTTAGAAACCATTTCTTCTCTGATGACCAGCACTCTTTCATGCACGTGTATAGTTTGGTTTTTTTGTCCACACCAGCCTCGAGGGTAAGGGAGCAACAAGACTACTGTTTTCTCCCTGTGAAGTAGAAGTTTTATTTTTGTAATCTATATGATGTTCATTGCCACCTTCTTTTTCACTGGGCTCTATACTGGCAAACTGGGAATACATCTGAGTCATTTCTAGTTGAGACGAATAGCAGTTAAGAACAGGAGCAGTAAGTGACTTTTAAAAATGTACAAATGTGCTCAGTATAACTAAGTTGTACCTGAGTGGTGCCTCTGCACTCAAGCGGTCTCTGTGCCTACTCTTCATTAACTGGGGTTTATAGAAATCTGTAATCAAGACTCACACTTTTATGAGGATCTGAGCAACTCACAATGTGATCATTTATCTGCCATTACTTTTTTGCATTTTTAACAGGAAAGAATATAACCATTCTGTAAGAAAACTAGGACTAGGACTTTAGAAAGACTCTAAAATAATGCAATAATCTTTCTTAAGCACCCAGTTGTCAGATGTGTTCCCTAAATTGCACATATCAGATTACTTTTTAATTATTTCAAACTCACACCAGGAATTATAAAAGAACCACATAATGGAGGAGAAAACTGGCTTACCTTTTCTACTGTCAGACTCCAGGCACCCCGCCCCACCCCCTTGGGTCTTCCTGATGGAGATTTGAACAATGCTGCTAATACTGACTTATTTCCAATCAGAGCAGAGATCAAAAAAGACAAACCCTATGTGTATCCACTCATGTTTCTTTAACTCATGTTTAAAATTAATAATTGTCTGAGGGATTCCACAGTGAATAATAAAGCTGAGCTCATTTACTTGAAGTTTTAAAATAGCTCTAGATTTGCTGTCTGTGGTACAGTAAAGCCACTATGAAGAAATCCAGTCACTATCCCAGGGTGTCATCTCTAACTGTGTGACCTTGGGCAGTTTATTTAATTGTCCTCAGTGCTTGCATTCTCTGGAATATACAGATGATAAGTATTTACTCTGGGTAATTATTATAAGGATTATATTAGATGATTTGTTTATTCTTCAACACATATTTTGATCATCTCCTATGTAACAGACATGGAGGTTTTTTTGTCTTTTGAACTTGCAGTTTGGTAAGGTAATTAGAAATTAATGAAATAATTAAACAAATATAATTACAGGTGAACAA
The DNA here is from genome assembly GCA_004363575.1 of Solenodon paradoxus. NCBI lineage: Eukaryota > Metazoa > Chordata > Mammalia > Eulipotyphla > Solenodontidae > Solenodon > Solenodon paradoxus. The sequence goes on from RJWH01000002.1 coordinate 210,633, forward strand.
AGGCTATAAAAGGAAGATACCTGATGCTAAAAGAAAACATGACAGTGGGAGAGGGAAAGAGTAAGAAAGGCTTTCTGAATTATTGAAAATGAATTGAGATATAAAGAATGCCAAAGATTTAACTAGTCTGGGGGAGAGAGAGAGTGGAGCATGGGGAGGGAAAAAGAGGAAGGGAAGAAGGGAGAGGAACAAGTGATCATTTCAGGTAGAGAGAACAGAGAGCAAGTAGACCAGGTTCCCTCTGGAAGCCCACTTGAGACAACCAACCTTCTTTCCAGTTATACTTTCACTTTTTAACAAAACATTTTATTTCAATCTGGAAATTTGGGGAATTATTTTGAAAATAGGTGTAGGGAGAGCGGAGGTCCTCTGGAGATAAGCCTTTATTTTGAGAGTGCTGGGCCAATGTTCATGAAACAGTTGTGCCCCAGGCACCCATGGTGGATACACGCTGTCATTCATTCAGAAAGCATTTACCAGGCACCTACTCCATGGCAGGAATGACCCTAGACATCACTGTGGAGATGAATGGGCACAACTTCTGTCTTCAAGGATTTCGATCTTCATTGCGGTGAGGAAGAGATCAAAGCACATTGATACTATGGCAAATTGTGTGTGTGGTCCATAAATTCAGGCCTGTGTAAACAATTCCAGTGTTAATTTTTCTCCCTTTGAACTGCTTAGAGTCAGTGGAGAGTCAGTCGTGTCAGTAGAGATCGCACACAGAGTGTTATGCGTGAACAGAATTTTAAAGGAAGCCTAGAACAGGCATTTCAGGAGAACACGTGACACATCTATAACCAAAGGAACTTGAAAAGGATCTTACACACAGTGTCTGAACAATAGGTATCTGTTTGATTTACAAGTGGCACAATAAGATCTTCTGTACCTTCTTCTTCAACTATACCAAACAAGTAAAGTCAGCTTAGAGTTATGAAACTTGAAATGAAACAGGGATAAAATATTGTATGTTTTTAATACAGGGTAAAAAAATACTAAATTTTATCCTCTGATCTAGATGTTGGAAAACAATTGAAGTATTTTCAGTGAGGGAAAAGACATTATTACCCTGGCAGCAATTTAAGAGATGGAGAAGTGGGAGAAAATACTGATGCAGAGAGACTAGTCAAAAAGCATTGATGGTTTTCCAGAACAGAAATGATGAGATTCTAAGAGAAGGAAGATGGAGGGAATGAATTCAAGAAACATTAAGAAGTAAAATCCAGCAACAATAAGGAAGAACAAAGAGACAGGGGTGATGAAGAAATATTTCTGACCTACATAACTATTGACACCATTAACTGAGATAGTAATACAGAAATGGGAAAAGGGCTGAGAAAACAAAGATCATTTGGAAGGATGTTATGAATGAGAAGTGTCTTGTAGACTCTGGGAAAACGTCTAGCTGGAGAGAGTTCCAGTCATTTACATAGATATGGGTATCATGACCTTACTTGTTCACTCACTTACTCAGGGACAAGAAAACATGAAAGAGAACCATGAAACACTGACTCTTGCTTTGTCACCCTCTACCCTTCTTCATCTTGAACCTACTAGTTGCTCCTTTCAAGTCACTGAAGACCACCTTCCAAGCCAGCTCACACCCTCCTCTGCCCAGCCATTATCCTTGTAATATTAGCTATCATGTGTTGACCTTTTCAGTCAGGAAAACCAGAATAAATGTGAAATGATTTCTTGCCCACTGACACAATCTTTTGGGCCTAGAGTGAAGAGGAAATCATATCTTATACATAATTTGGATTGATGGGGAATGAAGAATCTTACAGAAAAGCAAGGGAACATTTTATAGAACAGATCTGCTTTTAAAAGAACCATGCCTTTTCACAAAGAACAGAAAATATTTGTTTTGTCCTTTTTTTTAAAATGAGTATCCATTCACAGTTGCTAAGAATTAAAACTGTCAACATGACTTCTTCTTAATAACTCCTTGGGAGAGCACTTAAAGCCTCCATTTATTAACTAAATGTAACTTAAGGACAAGAATGAAAGAATTATTTCTGAAGGAAAATAATCAATGAATCATTTATCAGTTTTCCTGCCCTTTGTGTAACAAATTGTAATTAGTATGATGTCTTTGTTGGCAAGTGCTTATCAGACAAAATGCAGTATAGAAGCGAAGGAAGATTCTGTAAAGAACTGTGTTGTTTTGCAGAGTTAATTGTGATGCTATCACTGGAATTTTATGTGATTGCATTGTTAATTTTTAATTTGGTATCCTTAATAGCAAAAAGGTTATTAGCACCTGCATAGAGTACTTAGAGCCCACATTCGATAACAAAATTGTGACTTTGGTGAATATTTGGAAATAAACATCCATTTACGTTAAAGAAGAGACTTAGAAGGTCTTTTTTTTTTTTTAATTAACTTGGAAAAATAATAAATTTTATCAATCATCTTTCTAAACTACTTATATATTTTATATTTTTACTTTCATATTTTTATATTTTTGTACCAAACTCTGTTCAGTGTTTTAGAATCACCCCCAGATTCATTATAAGAACTGTTTGCTCTACTTGCCCAAAATTTCATTTTCAATCCAGTAATTAATCATCGAATACTTACTAATTGTGATGATTATGGAATCAAAGATAAGTAAGGCTCAGTTTCTGTTCATAAGTCATTCACCATGGAGTCTTAATAGGAAGCACAGGCCTCTAAATAAGTGGTTTCAGTGCATTATAATAAACATTCTTATGTGGAAATCTCTAAGAATTGCCTGGATTCACAACAGCTTGTTACAATTCGCATAAGAAATAACCTAGTGAAAGGGAGGTCCCAATACTGTCCTTCTCCCCATTTGCTCCACCCTGAATTGGCTTCAAACATGGCTCTGAACATGAATTGGAGGTAACTTTCAGTGGCTGCTAAAATCTAGTCATTGTGACCACATGGTTTAATTGTGGTTCTTGGAAATAAATACATTTTTCCTGACATGTATAACAAATGAAAAAATACTAACACAAAAACAAAACTATTTTAAAAAGGAAGCTATTTCTGCACATCTAGAGCTGATTTTGTATTTAGAGAGTTAACAGTTCTATTGGTCACTGTTACAAATAAGATAGCCCACAATTTCCATTTGTAGTATCATTCATTGATAAACAGGAATAATCACATCTACTCAACTCTTTAAAGGTTTGGCCCTCCTCTTAGAAGGAAATATGTTTGTCCCTCAATATCTTTTTTGACTTTCAGGACCTTCAAAAGTACTAGAGATCTCTAGTGTCCTCATGTTATTTCTAGCTTTTCAGAAGGCCTGTGTTACCAAATTATACTCTATAACACATGAGTAATAACTATAACCTGATATTGTCCTCCCATGAAGGAAAACTTCAGTAATGATAGCTAAATGGATGAATGACTGGATTATACATTAGATAGGAGATAGATAGATAGAAGACTGATAGAAAGGTCTTATTTGGGTCCTTTACCTCTTTTCTTTCATCTTTGACCTAACTATAAAATATTAGCATGAACAAGTGCTTATTCTCCCCATCTTCCTTGAATTGATTCATGTAACTGCTCAATAAATATATGAAACTATGTCTTTGTATACTAAACAAAATATATCATTTCTCATCTATCTTCAGCTTCTCTGTATCATTCTGAAGGAGGTAATAATATGGGTAATCAATACCCATCAGTGTTCCTCTAACTGATGCATAGGTCTCCAAAGATCACACTTGGTGATCTGACTACTTAGAAAACTCTAGAACAATAAGTACAGCCCACCAGGAGTTAGCAGCAGGCTCTTTTCTTTGAGGAAAACTTGTATAATCCATACAACTATTCAGAAGCTACTCTCTCATCATGCAGATTGAGAGTAAGGAAATGAGCCTCGTGTAGTATGACTAATGGTGTGAAAGCTACCTTTGATCAATAGCTTTATACCTAACAAGAATCAGTACCTCCAATAACACCACCATGTACCTCCATAAAGATCATGTCATTTAGGAGTCCCCACACTCAAATAAGCTTAAAGTTATGGCTTCTTATCAGATATTTATAGTTCTCCCAACTCAGATACAATTTAGCAAACCAGATGTTGTTTTTATCAAAAGCATATTAGCCCAGTAACATGGTGGATATTCTATCTTATTACATAACAAGGTGCGAGAGATAAAAAGTTAACTGAAGTTCAAATTCACATGCAAAAGGAGAAAAGTATCATTGAATGATATATACCAGCTTTAAAAACAAAAAGGAGAACATTTTTAATACCTTGAAATTTTTAAAGTTTTAGATTTATAACATATTACAAAATAATTCCCATACATACTATGCCATTTACGTTATTATTAGTATCTTGCATTAATATACCTCATCTGTAAAAATTCATGAACCGAATTCATACATTTTATTATTATTAGCTAGAATCCATGTTTTATTCAGTTAACCTAGGTTTTTTCAAGAAAGGGAAACTTCTAATTAGTGATAGAGGTTCTATGCTTAATCCAGGGTATACTTAAAATCATCAGAAAACATTCAAATAGTTTGAGACAGGAATCGTATCAAGTAATTACCCTCCCAAAGTGTTGATCATGTAATCTTTGTGGTATACATGCTGAACTGTAATCCTCACTATCCAGTAAATGTTCATCAGTAAACAATTAAACAAATGAACATGTTTATCAGTAAACAGTAAACATCATTTATGCACACACACACACTAGGCCACTTTGGATGTGATTCTCTTTTTTCTTTAAAGAAAAGGTACACAGAGGAATGAAGGTGAGCAAGCAGGCAGGAAGAGAGTGGCAGAAGAAGCACTTTATTTATTTTTGTTTATGGTTTGTATTAATTGCTCCTGAGATCCCAGGCCCTGAACCCAGAACCTTGGGATGTCCATGGGACTGCTCTGGTGTGCTAACTAGACTGCTAGGCCACTGGGGTGTGCTCCGGATTTGATTTTTATGTCATGTGCAGTTAGGTGTACAAAAGTGAAGTTGTGAATTTTAAACCTTTGTGTTTTCTTATATTTTCTCTTCAAGGAGATAGATGATGATTATAGATGATGATGATGACGATGATGATGATGATGATGATGATGATGATGATGATGATGATGATGATGAAGATAGATAGATGTTAGATGCTGAAAAGATGGAGGGATGAATGGATAGATGATTGGATGGATGGACAGATGGATGGATGGATGGATGGATCTATATCTATACCTAGTTCTATTTCATCTCTTACTACCTTCTCCTGGGCTTCAGGAAAAGAGGTGTCCTGTATTTGGTTATAATGAAAATATTGTTCTCCTGCCTAATGACATAATTTGAAGCACCTAGGGAAATTCTTTTTCCAGTAGCAGTGACTAGGGCCACTCCAGGGATGCTGCATTAATTGATCGATATAGTCCCTTTATCTCCATTTTTTAAGAGCTCCCCAGGTGATTTTAGTGCACAACCAAGGTTGAGAACTACTGCATTGGAAAATGCAGTTTATCTTTTTAATTCAGATAAACATATGAAATGTAGAACTAGCTTATTAACTTGGACCTGGAGGACTCCTGAAAAACTCTTCAAGGACCTCCTGCCTTAGTTTTTGTTTCCTCATTGCTACCCAAGCAGAATTAATTGTTCCCTCCTTAATAACTTATGCATGCCTATTTTCTTTTACTTATCACATGAAATTATAAGTATTTGTACAATGCCTATCTCCAATTAGTCAGTGAGTCTTTGATGTAGAGACTGTGCTCTGTTTATGTGAAATATCCTTAACTTTTAACACAATTCTTGGTACATAGGAGCTCAAAGTATCCTAAGAAGCAAAGTGGGTATAAAAATGAAAAACAGAAATTAATCGTGATTTAGTATTTATGGAAAATATTCTTCTTGGACAAAGATTGACTTCAAATTCTGAGAGATTCAATATAACCAACTCTGTTTGTGTGAGGTGAACGTGAAATCCATTACACTATGAAACTAAATCTGTACTTGAATTGTTACTGATACTTATCAGATATATGACAGCTATCAAATTTTTCATTTGAATAATTTAGCCTAGCATCTCATTTTAGAAAAGAAAGCAGTGTATAGTGAAATAGGAATTGCTCACACGTGAATGACTAGTTAGGTTCATTAAGCTGTAACTAAATAGAGATAACATCAGTCTATCACTTTCTCCCTGCATTTCATGTCAGAACATTTGTTATGACTGTTGCCATCAATGGATTATGCACTTGGCCAGCCACAGTCTGAAGCTCCACGCACACGGAGATATATGGGAGTTGTTAGTCTGTCTCTTTAGACCTGAATTCAATTTTGATTGAACATGTTTACACTTGTGAGCTTATAATTATCCTTGAGTTTACTTTGAGATGATCTAAAAAGGTTTTTTTGGTTGTTTTTTTTTTTCCTTCTTGCTAACTACTGTTGTGTTTTCAGAGAGATTTACCAGCCTAAAAGATTTCTGGGGACATTAATAAAAGGAAAGAAAATCCATAGGTTAGTCTGAGTCTAAAAGCATAAAACAAAGAGCTACTGGGCAGTTTTCTACTGATAAGTTTTCCCATTTGATCAATGTAGGATGCCGAAGACACTCCTACCCAGAACACTTGGCGACTAGGGAGAATCTCTAACAAGGGAGCTGAGAAGTGTTCCAATTTGATTAGTCACCTTTTACTTATTTATGTAATAAATATAGAAGGGCAGAACCAGACTATTGGTGAATTTAATTATTATATGCAGATGTTGGGTTACAAGGATACACACCTTAAATCTAGGTTATGATGAAATAGCTCTTCAATAAAATTAAAAATAAATAAATACGTTACTTTTTTTTTTTTTTTTTTTTTTTAACCATATGTCTGGTCCTGATGATGGTGGTGGTGCATTTCCATACCTTTTTAGTGGGAAGCTATAGCTGTACACAGACCAGATGCACACATGCAGTGCACATGTTCGTGCATGAACTTTATTTCACTTTTGCCGGAGAATGCTGAATACAAATTAAGAAAATTAAATGTTTTCTACATCTGACTTTGTGTTCTGAGATGCAGATGTATTCTACATGAACCAGGAATGGTCAAGCATTAGGAGAATAAGGGAGAAGCACAGGGAAATAGCTACTGATGAACATGTTATCCTGTACCAAGGATAGCTCCACATGTTCAAGACTGTTTAACTCTGCACCACGTGAAGTGAGCTGACAGTGAGGGCACTCTTATTGGCAGTGCTCCCTCTGAGCATTGTGGGAGGTCACCATCGTTTATGGTGAGAAAACTTGGGGGAAGACTGCTTACCTTTTTCTTTACTTTTCAATGAGCAAATGGACTATGTTTGGAAAAAAAATAAAGTGTCCGCAAAATCAAGTAAACCAACAAGGAAAGTAGTGCTGCTTGCAAACTTTGAAGGACCAGCTTAACACTGCCATTTTGAAAGAAACTAAATAATTGGTTATTTCTTTTTTTCTAAAGGAGACATACAGGCAGGAATGCAGGCAAGTGGGCAGGCAGGCAAGAAGGAAGAGAAAAGAGGAAGCGTTTATTTTATTTAGTTGTTCATCTTGGTGTTCCTTCTGACACCAGATCACATACATGGGTCCTTGTGAAGTACGTGGACTACGCTAACCATTGGTTGTGGATTTAACCACTAAGACATTTAACAAGGATTTAACAAGGAAATGGATCTTTGAACATCTGTTGAAAACTTAAACCATTAATAAGTCAAGAGCTCTGTTTACTTTATTTTCATTTTACTAATGAGAAATTGAGACTTAAAGACAGTGAGTGAAGGGTTCAAATTCATATTGCTAATAAATACCCATCCAGGGATTGCAGGTCCTAAATGCTCTTACCCTTTACTGTCTACCTGGCCTCCTCTCCACAAGACCCTGATTTTAGTCATTCAGACTCATTTCAAGTGCATAGAACCAATTGCCTTCTCAACCAAGATGGCAGGTTTGTCCTGAGCAGGGTGCCAGACAAATCCTACACTTCATATACTTCTGTCCACCCCACAGCATCCTGACCTTCAGGAAGATAAACTGTCCTGGATGCCAAAGGAATGACTGGGGTTGAGCTGACAAGTAGAAAAATATTACTTACATTCTGAATTTAAACTGATGGTGAAGCCTGGAGAAAGAAATATGAATTCTAATCCTATTTCAATCCTGGATCACAAAAATTTTTGCATCTACTCCACAAAATGATGGGGAAAAGTAAAATACCTTTTCAAACCTCCACTAATCCTTCTGTTTCTGTGATTTAGGGGTGCTTAATTGTCAAGCACAGAGCCTCACTGAACATTCTTGCCATAAATGCTTCACAAATTAAAATATGCATGGGAAGCCTCTGTAAGACTAAAAGAGGATTCTTTTCTCTCAGTGCTTAAGTGAGGACTGATTAGGGCATTTCAATTGTACCAATATCCACCATGCACTTCTTCCTATACCTATATAAGAATAAATTTCTGACAAAAATATGTGAAATTAAGTATATCTAAAAATTCTTAATGCATTTATGTGTTTTTATGAAAAATAGAAATACTTGCTGAAAACCTATAACTATTGAAATATTTATTTTTCAAAAGTCAGCTATCTTTAATAGTACTATTTTCTTCCTTTTTATGGCTGTAGGTTCATTATATTGTTTTCTTTTTCCCTACAGATTTTTCAGGATTGTTGATTTCCATAGATTTGAGAGAATGAATATCATTAATACTTCTCATTTCTTGTTCACTAGCTGTTCACACTAAAATGAGTCATCTGTTATCATTCACTTATGTGTAAAATAATTTAGATGTTTATATAATATTCCTTGCTTGTGGTTTGTGGTTTGTTTTTTTTAAATTTGTAGAGTATGAGTCTATTGTAAAGGAACTGTTATAAACCTTTCATGGTGAAAAGGAGCTAAGTCTAAGTGCTGCACTCATATGAAAAATCAAGTATACTCCAATCCAGAAGGATAGATTACCAGATCCAAGTAATTATGGGATTTTTAAGTTATTATATTACTCCTCCTCCTTTTTTTTTTTTTTGCCTATTGTATGCATGTGTGAGATGGGAGGAGTGTTGCTTAGAAAATATAGAAAAATATTTCCATTCACTATTGTATTTTATTATTTTGAGAGATACAAATCAATAAATTATGATCATTAAAACATAATTTTCAGAACACACAATCTGATACCCTATGTGCGGTGTCTGTTCTTTGTGTAGCCAGAAAATTGACCTAGTGGGAAGAGATAAATAAGTAGAAATTCAAATCTATTTTAGAAAAAAAGTTTGTTTTGCTTTCCTTATTTTTAATTCAATACAGAGTTTATTATTTTAAAAGTACATGTATCTAGAAATGGGATCACTACACCTTTCTCAAATGGAGTCACATTTCAATTCTACCCTCATTATTTAGTCCAAACTTCTCCAACTACAAACACTGGAGATTTATTATTCTGGGAGCTACGGACCTAAGAACTGATGAGAAACAATCCATGCTTGTCTTTCTATGCCCCATCCTTCTCCAAAAATATCCTGGATCTGAGTATACTCTTTACTTCACCCAGTAAATGTATTTAATCCACCCACGTGGCCATTTTATTGGCTGCTTGTGTACTGTGATGTGTCTTGAAGACATATGTGCTGTGCATTTTAGAACATGTCAAGGTTAGTATAAAATAAATGCATTGAGTAACATATTTTTTCCAGTTTTCCATTTATGTATATGGATTGGCTTTAATAATTAGATTAGAACACTATTTCAGAAACCATTTATCTAATATACTTTTTCAAATTCCATTTCACTGAAAAATTTCCTGGAAATAGTCATCTACAAATGGACAAAGTGTATTGAGGTCAAGGTGCTACCTAGAAAGTCATTTGTTTCAGCAAAGCAGCGCATTTCAGTTCTTTTTGCTTTTTATTTTCCAGTATTCCCTGAACTATAACTGGAAAAATAATAAGAATATAGTGAAACATATAAGATAATTTGAGAGACAGGTGTAGTTATTTTCCATGAAATAAAAACAAAATAGAATTAGGGCATTGGGCCTGGTTAAAAGTTAAGATAAGAATATTTAAATCATCAGCTCAAAAAACAATAGTAGTTTCTTTTTCAGGGTTGAAGGAAGAGGCAATTAAAAGATAAAGAGAGAATTTAGACATTAGACATATGTAGATGCACCTGGATGGAGTAGGGCTTGGATGTAGTCCGTATACATCCCAAAATTCCACGTTCTCATCCTGGTCCAGAGGGAACAACTAAGATGAACAACTAAATAAAGTGCTTCTTCCTCCTCTCGCTTCCTGCCTGCTTGCCTCTGCTCACCTTCCTTCCTGCCTGCTCCTTTTCTTTAAAAAACAAAAAACAAAAAAAAAACCCTCTCATATGCTCATAAGAAGTTCAATTTCGAATACTATGTTTTGTTTAGTCCTCACAGTAACATAATGAAGTAGGGATAATTATTCCCATTTACAAGGATGATGCGGCTGAGAAGGATTCCTTGTCTTTCTTTCTAAGTTTGGAACAACCAGTTCAAAGTTAGGTCTCCCAGGAAAATCATGTGGAGTCTATGACATACAAACTGAATGTGAGAAGACAGTTGGCACTGCCATGAGGAAGGACTGGGAGTAGAAATCGAGAGATTAGCACTGGCATTTCTGAAAGTGGCCAGTTGAGGGAGAGATGTGAGCATCATCACATATCCTGAGGGAAAACAAGTCTGGAAAGGACAGATTTCTAGCGGTCAGAGGAAGTCTACCTAGAAGGTGGTAGAGGCATGATCTGAACATTGGACCCTGGATCAGTTGAAAATGTCCCTCTTCTACTCAAATAAAAACATAACCAATGCAGAAAAGTTCTGAGGAAGTGGAGATGGATGACAGGAAGAAATTTTGGAGACTTTTAAATAATCTCTAATTGCTAAATAAGAGATGAGGCCGTGATGTGTGAGAGAGGATGTGAATAAGATATCTTGAGTATGTGACAGCTTATTAAACCATAACCTGGGAGTAATAATGGTTTGAAATTTACAAAAGTTCTATTTTGTTGTGGGAGTTGTCATGAGGCTGTGTTGAAGTGACCTAACTATGCTATGGGATATTGAGTTTCCACTAAAATGAATTTGTTTAGCCATTTATATTAATGAGCATTTTAGATGCAACAGATGTCATTTCAGGTGACAATATAAATGAATAAAATTCAAAGCTATTAGATTAAAAAAAAGACAGAGAGGAAGGAGTAGGAAAGAGAAGGAGAAAAAAAGAATTAGAGAAAAATAAAAGCAAACCCCAATTATTAGCAGCTTGGTTAACACATAGCAGCAAGCTTACATGTGAAAGTCTGATGGTACCATTCACTGGAATTTTAGCTAGAGACCGTTCCAATGGGGAGGCAGAACTGGAGATGAATGTAGGGAGGTTTGTGTTTTAAAATAGTAAGATAAGCAAAGGAAATGTGCTTCATAAAGAATCATAAATTCAGTATTTAAGGATTGGATTTCTTAAAGACAGACCCCCCCAAGTACAAACTATAAAGGAAAATATTGATACACTTGATTACCCTTAACTGTTTAGTCTTTTTTATTTTTAAATTTTTGATCAGTTTAATTAATTTATTCACGTTAGGTTGATATTTAACATTTTAAAGGAGAAAAAAGTAAAAAGAAGGATACTTTTATCACATACAGATGAGAATAGCATAAAGCACTTCTGAAAAATCATTTAGAAAAATAGACAATCTATGTTGTGCGAGAAGCAGTAAGCTGAACAGGTATTTCAAGAAGAAACATGAATAGCTGACAAACATGTGAAAATATTTTCAACTTCTTTAGTAATCAAGACAATGCAAACGCAAAGGAAAATCAAATACCATTTTACACCTGTCAGACTGAAAAAAAAAATTTAGGTCAGAAAGCATATTTTATTACTAAGGATATAAAGCAGCAGGTGTCTTATGAGCTATTGGTAGGAGTATAAATATATACCAATTGCTTTAAACAATTTGATTTGCTTTTTTTTCTGCCTAACAATCCTACTCCTAAGTATTTCTTTAGAGAAACACTATCAGTGAGTGAACATTCATAATGGCAATGTTTTCAAGCAGAAACAAAAATTGGAAATATCTCAAATATCCATTGAAAAGGACGGATAAATATCTGTTCATAAATAGATTTTGCTATAGTAGTTGAAAAAAAGAAGAGTCAACTGAAGCCAAAAATATTAAGAGATGAATCTCACAAATAGCATATTGAATGAAAAAGACAGAGGAATACATTGCAAAATAAAGTGCTTCAAAATTTACCTTGTTAGCTCATTTCTCGCCACTACATAAACATTACTCTATCATATATGGTCTGTGGTGTGATGATATTAAACTCTTCATCATTCCTGGAATGTACCACAGTTTAATGTTTCTGTTTTTTATTGTATATTGATACCTCTGTCCGGAATGCTCTCTGCACCCAACAAGCAAACTCCTATTCAAGCTTTACTACCCAGAAATGTTTCCTTCTATAGGATGCCTCCTCCAATATTCCCAATAAAACACAAAATAGCAAATCTATCCTAAGTCCATGAGTTAGACCTAGGTATATGAACCTAAAGCATGAACATGCTGATCTGAGCAAAAAGGATTGTCACACATAATATAAATGAGTTAAAATGTCCAGTGAATTTAGGAAATAAATAATAGAGAAGACTAAGTGGTATTTATTCATTCAATCAACAAGTATTTATTGAGTCCCTACTACATGAAGAGTAGTATTTTAGTTCCATAGAAAACAAAACTTAACCAAATAAATGACACACATGGAACTTGGAGTTGAATGGGAGGAGAATGACAATAAACAATCTCTATTCTCTCCAGTGTGATAAGTGCTATGAGAAAAATGAAGCTGGTGAGAGGACTATGGGTGGAGGGTTGGGTATTTGATATCAATATACGTAGTCAGAGGAGAACTCTAAGAAGGAGCATCTGTGAGACATGAAAGATCTTCAGCTGGAAATGTGTGTGTGTGTGTGTGTGCACCGGTGTCCATTTTCTCCAATTTTTGCCTTTTTTCAACCATTTTTAAACAACATTTTTTATAGTAGAATATGGACCCATTATATTCCATATGTGTTGCCAATATTTCTTTCCCCTACTTGTCTATGCTTTTCACCCTTGTGATTATTTTTTCACCAATGCAATTTTTTATTGAAATTGCATTCCAATTTATTAACGGATTTGTGGAGAATCGACAGATTTGCAGCCTTCAGTCATCCCAGTGAGTAAAATAGGTAGTCCACTATTGAAAGTTCCACAAATTTTTACTAAGATTATTATGTAGGCCATACCCTTGTGGCTGAGGTGACTGAGGTGTTTAAGGTATAGACTATATAAAACCCAAAGACCTGCACTTGAACCTGGGACCTATGGGTGGGGCAGAGGGAGATTATTATTTAGTGTTGTGGTGGTTTGGGAGTTTTTATCAGGGGGTGCTATTATTATGAATTTTAGGATTATTTTCTAACCTTCAGTCCTGGTTATAAGAGAAAACGGAATTTAAAAAATGTATTTTATAATCAGTCATTTTATAACTCTTATTCTAATAATTTTTAGCTTCCTTCTGTAATTTTAAGCAGTTATTTCATGTCAATTTATAAGATCTGTTTTTTCACGTCATTAACACTTCATTTTTGATTCACTAAAATTTCCAGAACAGTTTTAAAGAAAAAAAATGATAGCATGCATATTTTTCTTGGTTCTGATTTTAATGATACATACCTTTTATCATTTTACCATTACTTTCAGTACTGGTCCTTAGTTTAAGAGAGGTGATATTTTTATTATGTTAAGGATATATTTCTTTGGTCATAGATTAAAGGAATTTTGTTTGGATTAAATATCAGCTTCCTGCATCTCTTGAAGAAATGATACCATGTTTCTTCATTGAAAGATTGATACCACAGATAAAATTATTTTAAGATCTATCCAAAATGTTTCCTTGAAAATGCTTTTCCCACAGAGTGGTCTAAGAGAAAATTGAGAGAGTGAGGAATTGTCTGATCAAAATAACTTGGGGAAATGCTGTGTAGTCTAGTCTCTTCTTAAGATTCATTGCTTCATTATCATGTGAGAGATGCTGAGAAATCCAGCAATCAAGAAATTTATTATACTGATAATTTCCAACATTACCTGTGCCCCGCCTTCTCTCTTATACCTATTAGCACCCCATTCACTTAAAGTTCTATCTAACACACCTGAGAAGTGCCATATTAATAGCTTTACTGTATTAAATCATCCTTGCACTCCTGAAATAGAATCTGCTTGGCCATAGGTTATGACTATTTTGTTTAACGCAGTGCTAACATTAGTTGGGTTTTTATGAGGATATTTGAGTCTATAATCATAAATGGTATTGAACTGTCGTTTTTTGTTCCTACCCACTTTCGTCTCTATCCTGGATTTCAGTGTAAATGTAACCCTGGATTGGTAATATAGATTGGGTAATTTGAACATTTTCCATATTCTTCTGGACTCTGGAACAATTTATGCAGCATGAGAATTACCACAGGACTTTATTTTCTGAATTAGAAATGTTTTCCATAAAATGGTCAAAAGAGAGATGAACCCAAACACAGCGTTAACTGGTTGTCAGTGAGCTTGTAATTGAATCCCCCTGTTAGCTCTCTATTCTTTACTGATGAGGCTTCGAGTGTCTCCATTTTGCCTTGCTGTGAGTAAACATGATTGCTCTTTGCTCCAGAGGGTTAACGTTCAGACAGCCTACTCTGCTCAGAGGCAATAACTCCTTACTCTTGTCACTTCAGTTCACTACAGAACAGGGGCAAATCAAAGTCAGGTCAGGAAAGTAGAAAATGATAGAATCCCAGACGGAAGAATCAAATTTTTCCATGAGAAAGTCATACCTGATGCTGGGAACAATGTGAGGTGATAAAAACATAAGCCTGGAGGAGGGAGAAAACAGTGTGGTGAGAATTAGGGGGTCCAGAACCCCAAAAGAGAATTGAAGAGTAGAGATCCTCTTTTTAAATCACTTATTTGAAGTAGTATTGTGACAAATGCCAGATATTTATGACCTGTAATGGACCAAAGGGGTGTTAACATCACTTTTGCAACAAAGTTCTCTCCCAAGCTATGGAACCCCTGATTCAGAGAGATGTCATGTAATTGTAGACAAAATGATTCATGGACCTTCTAAGGCCCAGGTTTTAAAACACACAGGGATGTTTATATTTCCCCTTTTTAATGTATGGATTACTCATCATTTAAAGACAAGCTACCTTAGCTATGCAGGGCTGGCCTCAGAGCAGACACCTTGCTAAGTGCTTGGTGATTGTTGAATAAAGGCACACATATTGTCTTCCCATGTGTTTATGAAGCTGATGTGCTCTCTAAATGTGGGCATAAATTAAATGAAAAGAGATGAATCCTTTTTTCCAGGTTTTTCTTTTAATGTGCACATCTTCTTTGACTTACGATGCAATTACACCCTGTCCCTCCAAAGAAAAGCATTTCAAGTTTAAAATATCTTGCATTGAAAATGCTGGCTAACCGAACATTGTAGACTATTGCTTTTTTACCTTTATGATCACATGGCTGACTTAGAGCTATAACTCACTGCCACTTCTGCCTAGCACCATAAAAGAATATCATACCATATATCACTAGGCCAGCAAAATAGCAAAATTCAAATTTTGAAGTTTGATTTCTACTGAGTGCACAAAACTTTCCTATCATAGTAAAGTCAAAAATTGTTACGTCAAATCATCGTCAGCCAAAGACCATCTATATCTATATATACTATATATTCTATATGATAACCATGTATTATGTATACTGCTGTATATTATATATAATAACTCCTTAGGTGCTAAATATATGTTTTTTTGTCCTTCTTTAGTAGATATATTTCTTAGAATAGAAACTTTGAATTTCAGCTCCCTTTATCACAGTACTCTCAACATGTATGTAACAATGTTCTTAGGTATTCAATATATTAAAAGGAGCATAATATTCAAAATGATTTTTTCTAAACCAGTTAATGTAAGTGGTTTTTCTAGGTATACCTTCACATGCAGAGTAATCTAAAAATGAAAATAATGTACCTTTGTTTCAAACACAAGTTACATGTGATACAATTCCTTAGCCAAATCCTGGGTGTGTTTCAAGACAAAAAGAAACCACCAAGATTATATACCGTAAAGCTATTCTCTAGAATGTGTTGAATTTATATCAGTGGTAAACTTAATGTATTATATACAGATGTTGATTTCTAATAATGCACAACTTAAACCAATTATTTTACCAGTATTATGGTAAAATGTTCCTTCAATAACATCAATAAAATTTTAAAAAGAAAGAAACTGCACCCTACTGTGTTAGAGGAAAATAGTGGCCATCAGTAGAAAAGTGGTTCCCTCCTTTCCACATCCCCACCTCTACCCTCTGTTCTCTTCAAAGAAAAATATTTGTCTAGGTGAATTGTCGGGACAAACTAATTCATCCATTCATCCATTCAAAGGTCCTCTCACTAAATAGTGGTAGACCTGTGCATAATATGCTTATTACATATTGCTGCTTCTGAGCAGTGCCCAAAGAGGAAAAATAATAATTGAAAGATTTTGGTAGTATGTTGCAATATGAAATCAAGATTTGAACAACAGTCTAACCAAAACTAAATTATTTGACACAAAACTAAAATTTATTCCTTATCCCTGATTAGTGAAAAAAATCTGATTTTCCTGTTGCAATACCTTCTAGAAAAAGATGGTGGGAGAAATTGCCTTGGTGAAGAGCTGAGCCTGAATCAAAGAACATCAATTTTGTGTCTGACCGAGCTTGTGCCTTTTCTGTTCCAACAACTCACTGGAAAATACATAGGGGCTGTTTGCACAATAAAGTCACCTGTGACTAGAGAAAATTATTGGGTAGGAAGATAGGAAAACATATCTTTCTCCATAGCAATGTGTGAGTGTTTCTCTTTTAAAAAATTTAACCCCTTTCCCCACTTTCTATTTTTGGGATTTTTAAAGAAAATGCCAAGATTTTGAAGGGACATGTTAGGTGTTAATGATAGGTCCCTGGAGTGGATTCCTACTCACTGTTGCCACCAGCTCAACCACTACCTGATTACCTTCTGTTTAAGGTGAATAAAGATTTCACTGCTGTACCAGAATGGGTAGATGTGCTAATCTGAGACCTATACCCAAGCCACTAGTTACTCAGGGTCTTAAAGTAGCAATGGGATGCAAAAAAGAAACAGATGTGAGATAGCATGAAGAAAGAGCAAACACACTCAGTAACTAAAGAGGCATGGAATATGAGGAAGAACCCAAAGTCAATGATGAGGCACAGATCCTTGAAAACAATTATTCCACTACCCAAAAATGAATTAAATAATTCAGGAGCTAGCGCCATCTACTATCTGATATATTCCTTGGTTCTATGAATATCACCATTAATCCCTGAATTGCAGCAGCAGGAAACCATATGTACAGCACCATCTTTGTGAGCACTTTTCCTTCTCTTAGAATTGCACATCAGTAGTTTAAGTTTTCAGTTTGCAGGCATGAGTTTGGAAACACCTTCTCAGTAAGTCAGGGCACCATTCTGAATACATTAGTTCTATTAACAGCATTCTAGTCATGGAGGATTGCTATGAGCCCAATCCAAGGTGAATGATAAATGTTCATATACTCAGGGTTGTTGAAAGTGGCAGGTCCAAAGCCATTTAAAAACTGGACAGTGGCCTTCTGATAAATAAAATGGCACCTCTGAGTCAGAACATAATCAAAAGAGCTTTCTGCTTACAAGCAGACTGAGGAAGCTTTCCTAGGGGATGTTAGTATGCTAATGTCACTTGCTGAACTTTGTTGGTTGTGAAACTGGAGGTCATAACAGTAAAGGGAGGTGCAAGGTGGCAGCTGGAACAGAAAGACAAGAGTCTTGTCTGTGTCTGTAGAATGACCTAAGACATTCACTGCCCCGAGATTCAGTTAAGTATGTGCTTTACAACTTCAGGAACGTACCAATGACACTTAATTTTCTGAGAGTTTGCTTTGTGGTGAAAATTCAAGACACTGAAATTAATTTAGTTACATTGATATTATACTTCATGATTTCAGGAACTTAACTGTGAATACGCTTCTTGATGTTAAAACATTTGCTCTCAGTCCAATAGACTACAAAAATACCGCTTCCCACTTTGCGCTCCCATCTTCATTTCTTCTACTTTCTTGGACCACTACAGATAAAATCAAAATTCTGGCTAAGTTATAGGTCAACTGACTAGAAAAAGAAATTTAAAATCTGAATCTGTTCCAGATATAAGAGAAATAAGGTCTGGAAAGCTAATGCACAGCCTGGTGATGATAATTAATAATGCTGTACATGTAAGTTTCTAAGAAAATAGATCTTGAATGTTATCAACACACACAAATTGTAATACTGTGAAGGGATGGCGATGTTAGCTAACCTTATTATGTTAATTATTTTTCAATATATACATGTATCTAATCATCATATTACTCACCTTATACTTACATTCGTTATGTGCTCTTACTAGTTTAATAAAACCTGGGGAGGACCTAATTCTAGAGGTAGATGACTACAAGGGGATTCATGTGAGGTTTACTGAATTTTGAGTGGTGATTAGGAATATATCCCTAACATGCATGTGTGTGGTATCCTTTCGACATACTATTATGCTTCTCTAATACATCATAAAGAAAAAGAATTGGAAAATTATTTAAAATTCCTTGAGAGAAAATGTTGGCAATTTCATACTTAGAAACAACCTGTATCTTATAAATTGTTAAATCAGTTGGATGAATTGAATGCATACTATGTGCCAGACATAGTTAACTAAGATGAGATACCTGGCTTATCAACATCCTTTCACTGGCAAGTTTCCAGTCAGTTTGAAAATCAGCTGTCTATAAATTGGGACACATTATCCTAAAGAAAAAAAAAAAACTAAACTAAACTGAAGATGCTGATTACATTCTCAAGCCAATCTTCAAAAGCTAATTTAATTTATAATAAAGTGGAATTTAACTTCTAGTAGAAACTTCAAGCCTAACTACCATTTACAATAGTGATTTTTCTACCCTGGCTGCATATATCATACTATAATCACCTAGGAGGTTTAAAAAATTTTTTTAGTGTCAATACCCACACTAGACATCCAGTACAATAAAATCAGAATCCATTATCAGTAGCAGGGGTAGGAAATGAAGCTTGAGAATGGTGGAGAGTACTTGCAAACAATGCATCTAGGGAGACTGGGTCAGGCCTGTGATTAGCAGGTGGCAGGTAGGGCTTCAGCAGGCAAAGGGAAGAGTCCAGGTATTGTGGCATTGCTGACTAGAATCAAAAGGATGTCTCTGGGAGAAGGAAGAGGATTGCAGACTCACAACCCTGAAGAGATTTTTGATCACTGAGAACGGTATAGGGTTTCGGGTGCAGGAGGAGGAGTGGTGCATGGGCCTGGACTATTTAGCCCCAGGAGAGCAAGTACTGGTTCTGCAATGATGGGGAGAGAGCTGGTCTCAAAAAGTCAGCATCGCTAATCAGTTCCCTTTGTCCAGTTCATGGGGATAAAAGGCAGCTGCCTTTAATCCATCTTATTTTCGGATGAGACTTTCATAGAATTTCATCCCTCTAATTTCTCCTCTACTTTCTCCTCATCCTCTTGAGATGATTGTGAAGCCTTAAGACTGAGTAAGGCAAAGGGAATAGGAATGGAAGGAACCCAGTGAGGGACTCCAACAGAAATCTGCTGGTAATTCTGTTCATAGACTGACACTATTTAACAGTTTTCAGAGTTCAGTAGCTCTTATTTCTGCCTTGCAGACTCTGGCAAGTTTCAGAAATATGAACATGAAGTATCACCAACATGTGAAAGCAAATATGCCAGCTGGTGGATATCCTTAACTGTTTTCTTGTGCTCTCATTTTTATACTCAAGCAGGAAGATTTCTCTTTCGGATATTCTGTGACTGTTTCAATGCAGAAAAATCTGTGGAGATAATCACATCCTCACATTTTAATCACATGCTCTCAGGAGATATTTTCTAAGGTCTACTACTTTTTTTCATGGAATTTTTTTTTTTTTTTATTGCGTTAGCTCTGCGTTCTAGTTCCCTCTTTCTGACATTTTTGTTATATAAGATCAACAAAATTACTGGGCTTGAAGAATTCTGGAGACACATGAAAGTCATCTCTTCTGACTGGAAGGACAGAATTACTACCATTACTTCTATCTGATCAGAGAGAGAATAAACAAAGAAAATTAATTACAGTGCTGAAATTCATCTCTGCTTTACATTTTTGGATATTCCTGATTATTTCCCTCATGTGGGCAGAATAAATTTTTGTAAAAAGAGGAGAACATACCCTGGTTGTACAAGTTCCTGGAGGTTCTGGTGGGAGGGTGTGCACAAAAGGAATTCTCAGGTTTGGATTTACTGTGAGCAACAAACACACAGGCAGCTCCTTCCCCATAGACTGCTGACCAAGCTGTATGGCAGCACTGTGGATAAGACACCACCTCCATGAAAGAAAGTCTTCACTAAGCAAGGAAGCTAGTTCAATGGAAAAATCTGGACAGACTTCAAAGGAAGAATTTTCTCCTCTCAAAGCCATCCAGTCTCAAGAACAGAGGGAAAAATGATTTTTTTTTTTTTTTAAGACAAATTCCTGGTCAAAATTTAGTTGGAATAACATTCTACCTTAGTAGGCAAACTGCTTGTTTAATAGCTTTAAGAGTTAGCTCTGTTTCAAGGAAGATTTCATCACCAAGTTATTTGACTTAGGGTATCAGATTCCCCATTTAGGAGTTTGCTGACCCTGGAGTAGACGGTCTAGATCACGTCTGTTTCGATATGCTCATAATAGCCTATTATTTGGCATAGGTATAGTGTATGAGGTGGTCAGTGAATGTCAGCCTATTGGAAAAATGACAAATAAAGCTTAATTCTTTAGGTTAGAGACTCCACTTCTTAGTGCCTGAAGACCTATATGTCAATTGTTTCTTTTGACCTTTTGCTAATTGAATTATCCTCCTTTAGTGAACCAGATAAAAACAATTTTAATAGATGGGGGAAATGGTGGTTCAGCTTAGCTTTCCCTATTAAAAATAAAGATTCCCCCTCGAAATAATTTATTTCAGGACTTATTGAGCCATGTAACTCGGTCAGAAAAGCAATAATAGCCTCGGATCCGCAGGAAGTGGCAGCAAAATTAGTCTTTCTTAACCAGAAGGTCAGATTTGCTTTGTGTGTGTGGGTGTGTGGTTTCTTTTGTTTGTTTGTTTTTCAATTTCACTTTCATGTGTACCTCATTGCTAGGGCTCTGGCTGAGTCTGGTTTAATGATGACCCAGTGGTACTGGAAACCTTAGTAACAAACTTGGATACCCCGTCTCCTTCAATGAAGTAAAATGACCTCAATCTCCGTCTTAAATCCTTTTCAAAACTTTCAGTTGTTAACAAGTTTTGTTTTGTTTTAAAGGAAAGGTTTAGGCAGAAGTAAAGGTGAGTAAGCAGGCAGGGAGGAAGAGAGAGGAGACAGAAGCACTTTATTTTATTTAGTTGTTCATTTTGATAGTTTTCCCTTTTCCCCTGGCCCTGGACTCGAACATCAGGTCCTTAAGGTGTATGTGGACTTCATTCATTCACTACTGCCCCTAGGGCAAGCTTGCAAGTTATTTTTTCATGTAAATTTTAATTTTGAAAAGAAATGGACTCGGAAAGCATTTTCTCAGCAGCAAGTATGATTCTGTGCTCTAGTTCTAAAGGAAATGCTTAACTCAAGTTCCAGTTAAGTTGAAAAGTGAAGTGAAAGTGAGTCATTTCATTTTTCTTCTAAAAGGGTAAACTGGCAGGACAAGTTATTTTATCTGTGTAGATACACTTCTACCTGATTACAATCTTTCCTTTAAATTTTTTTTTTCAGTCTTAAGGAAAGTATATGCAGAAGGAATGGCTGATAAGAGAACTAGAAGGGAAAGCCAAACTCTTCCGTTAATTACCTTTATCAGGTTAGCTGGAATAGGCATCTATGCCTTAGGTAGAGAAAGGTGATTAGCATTTAGAATATTGAAGCTCACATCAATTTAGGAAGAGCATGATTTCAAGATAAGTTGAAGGGTAAGTTAGAAAGAAGCAACGCTTTTAAGCCTAAATATAAAACTACAATCAGATCAAATAGTGATTGTTAATAAGAATTAAGGATTAGTTAGAAACGAAGTCTTTAATTATATGTAGAACATTTAATAGATTCATTGTGTTAGAAAATATCTTAGAGGTCAACCGATCCAACTTCAAATCTTTGGTTGCAAGGAACAGATGCTGCCTCCAGTTGACACAAGCCAAAGAGGAGAATTTATTAAAAGGTTATAGAACTAAAGACTGGAAGGAAACCATACCTAGGGAATGAATGGAGCCAGAAATTTAATCATTTCAGAACTTACCTGTTTAGTTTAAAGTTTATGTATATATCTGCACTGATGACATAAAGCTATTGTTTTAACATGGATGTAGCTGAAATTCTAAAAATTATATTGAATCTTGAAGTTATAAACACAATTCTAAATAGTAATGATAGCAAGTCTGTACTAAAAACACAGCTATACATTTATAATCAACACAGGCTATGCTATTATAGCTACAATTGCAGACCACTAATGAAAGACCCCAAGTCCATCTAGGCCAATCCTCTTATTCTGAGATATATAACTATCTATCTATCTATCTATCTATCTATCTATCTATCTATCTATCTATCTATTTACCGCCTGTCTATATACCAGGAAGAAGTGACCTGTTCAGGATTTTCTAGAGAATTAACAGAAGAACCAGAACTGATGTCCTTGGATGGCTGCCCTATCAGACATATGGCTCCTTGGGCAATACTGAGAACAATGATCAAGAAATAATTTAAAGACAGGATTTCTCTGGTGTTAGATTGTTCTTGGGCATGCACTTAATACCACCTTGAAGCTTCGCTGGTATAATGGAAATGCTAATACTTCACATCAAGTGGCGTTCTTCTGAGTGTTAAATGAGATAACTTATGCACAGCCCTTGGCACACTATCTAGGACATATAAATATTCCGATAATTATAGGAGTTATTATTACTAATTAAGAATCCTTAGCTTTTTGTGCACAACAAATAACCTTGAAAATCAATAGCTTATAAAGACATATCTCCTATTCAGGGGTGTGGATTAGTTATAGCTCAGCTAAATTTAGCTAACTTCAGTTCAGGGCTAATGTCTGCCACATGGATTTCATCATCTGAGGACCCAGGCTGATGGAACACCCACTACCTGGCATGTATTGTTCTCAGAATGGAGAAAAGAACTATAAAAATAAGAACCATATAATGCTTCTTAAAATTTCTCTGTGGAATTCTCACAATGTTCACTTGTTATTTTTCATCTATCAAAGCAAGTCATTGACCAAGTTCCAAAGTCAAAGGACAGGCAAGTTACTATACCCACAAGCAAGCTATGTTCAGGGAAGGAATGAACAATACAATATAGCATAAGAAGATTGAAATAAAATCGTTATAGATCATATAATCTATATTATACTATTATACAAGTTATAAGAGATAGGACCTCTAGGGTATCTTGAAAAGTCTGAAACTAGCAGTCCCACTGACTCTCCATAAAATGGCATGTCTTCAAAATTATGAGCCATTTAGGAAAACCAGAGATTCAGGGAAGGCAACAGAGTTACTTAGGATATTTATAATATTCTGATACATAGAGTTGTCCCTTCTCCCAAATCTTTTCTTAGGGGAAAATGATGCTTCAGAGGCCCTTTAGCTCAGCATTTCCAGCTCTGAAAGGTGTTTCAAATTGCTCATGTCCTTAAAGCAGCAACAGTATTGGTTTTCATTTCCACTAAAATAATCAGCAAATTAAATGTTTATTTAAACACCATTTCCCTCTTACATGGGACAGGTTTAAAGCCTCCAAGTATATTTTGAGGAAACCAACTTGGTGGTAAGTGAAGATTAGATGAATATGCTCATGAGTTATACCTTAGTTTATAACACAGATAAACACTACTGGGTCCATCCGTTACTATCACACATTTTTAATTGTTTTTCTTCTTCATTGTATATTGTTTACATTTGTTCTCAATTCTGTATTAATGAGGAACTTAATGAGCATAATTCTGCCAATTTTACCCTAGATACTTTTCTCCAGATCCATAAATTTCCATCATTTGAAAAAAATAATTATACAGAATATCAAGCTATCTCTAATATTTTAAAACATAATGTAAGGGAGAAAAATATATCAGGTTATTGATGCATCCTGTCTATAACCAATAATCTAGTATGGAAATAAACACTGATGCTGCTTTGAGGTCCAATCTAGAGTAGAGAACAGATCAGAATGATTCTGTATTCCCATTATACTTCAGCTCAACTACATAGTCCATTCCTCCTGCCTGAAAGGCTATCCTTCAGCTCCTTTTTATACCTGGTGTTCTCACTTAGCCTTAATCTACAGCTCAGGTATTCCATCCATTGGGAGAAGTAATCTTCCTCGCTTTTCCCAAGCTGTGTCTATTGCTCTTCCCTGAGCTTTCCCCTAGCTCCTGCAGGCAGATGTATTCTTCATAGCTGTATTTTTGAAAATAGTCATCAAGTCTCTCCCCTCCCTTGACCCTGAGCTGAAATGAGGGACAGTCTGGTCTTTCCAGTGTCTTACACATTCAGTATGTTCAGCAAATCTTTCTTGAATGGATAAGAGCAAGCAGAATTAAAACAATTAGAAACTGGAAAGGACATGGAGGGAGAGCATTTCAGGAAGAAGAAAAGTATATGCAAGTAAAAAGAATGAAAAAAAAAAGACTGACATGCAAAAAATGTGTTAAAGGAGCAATATATGAATCCACAGGACTGTGTGATATTGTTCAAGAAGAAAAGTCCTAGAAAATGCAGTGGGGAATTTAAGTTAGTCAGGAGAGGACCTTAACAGACATCCACTGTCTACTCTGCTTGGACTAGCAGAATAGACAATATAAATTTATTTACTCATAGTTCTGGAAGCTTACAGTTAGCAATCAGGATGCCAGCCTGGGTAGTATCTGGTGAGAATTTCCTTCCAGACGTATGACCTTCTCATGGTATCATTACGTAAGAAGACCTCTTCTTATGGGGAGGATTAAACCCACCACGAGGGTCTCGCCCTCCTGTGAAGTTAATTACCTCCCAAAAACTTCATCTCCAAAACCAGAACACTAGGAGGTTGGACTTAAACCTATGAATTTGAAGGGGATACAATTTGGATAACACTGAGTGATTACAAAACTAGTTCTACCTTAATGAAGTGAACCGAAGAGGTGCCCACCATTTATACTTGCCATTTCCAAGGTTCCATTTAAGACAGTGAATGAAACCCCAGAAATCAACATTTTCAATAGAAGGAACTTTAAAGTCCAAAGGCAAGAGCAAAACAACCTTTTAATTTCTGAGATGAATGAGCAAAGTAATTTTTGTGAGCGGTATCTTCTATTCCTACAACAGCCATAAATCATACCTTTGAGAGCTATACCATTTTACTTTTAAATGTACATTTTGAAAAGAATACAGTCATTCCTTATTATGCTTTTTTTGTACAATTTCATTGCATTAATCACTAGTCAAAGAGTTCTATTGACTCTACGTCAGGGAAACTATTTGTTATATTCACAACCCAAGTGCCCACTGATTAGCACCGGCATTTTGCATTAGTTATTCAGGATGGTAGTATATTCCTCCTCTAAGATTTACTACTTGAGCCATTTTTCCATAGTTCATTTGTCATCATTTTCCAGGTCTGGATTTCTTTCATTTGAGGCATTCTCTTAAGAATTATAATCTACAGTATGTTGTTTTTATCCATCTGAAAATTTTATGTTCATTTGCAAATGATTCTTTCCAAGATTGAGAAATCTGCCTGATTTGCAGAAAGTTGTTGCTGCCTAAAGATTTGCTAGGCAAGTTCCATTGATAGATAGTACAAATATACAGTGTTAATATAATAATAAGCAAACTCCAGAGTATTTCCATAGCTCCTGACTATCGAATGATATACAAAAATATATGACTTGGGGACAACTGAATTTGTTTCCACACTTTGAGTTCTGCTTGCATTAGACTGGTTCACAATATTAGATTGAATCCCAAGGTGCTAGTGATAATCGTCAGCTGTTTTTCTTACTCAGACTCTTTGTTTTCTTTCACTATCTATGTACTTTTGAAAAAAATTAGGAAAAGAATGTTTTTAATTGAATAATCTGTATTCTATCAGGTATTCCTTTTCCCTAGGAAAGTATATGGAAACTTACTTTGCCATTTTTATTCATTCTGCCAGTGTAGTATATTGATGAGAGAAGTGAGGTCCAATAGTGTTAAAATAAGACATGAAATATTGATTAATTCTTTTTTAAATTCACTTTTCACTCCTGAGGATAGCAGATTTCAGAAGCTGTTGCCAATAATGTGCTCTTCAATAAACTTCCATTATTGGGAGAGTCTTGATTCCCCATCAGACTTTGATAAATTATTTTTATGCTTTTGAAATGTTAGCTTGGACTGCCCCAGGCTTTGTTTTCATCAGTTCATGGAAGAAGTAAGTAAGAAACAGAATTTAGGCTACAAAATTTGAGCCAAATTTCCCCCAAAGGAATCAGTCCCTGAAAAGGAAGCAGTCATGGAGACTGAGTCTACTGGACTTCTTGTCCTCGTTCCCTGATACTGTCTTCCATTCCACACTGCACATCCCTTCTTATAGACCAGGACTTACCCATTAGATCCAGGTCAAGTGAATTTGCTCACTTCTAGGGTTATGTTAAAAGGTAAGATGATGATTCAATATTAACTGGACTTGATATCTTCAGATATCCTTGTAAAGAAGGAGAAGGAAGGAAGATGCTTGGCTGGATGATGATCGCTAGTGGGACAGCAGGTAGGCAGAGTTGGAACTATTGATAAGGAGAACCTGGAATGTTAGAATCAGGGACATCCTCAGGGCAGAGAACCCTAAGACAAAAGTAGGCAATGGGAAGTCAAGAAATCTCCTGTCTTTGGGGGAACAAATGAACGTAGAACAGAGGAGAATCTAGTACAATGCGAAAGAGAACTTCACAGGACAACTCTCAACACCAAAGATTTATATCAGGTGTTGATAGTGTCCAAACTGAGAAACACTAATATAAAGAGAAGGCACTGTTATTTTGCCCAACAAATATAAGCTTCCTGAGTTCAGAACCCAAGCCATTGATTGAGCTAATGATGTTTGATGATCAGTAGAACATCCTGCAAAATAATATTAAATTCAATGTAATCCAGGGTTCTTTTGAAGAGTAACCATTTCATTTTCCTCAGTTCCATCTGTGAAATTATCCAGAAGGAAAATTCACTCACTAGAAGTTTCAGCTCTCCAAACAATAGGAAAAAAAGGCCTCACCGTATGTTTCCAGAAATGAGAAGACAAAAGAGCATGATCATAACAGCCAAAAATATTGAGATTAGTGAAAATAGGATAGCTTGACGTTCAATGAATCCCTCAGACATGTGATAGCCTTTAGACATCAAGTAACAGGGTAAACATCAAAGAGCAAGGTAGCTTATATCTGATTGTTAAATAAAGGTAAAAAAAATCATATTTTAAATATTATGCTTTCAAGCAAGTGTTATATCAATGTGTTGGCAGCATCATTTTTTCCAAGAGGTGAGCAAGTAAATTTAAGTACTTTCCAAGTGGTAAGTATCTTGATTACTAGGGAGCAGTGTAAGCTTGGCCAGTGGAAACAAATGATTGATAGTTTCCTCTTTACACGCCTGCCTTTATTTTCTCCTGCATGGCTCATTATTCTGCTGCATAATTTAAGCTTTCCTATTGAACTGAATTAGGGGCTTAAATTCTTTTATCATCCCTATGGGAATCTTGATTGTTTATTTGTAGATGACAATAATTGTTTTTATCGATCCCCAAATGCAGCAGGTATAGAAAGCGCTGTGCCCGATGGCCAGCTAGTACGTAGTTAGTGCCACATGCATGAGTGACAAATTACAAGACATTATTTGGTCCCAGAGGAGACCTCTAAGAATTTTTTCAGGCAGATGATAGTTATCACTAGGTCTCTTCAAGCTGAAAAGCAAAAACAATTTCATATATATCAGCTCAAGTCTTTTTGTTGTTTTTACTGAACCACAAAAGATCTACTTGGGTACAATTTATACTTCACCATTTCTAATATGAGCACACACAGGAGAACTTGGAAATGGTCCATTTATAAGAATTTCCAAGATCCAGTGGCATCAGACCAGTGAGTTCCTTCAGGGACTCAGATTACCAAGGCATTTATTCAGAAGAATTATTGGATTCGTCTAACAGATGCCATTATTTCATTGCAGGCATCATTATATGGATATGGCTCTGAGCATTTTCAGAAGAAACTACTTTGCTAACCCCAACATATACTGTTAGTTGAAAACCTCACCTGATTTCATAACCCAAATATATCAGAGGCAGAAGGGAAATATAACTGTCTAATTAAATGCTATTTGTAGAACAGGGCACTTGGTACCAGAATGGGGGTGCAGTAGGGTGGGAAATGAACCTCCCAGTCTAAATCAAACACAACACAGCGTACTTGAAGATCTTTTGGGCTAATTACTATGCTCTGTCTACCCAGAAACACATTAATCAAGTTAGGCTTAAAGTAATCAAGTATCAGATATATGATCAAATTTTCTTAAAAGATGATAGGTGGAAAGTTCTTTGACTAGATGGCAAACCCTGAAACTCTTGACCCTCTTTTCTTATGGTAAAGAGAAGATAAATATATAGATGATCCACTGCAGCTATTATACTCTCTCCATTAAGGTTTCTGTTCTTAAAGCTTGTCTTTGAACTCCCAGAAGTGACTATGTAGGCTAGACCGGAATAGGCCAAGAGAGCTTGATTTTTCGTTTGTTTTTTGTCTTTTGTTTTTTGTTTTTTCATTTTTATTGAGGTAACTTTGATTCACAAAATAATACAAGCCCATATATGAAAATTCACCACTCACACACCATGTCCACCACCAAATTGCAAGAAGTCCTCCACCACTCTCCATTGGGCCCCACCACCACTTGCTCCCACCTGATACCTTGCTTCCAGTTGTTAACCTCAATTCTGTTGTCAAAGTCCAAAGTTGGTTTTGCTTTATCTGTTCATTTGCTTTGTTGCTTCGTATTCCACATACAAGTGACATCATCAGTATTTGCCTTTCTACTGTTTTATTTTACTTAACAAAATCTCCTCTAATTCATCCAGGTTGTCAAAATGACAGGATTTCATTTTGTCTGTAGATTGTTCTATTATGTATATATACAACATCTTTTCTTATTTATCTGATGATGGACACTTAGTTTCCAATTCTTGGCTATTGTAAATAATGCTACAATAAACAAATGGGTGCATATATTTCTGAGAATTAGTATTTTTGTGTTTTTTATGTAAATACCCAGAAGGGGGTTGATGAGATTCTCAATTATTTAAGGCACATAATGCTACTTTCCATAATTTACACTCCTACCAACAGTGTAAAAGGTGTTCACTTTTCTCCACATCTTCACCAGCATTGTTATTTCTAGTCTTTTGAATAATAGCCATTTTCACAATTGTGAAGTGATGTCTCATTGTTGTTTTGGTTTAAATTTCCCTAACCAGAGAAGAGGAACATCTTTTCACGTACCTGATGGTCTTCTATATACCTCCTTTGGAGAAATGGCCACAATTATTCTAACCATTTTTTTTTAATTACTGCAATATTTGTTTTATTGTTGTTGAGGTTTAGAGTTATTTATATATTTTTTAATATCAAGCCCTTGTCAGATGTATGATGTGCAAAAATACAGATATCTCCAAGAAGAGCTTAGTTTTTAGAGCAGGGATCCACAGGTCACACAAAAACATCCCCCCATTATCCTAGAGCAATTCTGGATAGAACTGACAGTCAGCAATTCTGTGGTGGAATAGAGTCTTAGAAAAATATAGAGAAGTAAAAACAATTTTCCCTAATTGAAATTTGTATTTTTCCTACACAAATTAGGTTAATCCTCAATTGTATGGTGCAGTTGTGTCCTTAGTCATAAGTAGTCATTCCAGCACCTTCCATAAGCAGTAGTGTGAAGCTGCAAAGCATGGAGCTCCTTCCCCCAAAGTTCAGTGACTATAGCCAGTAACATTGCAACACAAAATCTGGCTTTGGATGCACCCCAGACATTTAGTGGTATCCCATCTCAAAAGTGTGCATTAAGCATGATCTGATCAGTTGATGTGTTTATAATTTCACATCCAACATTCATGGAGGATGGTACTGTCTGATGGCTAAAGCTTAGAAATGACTGACTATTGATAGCAATGATTATAGAAGCTTTTGACTTCAGAATTTGAAGAAATTTTATATAAGACAATTCTACCACCTCATTACAGATCTAGGAAACTGAGATGACCAAAGAGGCTAAATAAGTTGTCTACAGCCTCACTCTTGAGTGGTGGCAGAGCGGCGTGTGACACAGCTATCCTCTCTCTCAGTTCTGTTCTGCACCCTCCTACCTGAAACACATGGACTTATGCTTTGTTGTACCGCATTGTTATTAATTAGCATGTGTGCTCCCCTCATGCCCTGGTGGAGCAGCAGTCAGTCAACCGGCTTCAAAGGAATAAGCCACATAACCTGGGTTCAAGACCTGGTTCCGGGGGAAACAACCAGCATGAACAATCAAATTAAAAAATGAATAAAATGTTTCCTCCTCCTCTCTCTTCCTGCCTGCCTACTTGCCTTTATTCCTGCCTGCACCTTTCCTTTAAAAACAAAAAAATTCATCCCCATCTTCTAGCATAGTCAGTGGTACATAAGAGGATCCCAATAAGGGTTTACTGAAAATATAAATAAACAGTGAATAAGGGAGACCTCTTTTCACTCCCCTTGTTCAAACAAATGCTGTAACTCTTAGTGCTCTCAACTAGTGCTTGGTCAGCCTGCTAATGAAGGATAGGATACAAAGGTAGAAAAGCTAGTATGAGAAGGCAAGAAGAAAAAAATTGTTTACAGTTCAGTAGGAATAATAACCAGAAAAAGTCAGTACATAGACAAAATTTCTAGAGTCGATTTGGGAGATTTTTGTCAAGATTCTTTCCTCTTCTGATCTCTCCCAATCTTCATATCAGGACTTTCTAAGCAGATGGTACTTTAAACTGTTCCAACATCGTGGCTCTTCCACAGACCCCAGAATGCAGGTTGACTGCAAGATCAGATGTATAATAAGCAAAGATGCTCTTTAGAGTATTTCATTTCCCTGTATACATCTTCCCACCCATTTGGCACTCATTCCTAACCCATGCGGCTCCACTTTTCCTATTACAGAGGAAAGTGCATATAACTCAGCATGATCATGTTTCTGGAATATTTTCCATTTAGAAGACATACCAGGAGATATAAAGAAAGGCTACTTACATTTCGCCATTTCAGATTCAGTGACAAGTAAGCAGAAGGGATAGATATGTATGGACTGTGCTTGTCTCTTCTTTCAAATCCTCCAAAATCAATGAAAAGAAAGGGTCAAATATTTCAATTATTAAGCTCCGCTGTGATTTTGTGCTGTGCCCCTAATGCTTGTATAAGTAATTTGATAGTAACCAGTGCCTGTTTAAAAAAAATAAGGATTCGGGTTTCTAATTATACGAAGTGATGGCTTGGTACTGGAGAACAATATCCCTAAAACTGGATGTCAGTGGGAGGCAACTGCTGGCTGGAGAACTGTACCCAGAGTCAGAGAGTGGCTATCAGAGGCTGAGCATCAGTGATAGAAGAATAGCTAACTATGCCCCATGAATCAAGATACCTAGATAGAAGTCAGAAAATTTAGACTTTTTCAGAAGTGCTGCTATGTAGTGACCAATCACTGGGCTGGACCTCATGCCCCTAAGAGGGGAATTTTATTTTTTATGATAATTTTAGTATTCTTTTCATATTTCTATATGCATTTTTATAATTGTATTATTTGCATTGCTGTACGCATTTTAAGATGTCGACATGGCATCTGAGTCTGTGAACATTGCACATCACCACCAGAGTTCCAGTGTCCTTCATCGTCGCCTTGTTCCCTCCTTTCTCCCCTCCCTCCTCCCTCACCCCTGGTAGCCACTGTCTAGTGTCCTGTGACTTCGTTTGTTTTATTTAATTAGTTTCCACAAATGCGTGAGAACACCCAGTACTTCTCTTTTTATTTCTGGCTACTTTTGTTTAACATGATCCACTGCAGTTCCATCCAGCTTGCTGCAAAAGCCACTATTTCATCTTTTTTCTTTTCAGCTGCATAGAATTCCACTGAGTCTATACACCACAGCATCTTTCTCAAGCCGTCTGTTGATGGGTTTTTAGGCTACTTCCATGTCTTGGCTGTTGTGCATTGTGCTGCTGTGAATATAGCGGTGAGGATATTTTTCCTGATTAGAGATCTTGTATTCTCTGGGTACATGCCTAAGAGTGGGACTGCTGGATCAAATAGTGGTTCCATTTTTATTTTTTGAAGAATCTCTATGCTCTTTTCCCAAGAGGTTGCACTAATTTACATTCCCATCAGCAGTGTAGGAGGGCTCCTCCTTCTTCACATCCCCTCCAACACTTGATGTTTCTAGTCTTTTTGTGATAGTCCTTTCTCATTGATGCGAGGTGGCGTTCACTGTGTTTTTACTTGCATTTCTCTGACGATGAGTGATGCAGAACATTTTGTTCAGTGTCTACCATGTGCCTTCTTTAGATTGGTGTCTATTAAATTCTTCCGCCCTTTTTTGAGTGGCTTGTTTGCTTTTCATATGATCTCTACATATTTCGGAGGTTAAACTTTTGTCTGATGTATGATTTGCAAATATCTTCTCCTCCCATTGCCTTTTTGTTTTGATAGTGATTTCTTTTACACGACAGAAACATTTTAGTTTGATGTAGACTTAAAGGAATAATTTTAAGGAGATAGGCAGTCATATGCTTTAGAAAGAACTGAGTCATCTTGGCTAAAGACAAGTATGGAAATGTAGCCTTTTATCAAAATATTACCTTGAATTTTTTGAACTTGGTAGACCCTCCAACCCATTTATCTGCACCAGCCGCCCTTTCTCTTCAGTGACTATGCTTGTTTCTCTTCCTTCAGCCTTGTAAGCACACATCTTATTTGCGATGTTGCCCTTAATAGTTTCTCTTCCTGGAACACCTTTCCCGCATACAGTCAGCTGGACAGGTAGCCTCTCACCTCCCCCCAGGAGAAGAAGTCTGTGCCCTTCCCCTGGCTGCATGTTGGTATGAGGGTCACAAGGAAAACAAAGCACAGTCAAGAACTAGTGAAACACTATGCAGGTAGCGAGCAGACAGACGGAGCAGCTCCAGTGGTGGGCCTCCACACCCCACAGTCAGCAGGTCCTTCCCAGCAGCCGACACAGAGTCCTTGGCCTACATGCGGTCCTCGTGTGCTACAGGATGAAGGATCTCATCCTCTCTGCAGGGGACAGATATCACAGTGGCCTTGGCCAGATGCCAAATGGCAGACATGCTGAAGCAGAACAAAGGAGCACACACTGAGTCTGAAAGAGGAAAGCTATAGCCATGCAAGTGACAAGTGGAACACAAATTGCATGAACTTATCTGATAATAAGGAAGTGTTCCAGATTCAAGGACACTTTTTTTTTTCTTTAAAAAGGCAGAGAAAGTATCTTTATTTTATGTTTATTTAGCTGTTCACACTGGCTATTTTCCCCCGAACACAGGACTCAAGCCCAGGGGTATGTGGCTTGCTTCTTGGAGGAAACTGTCCCAACTGCTGCTCCAGCAGGGTGCACCTCATGGACCATTGTTAATGTAGTCAAGACAGGGGTCAAAAAATTGCATGAATGGATTTCCTTTCCCAGTATGGTCCACATGATTTCTTCCTGTCCCTCCCCCATTCTCCCCACCTTTTTTTTTTCCAGATGGTTGCTCTCTTTATCAAAGAAATATTCCCTGGCAAGCTTTATAATACAGGCAGCCCTAAATCCAATCCCCTGGCCTCCTTAAAGACAAAAGCATTGATTGTTTGCATAACTACTGTATTCCCAGCATCCACAATGTTAAGCATATAGCAGGTGTTTAACAAAAATGTGTTGAAGGGATTGGTAACATAAGCCCTTGCGAAAGAGAAAGCTTGTCTCAAAATACCCGGAAAGCAGTGAAGGAAATTTTTCCAATGTTTTCATAGGCCAAGTCATTCAATTACACTGCAGCCAATTTACATTTAGAAACCCAACAAGCCTTATAGAAAGTGATATGTCCAGGTAAGCAAGATAAAACTTTTATCACGCAGTTCCCATTAAGGCTCCAAGCAAATTTTAGAAAACCTGTCCTGATACACAACACTAATTTGTGTCTTACAGAAAATCAAATAAATTATTTTTCACCTGAAGGGATCAAGATTAGTTGACTTCAGATATTTACCATATGGCTTCCCTTCCATACAACATAGCTTCTAGGCTTAAGGTAGTAAGAGTCGGAGCATGTGGATAAATTGTTCAAAGATAATTCAAAATAACCGTCTATCTTTGACAGATTATCATTTTCTTAAGGCTTTTTTCCTGATAACAAGTGCTATGTCTTTGATAAAAGTGTCATTTCACACCACATCTTGTGGTTGCCCTGTGTATGTTTTCTGTGCTTTGTTTTGTTTGTTATTGTTTGTTTCTGTTCCCTCCACAGAGTCCAGTCTGGCTCTTATCTCAGCACGGGTTGGTTCACCTTCATTCTGGCCATGGATGCCTGTTACAGTATTCACGTCTACGGGATGATAAATGACACCTACTGCAAGTGAGATCACAGGAAATTATTTTTATGCATCTTCAATTCTGATATCTTGTCAAAATATCACAATTCATTTTAATACTGTAAATCTGAAAAATAGACAAAGCCACAATTATTTCCCTGGTGTGTTTGTTGACATGACATTTTATTGTCAGTGCATCAAGTTGTGACTTTCAGGGGTGATAAAAAGAAAAATATTTACCACAGTCTAATGTCAAATGTCAGAAGGAACATTTTCCTCTTAATCAGTGCCATATCAGAACTGTGTTTTGGAAATATAGAGCAAGTGGAGTGGTTATTTAATTTGCAAATCAAGTTTGTCATTTCTGCTGCTCTAATGGTTTGAGGATGGGTAACTATTGAATGGTTATATTTGATCACAAAGGACAGAACGTCCTCAGAGAAACTGACAGCTTAACAAGAATATTTAGAAATCGTATTTCATTAATAAGTAATATTTCAAATCCTTATTTAAAGTGGGCATGTTTATCTGCAGTCTATCCCCACTGGTGGCATAGTTTCTAACCAAATAATAAATGAAATTCTCCATGCTTTATCAAGGTAATCAAATATATTTCTCCACCAACAATTGACAAAATAAATTCAGAGTGAGTTTTAATTATATTTTCAAAACGGTGCTTAGTCACAACCTTTATGATCAAATATTTCTACCTAACTATAAGCGTAATGAGGTATAGATGAGCTAAATATATTAATCTTGAAAAATCACAAAGCTTCTTCAGGCCTACAAGAGTGTCAGGCTCTGCAAACTTTGCTTCCATTACACACCATTTCCTCCTTCAAAGAATAGCTATATGTACTGGTGTGATATATACATTTCATTTGATTTATTGAAGTACTAAGGACCCAGTACATCTTCCTAAAAGCTTTTATACATAACAGCTTTTAACTGAGTTCATGGACAAGAATCATGCATGGGTTTGCAAGTAAATGCATTCACTGGGCACATAATGGATTCTTACAAATAAATGCTTCGTTCTTCATCTCAGTCTTCATCTTCTTTACTTTTTTTTTTTTCTTCTTTCTAGGACAGAAGGATATAGAAAAGTCCTCTACCATTACTATG
Source organism: Solenodon paradoxus (assembly GCA_004363575.1). Lineage (NCBI taxonomy): Eukaryota > Metazoa > Chordata > Mammalia > Eulipotyphla > Solenodontidae > Solenodon > Solenodon paradoxus. The sequence continues at coordinate 246,568 of RJWH01000002.1, forward strand.
AACAAGGAAGAGATGAATGTGATGAATATTTTCTTCATGAACATGCACCCTATGGGGGGCATAGATTTATCACTGAAAAAAAAGTGTTTGCTAAATGGGCCAAAAAACACAGAATAGTATTCACACACCCAAACTGGACTGTGTCTTGATGTTGGTTTTTCTGATCTTGCCACACCACTTGACATGATCATGATACTGCAGCTGTGATACTAATGGTGACGGTGGCGATGATAAAGACAACACCGTGATGATCGACTTCCTGTATATTCTCAGATAAGGATGGTGACTCTGCAAGTGATTTGAATTTTGGATTCCATGGAGGGCGGTTGTGTTCATGACGTTATTTCTGAAGGTTCAACACTACATACTGCACTTTATAATTTAACTGGAATTAAAATGAAGGCCAGTAATGTGGCAGCAGTGAAAGAGCTGCCGAGAATTTTTGAACAGGAAGTATCCTCCAAGAGTCATGGAACTTAGCCTCAAGAGGCAAAGTTACTCACTCCATGGCACCTGAGCAACTCGGTGACTCTAAATCATGGTTGGTTGTTAAAACACTGACCCAGGAAATGCTATCTGGGTATAAGTATCTTACCAGTTACTGGTTAGCCTGTGGGCAGCAAAGTAATATCTTTCTGAATAACTACATTTCTACAGTACTTCCTACAGTTAAGCTTCAGGCTATTATCTCCTTAACAATGCAGACATCCACCCATCAGGATTACTTGACTATCTCAAACACTTAATTCAAACTGGGCCAAACAGCAAATCTTTATAAATTTCACTCTCACCACCCCATTCTTACCGTCCCCAAACAATATAGCTAAACATTTTTATTAGAATGATTTGTATTAAGATTTAGTTATTTGGGGTTGAATCCTAAATATTTCAGGAGGCTACTTCAATGTGTAAGATACCAACACTGTAATAACATGTACTGTGAAAATATCCTAAACATAACCAGAAGGGTTTTCACTAGCTCTGCTTCAAAATCCAACAACACAAAGGAATATGCTTTTTAAAATCATGAAACAGGGAAAGAAAAGCATATTTTTTATGTCACTTTGTATCCTACCATACTTCACAATATATATTTATATATTCAAATTTCTATTTTATAGGCCCAAGATGTGTCCTCCACACATGACATTATTTTTGCCAAGTGCCAACTGTCAGACATGGAGAGGAAATTATTCCTTGAATTAAATCTGATCAGAGCTTTAGTCTTTTAGGAATGTATTTTTGCCACAGTATATCAGTTGTTGTACTATATTAACAACAGTAATAATGACCTTAATGTCCAAAGTGCTTTGTCATTTACTGTCCTTTCACATGTTCTGCCCCATATGACACCCATGACTACCCCACTGGGCTAACGCTGCACATTCTGACATCTCCTTGCAGATGATCTGTAGTTTGCTCTTTGCTCGGATATATTCCAGATTGCTCCCCTTACTAATATTTGTATAGAATAGTTTTTATGTAGACTAGTCATCGACTGATTTCACTGCCAAACACAATATATTTTATTAGGATTATGCAAGAAAGCATTAGAAGGATGTTCTTGGTCATAGACTGGGACCTCTGTAAACATAGATACTTTTGATTTTTTTTTTTTTTAATGTTTCTATTTAGGTGGGGGAAGGTGCGATAGTAGGCATAGCAAGAGAAAGAAAAGCAGAGTTCCCTGTCCCCATCTTAAGATTACTCTGTTCTCCATATATTATTGGTCATTAAATATTAGAGAGTTGATTGGTGAAGAGAGTGGCTGCAAAACCAAAAGCATCCTTGCAAATGATTCAAAAGACAGAAAAGCCAGGCATAATTTACAGCATGTTCTGGAGGTTGAAAGTGATGAAGTATTTCATCTCAGGAGGTACTTTAGAGGACTTGATTTTGCTATGTCCTATGATTAGTTATCAGTTAAGTAATAATGGACCATCCCAGGCAAGCGCCTCTTTTCTGCTCTCTTGTGCTGTGTCGGTACCCCCAGTACATCCATAAAAAACGACCAAGCGCCTTTTCCATCATTGGAATTGTTATTGTTGTTTTTTTAGGTGATTTTCAGTTCCCTGTATGTTAGTTTTTTTCCAGCTAATGTCCAATAGAAATGCACAGTTACAGGAAAATAGATACAAATGTTAAATTGTAACACTGTTTTGTTTTCTAAGACTGTTTGCCCCCTTATTATGATACAGTAGTTTCATTTTTAAATAAAAAGGAATCCTGGGTATTAGAAAGTTTCAGGGACTGACAATTTATTTAGTATTCTGGTAAACAGAGAGTCAGCTCTATTGTTTTTTAACACTTAGCAATGAGAAACCTTTGAAAACTTCTTGACTCTCCTGCCTCACCGTAACTTTCTTTGATGGAAACTTCTCTGGTTCCTGTATCCCTCTCTCTATGGCTCTACAGGAGAATAGGCAGGGCTTCCTAGGAAAGGCAAAGATGAACTCCTCTCCTCTCCTCTCCCCTCCCCTCTCCTTCCTTTAAAAGAAGAAAGAAACCATTACTCTAGTCTTTTGTCATTTTTTTTCTAAAACTAGAAAACAAAAACACATTATTCTTAATTTGGAGACCTAATTAGATTATGTCTATTATAATCAGCATTTTGATAGAACACGTGACTTATTCTTCTCCGCAGTCTTTATTCGTTTAAAGAAAAGGTGCAGGCAGAAATAAAGGCAAGTAGGCAGGCAGGACCCGGGACTCCAACCCTTACTCCTTCAGAGGCAATTGACCTTAGCTGCTACTCCACCAGGGCATCTTTTTCTTTGCTTCTATGCTCTGCTCTTCTTTACTTTCAGCTTCGTAATTCTGGTAGAAATGCAAATTCTAATTTCTTCCGTGCTGAGAAAAAATTTTCCATTTAAGATTATTTGATAAAGAAGAGCATGGTAAAGGAGAAATCCAAGGAGAGTACCTGGTTCTGCAAATTTCTGGTCCATTCCACCAGTTCTAGGCAGCTTGAGATTTCTTCCAGCATCTAAACGTTAAAACATATGACAGAATTCACTTATCTGTATCACAGAAGTCAATTAACATCTATAAAAAATAAAATACTTTAGTATCATCCATGGCTCTAGGCAAATGGACTATGGAAAATGGTCACAATCTGCTGAAGTCAGCATTTAGAAATGCAAGCTAAAAGAATAATTCTGTAGAATCCTAGGAAAAAGCAAGGGAATTAAAATATTTGAATCCTTCCTAAGTTAGTCTAGTTAGTGACAAGTAGTCATGATTTATATTGGTATGATGGTCATGTGAATAAGAAATATTTTAGAATACATTACTTTACATTGCTATCAAAAATATCCAAATAACAGTTTGGAGCATATTGTGTACAGATGCACATTGAATCTGTGAGTTTGTATATATAAAGGCACACATGCTATTTTCACTGATGTATATGAATTACAGAAAAATCTATTTTAGACTTCATCTGAAAATTTGTTAATTTTGAATTCTGCTGAAAAAGAAACAATCCAAATTAAATGTACAGACTTCATAAAATAATATATAATGGATGGTCAGAAGAATAAAGCTGAAGAAGCTGTTTAATCTAGAACTGAGAACACGAGATACCAGGGTTGTCACGTCAGTCCTGGAAATATACTAATCTGTACCGTAGGCTCTGCCAAGATTGCAGCTCACTAAAGTCACACTGAAGATCACAACAGGCTTCATTCACTCTGAAGTGAATGAGCGTTGGTCCTCCTGTTCAAATAAGCCTGTCTTTAGCATAAACAAATGCAGATTTGCATGATTTTTGTGATATGACTAGACAACTGTGATGATCATCAAAAAAGAAAATTATGTAAGGAAATTGCTCTTTGAGGATTTGGAACGAACCTGCCAATATCAGAGCAAGAATCTGAACTGGGGACTTTGCTGACCCTTTCAGAACTATCTAGCCCTCAGGAAAGAATAGCTGATTATTTCTTTAGGAAAAAAAAGACAGCACTAAAGTACTTCACCTGGTGGTGTTAATTGGACATTAATTATGAACTTCATTTAAATTTAATAATCAAAGGGCTCACTTTTTTCTTTTAACAACATACCCATCTAGCATTTAATACAGAATGTCAAATGAAAAGACAAATTCTGTTGTCCAGTGTCAGTTGTTTACTTGTCTTAACAAAAATAAATGATTTGAGTGCCGGGGCCATGGCGGAGGAGTCGGGGGTGGGGGGGATGCCTTTTCCTTAATTACATTTTTAAAAAGCAAGATCTCATTGTTTTAATAATTTACATAGATTCAGTAACTGAAGGAGCCTGTACTGGCCTTTGTAAGTAGTCTAGACGTCGGTTTTTTTTTTTAAAGGAACGGTGCTGGAAACAATGAAGGTGAGCAGAAGCAGGCAGGAAGAGAGAAGAGGAAAAAACACTTTATTGTATTTATTCCTCTTGGATGTTCTGTCCAGCCTCGGGATATGAACCTAGGATCTTGGTATACATGTGGAAGGCACCCAACTACTACTCCACCGGACTTTTAGATCTGCAAGGGGCATTTGAGACCAGCCCATTAAACCTCTGTGCCTTAGAGTTGAAAAAAAGACCTATAGAGGTGAAGTGACTTGCCAGTGACTATAAAATAAACAAAAACAAATGGCAGTTCCAAGGCTCAAATTTTAATTCTCTAAGATGTCCACTTTTTTTTTTTAAAGTAGCTGGAAAAATACATAAATGATATACTAGATGAGTTTATTCCTGGAAACCAAGCACACCAACTAATTCTGAGTCTCATGATCAGAGAAATCCTTGCATGGATGCGTGAGGTAGACATAGTCATATAATTGAAGCATGTATTCCATAATTATCAATATTTTCTATCATCTACATTTATTGTTTCAGACTACACCATGTTTCATTATGATGAAATTCTAGAACAAGTTGAAGGAATGTTAGCGTTTCCTTTTCATTTGTTATTGAGAATGATCGAACTACTGACAATCCTGAAAGTCGTGGAGTGCAGAAGTTGCTTGCTGTCCCTGACAGCTCCTGTTTTCAAACTATCCTCAGAGACTAGGTGTCCTCATCCTTGAGTCAATGCAGCTGCCTGCATTAGTGTTATAATCCATCTATACCAGCCGGTGAAATCCTACCCTTAGGTTTCACACACATATCTGCACTGGACATCATCTTTGAGTTTAGGAAGGTAAATTAAAACCTGAAATGTCCCACAATCCATGTAGGATTGAAAGAATTGTTTCCATTCATATAAAAGTTAGACAAGGAAAATTTCGAAACTATATGCAACAGGCTCTGAAACTGGTTCCTGTGACTCTGAGATAGCATGTTGCTCTGTTGCTTGTTTTTGCTGAGCCTTAGTGAAACCCCTAAGTAAAATTCTATGTAAATCACTAAGGCATCAACCCAAAACTGTCCTTGGGCATTGTAACATTTCAGAAAACCTTATTTAGTGCTTTTTTGTTTGTTTGTTTCAGAATAGGCACAATTCATTTATGTAGTGGAAAGCTCTTCTCTCTCCAAAGATACGTCTTTTTTGTTCATGCCTTGGAGACTTCAGAAAAATAGCTCATGATCATAAAAGTGAAGAATATCTTGATGAATAAATAGCCAACTACTAAATTTATATTTACCTATACAATGAGCAGTTTGTTCTAAGAAATTCCAAAGGGACCAAACTAGGGCATTTCGTGATTCCTTGTTACCAAGTCTACAAAGTACTAATTTCCTTGTGTTTAACTTGATTGCCATTGCTACTGAGTAAATATTCATTTTTATTATATACAGTATATTTTATGCTTCACTCATTTTTCTGAGTTCACACAATTTTTGCTGTAGTCTTTCATTCACTTTACAAACCTGTAATCTTCATTTATTTTTGGAAAAGACTGTAAATGCACAGTTGTACATTTGGTAAGTGTTGTTTGGTTGGGGTGTTTTGGAGTTTTTTCTGACATCATATTGCTTTATCTATAATCACCAGGCCCAAAAATGAAACTTACTAAGTGGCAAAGGCTATTGTTATATTTTATTGGGGTTTACTTTTACAATAACTTAAGTGGAGATAGTATGTGTCATTGAAAGAGAAAAAAGGGAGGTAGAGGTAGGGGAAGGAGGGGCCAGTGGAAGTCATCTGATATATTTGATACTCAAGGCAAAAGTTTGTCTAGGATACTACTGCCAACAATGATAACAGAAAATTCTGGTAGCTCTGATTGGTTGTCCATATCAGCTAATAATGATGAGATCTATTTCCTTCCTTGTTGTGTTAGACCTGTTAGCAAAATTGGATTAGTACGTAAGTTGCTCACAGCGGAGAGATTTTGTTCTTCCTCTCCCTTCATCACCTTCCACTACATCTTTCTCCACCCCTTTTTTTTTCTTTTTCAGGAAAACTCGGCACTCTCACAATTGAACATCACACTTGGATAGTTTCTCATTTTACAAATCAGCTTATAGTACTCTTCAAAATGTAGGAGATCTTTATTTGATCTTAAAATGATTTGGGAAAAATGTAATAATGATTTAGGCTTATATGCTTTTTTTCTCCCTTACTCCTTCAGCTCTGGGTCTTGAACCTAGGTCCATGGTTTCATAACCTGTGCCTTATCTGCCTGAGACACAGGGAAAGGGATGGGGCGGTGGTAGGAGGACGTTATATGCTGCTTTATTGAGTACTCTATACCTCATTAAATCCCCTTCAATACTATATGAGGTACATAGTGTTACTATACTGTTCCATATATAAAGAAACTGAAGCACAGAGAAGTTCGTTTATTTGTCCAGACTTGCATAGCTAGTGATGGAATAAGGTCTGAATCCAAGCAGTTTGATCCATAGTCTATACCTAGATGGGAGAGGCTAATGGATGTAACCAAATTTAAAATATCAGGATGTTAGCAGAATAAGATCATTTTTTTCTTCACTTTAGAATATGAGCCCATGTAGACGCTCCACTTCAACCAGCTTGTCTCCAAGGATGGCTCAGATATGGGTTCTTTCCTTCATGTGGCTTCAATTTCCTCTGCATTGTTGGATTCCTCTTTGTTTGGTCTGCTAATGAGAAAGAGGGCAGGAGGTCTTACGTTGAAAGGTTTTGTGGGCAAATCCAGAAGTAGTATGCATCATTCCACCCACATTCTATGGGCCAGGCTCAGTCATGTGGCCTGGTTGTGAGGTTTGCTTTGTAGTATATCCAACAGGAAAAGAAACAAGGCTGAGTGAACACATAGCAATATCTGCCATAATACTCTTACTCACGATAACATAAGACTACAAAATCACTCTGCCTTGTGCAACTCTTTAGAATAATTGTTTATGTGAATGATCTATATTCAAGATTTAAAAATAACTGAGAAAAAAATCTTTACATCGATGTTAGTACCCACACCAAAAACAGAATAAACCAAGGAATAAAATACCTTATTACTCTAGATCTTATGATGCTAAAAAGAGAGGATATGCTTTCCTTTACCCCAGGAAGAAAAGAGAGAAACTGGTAAGACAGAAGTATTTACAGTAAGTTAACTCATCTAATAGTAAAAGAAACATGACTTTTAATATCCTCCTGATTTGTGGTTAAAATAAGATAGATCCATTTTTGCCGCTGATGAAACTTTGTGTTTGTGTGCTTATTTGCCTTGCAAAATGTTGCAAAAGTTAATGTCCCTTGCAAGTTTCCTTTGGTCTTCAGGTCTATGTATTGCTGCAATTTTTTTTTTCAAGTTAAAAATGAAACTGCTGGGTCTCGTATCTCAAAATTACAGATATCTCTCATATATCCCCTCATTTTTTCTGTTCATATTGGCATATGAACTTGCTCATGGAAAAAATGATCTGATGTGTCGTAAAAGGGTTGTCCATCACCTAAACAGCACAAGCATTCCCTTGGAAAGAGAGCCTTCATAATTATTGTTTCTTTAGCTTCAGCATGTCTGTTCTTTTCACGATATTTTCTAATCTTTGACATAATCTTTTTTTAGATATGTAGAAATCCTTTTCCTTTATTACTCATAGGGTTTCACACTACACCTTTTCTCACCTAACAGGAAACAATTTGCTGTCTCGGGGGAAATACTTTGATTATTACCATGTAAGTTATGTGAGTTTGTCCATTGAGAGAGTAATTGAGACTCTAAAAATAAAACAGAGAAGAGAATCTGTCAGTGATTACCATCTTCCCGATCAATATGAAATTCCTTTTAAAGACAAGAAAACTATGGCACCTAGTTGATAAATGACATTGGTTAGATTTTTTTTATAAGAGTTGCAACTGGTGATAATATATTAAAGAGCTACAAGGACATACTGCTTTGTTTAATCAGAGTGGTGGTTCTTTCTATTCCTAAAATCATAGATGAGCCTTTTGAATATTCAAGTATACAATGTGTGTACAGGAACAACATCATAGCCATGTACTGTTGAGTTCTTTTGTTTGTTTTGTTTTATTTTTTAGGATAGGTGAAGGCAGGAATGAAGGCTAGTAGGCAGGCAAGAATAGAGAGAGGAAGAAACATTTTAATTTGTTTCATTTATTTGTTCATCCTGACTGTCCTCACCCAACTCACATCAACCCTGGGGCACAAACCTGGGAGAGTGGGAGGCAAAGATGGTGGACACAACTACTATTCTACCCCGGCTCCAGACAAGGGTTTTTAATCTCTCACTAGTAAAACTTTTTAAACATACTGTTAACTATATTTGTAAAATCACTTAAAAATGATATTCCAAAATATACATGATATTCCAAAATAATTTTACTCTAAATGCTCAGAAGTATAGCATATACAATAAAACTTTCCTAGAATGAGTTTCTGTCTTCCTCGGTAGTTCTCCTTCAAATTAAAATGACTGGTTCAAGACATCTTTTGATGATGCTGATTATAATAGATTTTATCTCTTTTTTTTTTCCCAAAGACAACTCCATAATCTTTGGTGGATAAAAGGGCATTAAAGTTGCATGAGGATATTAAAGTCATGTAAATGGAACTGTGGATCATGCAGAGCTGGTGATAGTGGATATTGTGAGTGACTGTTAAATATGGAACAACAGAAAAAAAGGGAAAAAAGTGTTAAACAATACAACATGCAGATTCAAAGAAAACAAATGAAATTTGACAGAACAAATGTAAAGCCGGGCACTTAGGTTCAAAAAAGACAAGGAGCATGACTTAATAGCCACATACACGAAAAATATGTAGAGGTTTAGAATACTCTTTGATGAGATGTAGTCATTAACAGGGTCACTATGACCTAAAAATGCACAGAAGAAGAGTTTAAGAAGAAATAACAAGGTTCAGAAATGGTCAGATCACATCTGAAAGTATATTTTAAACTTGTTTTTAATCAGTTTCTTGTTGGACAAATAGTTGATTTTCATTGTACGAAATACTAAAACACAAAAAATTATGATACACATATCCACTGTTCATTCAGAAATTTTCTATAGATACTAATAAAATTTTATCTAGTAAGTGATGTTTTATAGTCTGCATTTTCTCCATAATAAGAAATTGCAAACATTTTCCTTCCAATATTACCAAAGTATCTCAAAGCATATTCAACAGTTACATTGTGTCACTCAATTAGCCATTTTCTCATTATTACTTTTCTCTATATGATAATTAGTTTTGTTCATAATTTTTAACACTTTCTGATTTTTTTTATTTATACAATGGATACTGCTTCCCTGCATCCTTGCCAAACTTTTGTACTTTTTTTTCCATTTTGATCAATTTTATAAATGCAAAAGTTTATCTTGTTTTTTAGCCTTCAGTGAATTACTATGGAAATGAAATCATTTTGCCTATTTATTGACCACTCTTTCATGAATAAGCTCTTTTGATACTTTTTTCCAAGTTTCTCCTGTAGATACAACACTTTGAATACATAGACAAATGAGGAATCATTCAAAAGAGAACAACCAAAATCAGAAAGAACTGGAAGTCATATAGTACCAGGGATTAGAAACATTTAGCTAGCTTGACTGAATGTTTTAGAGAAAATGAAATTGAAATATTTAAAAAGCATTAACACAGCTGCAAAATTAGTTTCAAACTCAGTCACTCCATTGGACAGAGCTAGAGCCAATGGATGAACATTCAGATTTTATCTCTGGAAGACATTCAGAAGAGTTCAAACGTAAAATGTAAATTTTCAGAATGAGTGAATTTGTGTGAGATATTCGCCAGTAGTTTAGACCACCTACTTGTTCAATGATTCATGAGATTAGATTGAAAGTTGGACTGACTCATCTCCAAGTTCCCTCCAAAGAACATGTTCTGTGAAATAGGAAATTGGACATTGAGTTTTTATTTGATAGCATTTTATTTTTTATTTGAGAATATTTTTAATTTACAATAAAAAGCATTTTTATTCATCTAAAAAATTAGCCTAAAGTGATTGAGTTTTGAGAGAAACTTGCCTTCACAATGGCATATTCAGAAACTATCTCAAAGTGATGATAGCAAATTTCATCAAATTCAGGTTCAGAGTTGGTTCGTGAATTTTGGAAGTACATTCATTTGATGGTAGACACACAAAAGCCATCACCCTAACCTTGACTCAGCTACTGCCTGTCATTGACTTCATTCTCATAATGCTTCACAAGGAACTCCAACTTCCTTTGCTTCCCAGTGGGGGAAATTTCTTCACATTTCATACATTCATATGTTTATATACTTGCTATTGTGCTGTGTCTTTGAAATGCAATGACTCAAGAAAATTACATTTAGTATCATAGCATTCTTCATGTTGGTAATTTATGATAATGTATGTCACTGTAGATTTAGGAGTCATTTATATTGTCCACCTTTTCTTATTTCTGCAAGACTAAATAAATTCTTCATATCGAGTTTTTCTGCATTTTTTATTTTTCTAGTCTGTACCACTCACTTTCAGTATATTTATAATCCTTTTATCTGGTCTTTGTAGATTCAAAATGATGCCTTGCCTATTTTAGCTTCTGAATAATCAATGCCCTTTCTCAAATTGCCCTCTTAAGTTTTTTGTAAAATAATATTCTCCATAATACAACTTTAAATTACCTATCTTTTCCTTTAGTAGACTTAATCCAAGAAGTCTAATTGAACATTAAGCATTTTAATCATCCCACACTGTCAAACTTGTCTTCTCATTACTGAGAATTGAATAGCCATGAAGTTAATTGTGCTCCTGGCAATGTAACTAGAGTGAAAACTTGATAATATGATTACTACATAGCTATGGAATTAGTCTTGGAATTAGTGTTTATTGATATCTAGACAAAAACATTATTTCAGCAAATGTACATTAAATATAACCAAATTAATGTTACTTCATTAGGGCTTTTGGGAGTACAGAGATGAGTAGGATGTAGTATTTATCTTTATGGAGTTTACCAAAGAATTAGAAAAAAACACCAAAATTCCAAATGATTATAATATGGCCCAGAACAAGGTAATGGCTATATGAATGACATAAAGAAACTATAGTGTTATACAAAAGCATAAGAAGCATCAGGAAATTATTATTCAGCTAGAAAAAACGTCATTGAATTAACAGTGCAAGCAATGCTCAAAGATACTTACAGGGTGATTCAAATTCTCAGGATGGCACAGCACAAGGTGGATCTCAGGAAACATATCTTGAACATCTTTTAGCAATGCCCTATAGACATGTTTAATGCAAGAGACATTCACCAAGACATAAAGACACTATAACCTAACACAAAATGAAACTTCCTAAAGTCAATATCTTGTAGAAGAGGAGCAACGTTTATTTGAAAATGTAGCCTTTTTTGAAAAATGAAATGAAAGGTTTTGGTGCAGTACAATGCTAATAGCTCTTCTGTCTTCTCTGAATTTGCTAAGGAACGCTAGAGTTCAGTCAAGTCTCTGATACTATTTTTAAATGTATATATTAAACAAACAACATCTTTCAAAGACATTTCAAAGTAAGCTGTGAATTCAGATAGCATAGGTTGTGGAGCCAATCTAGGTATAAATATGGTTCCATTTTATCCTTTTTATTCATGTAGATCAATTAGTTTTTTGTTATTATTCTTGATATGCATTCACTTTCAGTGTTAAGAGTTACTATGAATGTGAATTACTCTGATTATGCTTTTTCTTACATGGTTTCATCTATACTTATCTACTGAGCTTCACTGAAAGTTTCATAATGTAATGATAGCTATATGCATCTAATTGGAGACCAAAGCAGGGCTAAAAAACAGACTGGGAAAGCAAGAATCATAATATGCACCTGTTCCATATTTCACCTGTTGTCTATAACTTCCAAAGAAAATCTAATAAAGGATTCACAAACTTGTAAGTGACTAAATGACTTTAATGACCTAGCTAATTGATCTGTATCCTCCTGGAAGCAACCTATTCCAGGAAAAGTTACTGTCCTTTGAAATAGTTGAATTACTAGGAGTAAGAAATAGGGGTAAAGGGAAAGGAGATAGCTCTAAGATCAAAAATTAATAATCTTCCAGCTTCTCAGTCTACTGAAATCTGATATTATTTTCTCAGTATATTTTTCACTATATATTTAGTTAGAATTGTTACCCAAGTAATATCATAAGCTATGGTCATTAAGTTCAGAAAGATAATTGCATATATTTGGTGAATTGATTTTCATAGAGAGGCAAAAAGAATTCAATGAAAAAATAATGTTTTTTTCAGCATATGGTGCTGAAACGACTAGATAGATATATGGGAGAAAAAAGAATCTCAACTCTTACCTCACACCATAAAGAAAAATATAAATGCTTTGGGGATAATGACAGAGGTGATCCTAACACAGATAAGAGGTTGGACAAGGGGATTATCAAAGCAGGTTTTCTTGTGAAAGTGAATTTCAACTATGATCGAAGAGTAAATCACAAAGGGAGTGTAAAAAGATAGGTATAGACAAGAGCAATATATAATGCAAACAGTCATGATGAAGACGGAAAGTAAGACAAATTCATAAATTAAAAAAAAAGTTTGCTATGTTATGACCGATTGGAGGAAAGCCACAAAAGAGGTAGAAGTCATGGTTAGAGATAGGTAGGCATTCTAATCAGAGGTGTGATCACACAAATCTCCTTGGCTGTAATAAGACATTTAATCTTATTATAAGAGCAATAGACCAATAGAACATAGACTGATTTTAAACCACAGAATACATCTGACCTACTATTTAAAAGGATCACAGAGTTAGGAGAGAAATCCAAGGTAATTCAAAAGTCTTTGGCTTGAACAGCTGGGAAGATGATACTACACTCTATCAAAATACATAGAAAAACTACAGAAAATATATAGTCAAAATAATTGGAGATGCTTTAAGTTTAGACATGGTCAGATTGAAATGTGTTTAGGACATTCAAATGAAGTTTACATATGAAGCTTGGGAGAGAGAACTTGACTAAAGATACAACTTTAAGAATCTTCTGTTTAATAGACAATTAGATATGATAAAGGTTATGGTAAATACATACAGAATAACATAAAAGCACAAAGATTATATCTATTATCCCTGCTAGTTGTCTATTGCTATTAGCTGTCTGTGTAACAAGTTATCACAAAATTGGCAGCTTAAAACAACACATGTTTACAATATGCAACTTTCGTGGGTTAGGAACACAGGTATAGTTTATCTGGGTCCTCTTCTCTGGTGTCTCTTATGAGGTTATAATCAAGGTATCCACTGGTAGACCAGGACTGGTGTTTCAAGGGGAAGCTGAATTGAGAAAGGATTCACCACCAAGCTCTTGTGATTGTTCTCTAGTTTCAGTTCCTTGATGGCTGAAGCTGCTGGCTACCTTGCTTCAGCTAAATCACCAAGGGGGCAGTCCATTATCAAGATAAAGATTATAATCTCTTGCAATCTATTCATGAATGTGACATTCCCTCAATGTTGAGGTATTCTATTGTTTAAAAGCAATCCTCAATCTCCTTGAGCAATCCTCTGTATCTTAAATGGAATTTAGCATTGTGAATGAAAGAAATAATAAATGTTATTTTTAAAAAGTGACACATCAATTTGAGGGAAGGTACGTGAATTCTAACGAGTCAGTGAAAAGGAGGAAGGCAGAACAGTGATGTGTTCATTTCTTATCTTGGTATTGATGAAAAAATGTTTCTTATTTTCCTATGTCAAGATTGATCATGGACCAACTTGACCAAAATATACAAAGTTGCAATAAATCTGGAATATACCTTGAGAAAATGAATCCATCCTGGAATAATCCCAGGGAATGAACTTTGCAAAGAAAACCACCTTCAAAGGGGGAAAAATGATTTTAAGAAGTTATCTCTACAGATGTAGAAAAATTGCAGAAAAGAATTTTGCCTATTTAGAATGAAAGTCATAGTAGTAAAAGAATGCATAGCAAAATAAGTAGTAATTAATGAAGTAGTATTATTAGTTCACTTATTATAAAGACTTATGGGAGTTAGAAATTTTCTTGATTTGGTTTCTCAAGCAAGAACAAATACATTGAGAACTGAGCATTCCAGACATACTGGCACTGGATAGGCTCTGAAATAATGAAAAGATGACACAGAAAGTGAAAAATGCATTCAACTTTTCAAAATTGATGTGATGTCAGAAATACTGTTTCCAGAAATACATGAGCCAAAGACTAGAGAAAAAAAAGTGCTGAGATGATATTTTAAAATTGGGGTGAAACATGCATCATAAATGTTAAAAGTATAGAGGGGAAACTGCAAGATCTTAAAAAATATAAATGATATTAATATTATGAATGAGCACAATTTGTCAGGTTATTTATTTAAATTTATTGACCCAATCAATATTTACTAAATAACAGCTGAATGATTAAGCAAAAAAGAATGTGGAGCTTTTTTTGAAGTAGTTGGAAAACTATAATATTCCAAATTAATGTTCAAGCCTGGTGCTAGGCTATCTATATCACAGCTGGAATGCAGCAAAGGAATAGACAAAAAAAAGAAAACAAGACCTTCAGATCTATACCACCTACGGCTAAAATGAAGTTGAGATTCCTTTATAGCTCTCATATTACAAATATTCCTGACTTGGGGGACACAAAGTGGCAATTCAGAACTCTTGACACATAGAAGAAAGTGAAGTTTAGACTATAGTATAAATAATAATTTCAGGAACTTCTTTGATCATGATCTTTTTGAAAGGAAAAACTTGGTAGATGGTATAAGTATAGAATTATATAAATAAATAAGATATCCTTCTAAAAGGTAAAAATAAGAAGATAACCTCTGGTGTAATATTTGTTTCTCCTATTGCATACCTTATTAATGCTGAGGGATTGTTAGTTTTCTTTTCCCAACACAAATTATTTTCTTTTCCCCTTCCCTTCATCCATTAACAAACCATGAACATAAAGGTATATAATCCAGGATATTGCAAACTTTGCTCCATATTATCTTGGCCATGGTAATTGGTTTGAAAACTGCCTCAAACAATCCCTATCAGATCTCTTCCCTCTAACTGATAGATTCTAGGAGAAATGAATTGACTATTCCCAGTAACTTTTCTATAAAAATATATTTACGGCCTATCTAGTCAATAGTTTTCTTCCCTCCCATGGGGAAAAAAAAAAAAATGGCCCACGTTGCATAGACGTCAAGAGACAAAAATCTATCTGGTGATATTTTTGAACCCTCAAAAAAATATCATGAATGATGACGATAGCAGTATGTTTTCTCAATTTTACGAAACATTATATGGCCATTTTCTCTGTTGTTTCAGATAAACTGTAAATTTGAACTCTGTTTTTCTGTTTTGGTCTCAAAAAGCTTAAGCTAATAAGATCTTTCAATAAAATGAAGATTCCAAGTTTTGAAAGATTTTGTCTACTATATTGTACTTGCAAAGTAAAAAGGAATGTGTTTTACATTTTTAATAACTGAGAAATTTTACGCTTATTCTAAACTTATATCAGGATGAAAAAAGCTAGAATTTCTAATTGAGTTGACAAAATTTCAACCAAAGGGACAGAAGTGTAATGTTTTTAAACTTTTTTTAACTTAATCAAAGGTAAATATATGAATGTTGTGGGGTTTTTCAAAATATAACAAAAGCGTTGGGATCTTTCTAACTGCCCTCATAGTGCCATTTATTCTAGAGATTCCAGAAGTTGCATCTATTCTCATAAAGACGCATCTCTCTGAGAGCACTTACAATGTGATATAACAAGTGTTTTACAGGACTCCTTTAGTGGACCTTGAAGTTTTTGAAGGTAAGGATAGTGGTACAAAAATTGCTACATACCTACTTATTAGAATGATTTTTAAAGAATCCAATAAATAAAAAGCAAAAAAAAAAAAAAAAAAAGAAAGCAAGATTTCACAATATTAAGTTATAGTGCAGATGTATAGCCATCTATAGACTCATGCATTGTAAAAGAGAAAGCAAAATGGTATAGTTACACTGGAAACAGTAGGACAGTTTCTAATGTATTAAGCATATACTTACCCCATATCCAGCAATCCCACTCTGAGACACTTAAAAACCTTATGTTTAGAACAAATGTTGGTGAATGAATATTTATATCAATATTATTCATAATCATCCTAAACTGGAAATAGTCAAAATGTCTTTCAACAGTAACTGAATCATGGTGTAATCACACTATAAAACATTTATCTGAAATAAAAGGAAATAAACTATTATTCATGCAGTATAAATTATGCATTATGCTAGGTGAAGGAAGTCAGAATGAAAAAGTTATGTACTATATGATTCTATTTATTTAATATTAATATTCTTTAAAAGGAAAAACTATCAGGTGAAGAACAGGTCAATGGTTTGTTAGGTCCTGGGCTTGGGGTGGAGGATGGGATTGACTACAAAAAGGTAGTAGCGTGAAGGAATTTAGGGGAGCTGATGGAATTGTTCTGGATCTTATTTATGATGGGGGTTACTCAAATCTATATATGTATTAAAACTCAAAACTGAACACAAAAAGTGGATTTTTTTTTTTACTGTAAACTAAAATAATAGTAATGAACATTTTCAAAACTGGACAGCTGAAACCCATCCTTTGTCCTTCCTATTTTTTGTCCTGAGGACATAAATACCAGTTTGCACAATGACAACAAGGATGGTAAACATTACCTGGAGCTAGGCAACATGCTAGCCCTATACTGCATAATATTTTAGGGTTTTCTGATAGTGGCAGTCAAAGATATTCTAAATTAGCTTTCATTTATGGTTCCCCAGGAATCTAGTAATATAGATACACTCAATAAATCTCTCCTGGACGAAGATTGATTTAATGAAATATTACCTTTTAATTATCAAAATATTGTAGTCCCCAGTTTGACTAGAGCAATTTCATTAATGATTTGAAAGAAGGGTTTACCATTATCATTCTTGCATGGTAAAGTAAAATATTTGGTTGAGCCATCTTTGATAACTCAGGCATTCACTCTGTGGATCTTCTCCGCACAAATAATCTACTCAACCAGTTTAAAACCATTCAATTTATAGCAGTCAGACTCTCCTGGTTCAGGTTTCCAGTTCTCTGACCAGTCATTGCCTGACATGTGGTGTTCTTTCTTGGGAACCTGGCTGCAGTCCTGCATCCCGTATGGAGAGTTCTCCTGTGCATATTTCCTAGAGAGTCAGCTTAGATGAAAATTTGCATGTGAGGGACTGTGAGTTCTCAAGTAATCCTATCCAGTGGAATCTTAGAATCCCTCTCTGTACTGACAAAAAAAAGACAAAAAATAAGCAAAGGTGGTTTAGATTGAAATAACCACTTGCAAATCTTGTGAACTTAATTTTCCATCTGTGGCTTAAGTTATAAGAACCTCAGACACGAGCATGTTTGACAGCAATCAGAATCTACATGCTAACAATTTTCTTGAAATTCATTTACTCATTCAATAAACATGTTCTTCACAGTGAGGTTTTGATCTGGAATTTGAAAGTTGGCACTGGTTTGTTCTGATCAAGACTGTCTACTGTCCTCATCATGTATAGTGCCATCATCAACACACACACACACAGCTGTCTACAACTGTCTTTCCCATTTGAGGTACAAGGGTGATATGTGATATTTTTCCTACTCCAACCATCTAAACCTAGTATTTTCCTATGATAAACACTAAATGAAAATATTTACTAAATAATGAAAACAGAACTGTCATTCAAAACACTAGAAAAAAAAGTATTGTTATGACAAGTCATTGAAGAAAGGAGAAGAAAGTGGACAGACATTTTCAGCAACACATTTATCAGTTGTGTGCCCCTTGCTGAGCCTTTGGTCTCCTCACTCACTGTTCCTCTGGTACGTAGTTGCCACTGGACTCCAGAGATTTAGACCTCTTTTCTGCACTGGATCAAAGCCTGATTACGGTTTTGGATTAAAATCAGAGGAGCACTTTGAGGCCTGAAGCTTCTGAACTCTGACAACATGAGGATGTTGGATCAAAGTGTCACTAGCAGAGCACCTCTCTCACACAGAATGAATAAATCCTGGAGAGCTAAAGGTTTTCAGAATTTGTGTCTGACTTTTCTGACATTATTTTAAAACTTTGATGTTCATCTGGCATATTTCTCAGGCTATATTCACTTATCACAATGACTCTTCGGTCGCATCTGCACGGGAAATTTTAACTCCTGAAGAAAATTAATTTAATATTATATTTTCATCAGAAGATGTCTAATAAAAATGTGTTAATTCAGTCAGTAGATTTTAGTATATACTATATGTAGTTCAAGGCATTACAAGTAAAAAATGGAAATCTCTTCTGGAAGTCCACCCTCTAGCAGAAAAGATAAAAATATGCACATTAAAATTTATAATTTGAAAATATAGTTATATATTATGTGGCATAATAGTCAAGAAAATAGGGCAAGATAAACAAGTCAGCAGGCAACTAACAAATTTGGTAGAAATTATATGATAGAAATCAAAAATTGAAATAAGAATGTAATAGATGGGTCCAGCAGGAGATGAGACATAGCTAAACAGAGAACTAATAAACTGGAAGAGAAGCCCATAGTGGAGTCCCAGCTCGAAATACAAGAAGGTTAGTGCATGTCATTGAAGTCCCAGAAGAAGGGAATGTAGATAATTGAAGATGAATGATCAAGAAAATTTCTAAAACAAGAAAGATGTCATCACAGATATCAAGGACTTTAAACTCCAAGAAAGATAAATAAAAAGAAAACAATATTTAACTATTCCAAAATATAACTGGAGAAAAAAAAAGAGAACACCTTAAAAGGGTCATAGGAAAAATGTTATTAATGTTAAAAGTAACAAAAATACTGACTGATGGGTTCTCAGTAATAAAAATGAAACATGAACTAATATAATGCCATATTCAAAATGGCAAATCTTGAATCTTATAATCATTGCTGGTATACTATACTTATAAAGGCAAAACAGAGACATTTTCACACAAATTAATTTGTCACCAGTGAACATGTACTGAATTAAATATGAAAGGATTTCTTAAGATAGAAATATAGCTCAAATGTAAATACAGGAATGTAGAAAGTAGTGAAAAGCATAAAAATGATTAATATTTAAGTAACTGCATATACATGGCATAAAGCAATAATGGTGATCAATTTGTAGAATTTGAAATATATGTTAAATGGAAGTATATGATATAATAACTACGAGACATGAGAAGGATAAGCAGAATTAATACTTTCTAAATTCATTTTGTCATTCAGGGAATGGCAAAAGTGAACATTTATATTAAACATTAGTAAATGAAGAAATAATTTCAATTAAAAGTAACTTTCTAAAATAATAAAAGAGGTATATACTCTGTTGGCCTAGCAGATAAAACCACTGGATGTAGTCCACATACATTCCAAGGATCCAGATTCGAAAACTGGGGCCAGGAGAACCAATCAAGAACAGCTAAACAAAGACAAATAAATGTTTCTTCCTCCTCTCTCTTCCTGCTTGCATGCTCACTTGTGTTCATTCCTTCATACATCTTTCCTTTAAAAAACAAACAATAGTAATGAAGATAATGTTTCTAAAAAACTAAGAGAAATATAAGAATACTTTATCTACAAGATGACAGTAAAGTATAGATGAAGGAGCAAAGAACAAATGGAATAAATACAATCAAAACAGTAAGATGGTAGATTTAAACCCCAGTATATCAATAAATCACTGAAATGAAGTAATTAACAAGTAATGACCCAGAAAATATATTTTGTTTGTAAGAGATATACCTTAAGCACAATTATACAGAATAGTTTAGTATAAAAAGATAAAAACAGATATACTGCACAAGCACACATCAAAAAGATGCTCATGCAGCTGGACGAAATCAAAGTGGACATGAAGACAAGAAGCTTCCTTAGATATAGAACAGAACCTTCCAGATCACATGGCCATTCCAGAAGATACATGCAACCACTTCAGATTTGTTCTCACCTAGTAACAGTCTCAAAATAAACACAGTAGAAACTGACAGAAATAAAATGAGAAGCAGATTAAGTCCACAGCTAATCCAGGAGATTTTAACGAACTACATTCAGTAACTGATAGAAAATTTGATTTTGAAATGGGCAAGGATTTAAAATTTTTGGTTATTATAAATTAAAATATTATCACAATCAAAATATATAAAACATTGTACCCCAAATGATAATATAACATTTTTTAAAATACATATGGGAAATTGCGCCAAAGTTGAATATCTGATTAACCACACCAGAAGTCTCTAAATTTTTAATTTCCAAGGGTCATTGCCAAATAGAATAAATAATGCTATAAATAAAGAACAAAATTATTCAGTCACCAGGTATTTGGAAATTAAATATTTCCAAATTAAACATTTCATATATATATGTATATATATACACATATGCACATTTCAAAATAATCTAATAACCTATGGATCAAAAAGGAAAGTCACAATGAAAATTAAAAACTGCTTTTGAAATGGATAATAATGGATATGACACATTAACACTTCTGTGAGTGAGATAAAGCTATCCTTAAAGAGAAATGTATTGTTTCAAATGTATGGTTTAGCAAAGAAAACTAAAAAGCTATGAACTGAGCATCTGTGATAAAAAGGTAGAGCAGAATAAATAAAGAACAGCAAAATAAATGCAAAGAAAGTAACAGATGGAAACATACCCTATCTAAAGACTTTGGTGGAGAGCCATACACATAAACAAAATTCCCTTTTTTAAATTAACTTCTTGCTGTCTGACTCTGTCCTCTACTGTTTCTAATTGTTGTCATCCTTTGGCTTTAGATAACTTATTAGCATTCACAAAGACAGCACCGAGGCTTCTAGGTTTTCTTCCATCTTACCTGTTGTCATCATCTTGGGAGATCGAAATAACTATGTTGAAAAAGCAATTTAAAATTACAAGGCACAACTTTGTGTCTCCTACAATCTCTTTAAACTTTATTGCATAGAGATGATTTTCATTTGTTTCAGATAAATGCTTGGACTTATCCTGGTGGCTTTCAGGTAACCTAATATCACTTGGCAACTTAGAAAAAGCCCTACAATCAGAATGTTTTGTTCCATGTAACAGTAAAGCATTCTGAGTATAATTTAGCATACAGCATATCAAATCTCCTCCCTTCCCCCGGATCTTCAGGCTAGATTTTTGGTTCTTGTCTCCTCTCCCATTTGATATGTTAACTGGCTCCCACTTGGTTCTTAAGAGAGGGAACATGGGAGGAAGGGTAAGGAAATAAACTTGCTTGGAGTATTGGCAGAACCTGCTTCCAGGTTTGTGAGCTTGAAGGATGTTAACCAGCTCACTCTTTTACTGAACTCTTCAAAGGTGCTCTACAGTGTCCCTTTCTCCTGTACTTATATTGACCTGATTGATGGATCTAAATTCTAAGTGTCTCCCTTGCTGTGACATGCTGTGACAGTGGACACACATGACCAAGTCACTTCCCTTTCATGGCTATGCCCACAGAACAGGCAGGGACTCTCACCACATTGATGCTCCACCTAGGAATCATCC
The DNA here is from genome assembly GCA_004363575.1 of Solenodon paradoxus. Taxonomy (NCBI): domain Eukaryota; kingdom Metazoa; phylum Chordata; class Mammalia; order Eulipotyphla; family Solenodontidae; genus Solenodon; species Solenodon paradoxus. Next base: position 268,486 of record RJWH01000002.1, read on the forward strand.
TAGTGCACAATCTGTTTTAGTTGTCAGGTGGGTCAGGCTACCATTTCCTGTTCAGGTAATAGATTTCAAAGCCTTAATGGGTTGGGGATCAGAGGGTAGAACATTCCCCCCAAAGGAAGGGAGGGGACTCAAACAGGGCGATGACTGAGAATGCCATTCTCTAAAGGAATTTCTTCACCAATTTCCTCCACAAAAGTGACCAGTTCTGTCTCTTAGTCAAAAGTTAAATGGATTGGGTATGCCTGGTGGCCTAGTGTTCTGCTGTACCTGGGAGCAGTCCCACAGACATCCCAAAGTCCTGGAGTCTGGCTGCACAATCAATGTGAACCATTAAATACAAATAAAAAGTGCTTCCGCCTCCCCCCAAAAAAGTCAGATGAATGATGGTGACATGGGCACATAGGAAGAGGAGGGAAAATAAACCGAAAATGCTCCCGGCCACACCTATCTGCTCCCACCCCCTGCCATCTTTCACCCTCTCACCCTCAGTTTAAAAGATTTTGGTGTTTAGACTAAAATTGGAATCATCATGCTGAACTTCATGCTGAATTGGAGCTTCAGGCCTGGGATGAATTTGGCAAGCTGGGAATTCATGCGGGTTCTAATCTTCTCTATGTAAGGCCCAATGTCGTGTGGTAAATCTACTGGCCTGCCTACCCAGGCTTCGGGTTCCTGCCCCCGCATCCTGGGATTAGAGCCCTGTGATGAAATGCACCCTGGATATAAATTCCTCTCAAGGCTTTTCCCTAAGGCTGCTTTCACCAGCCTTCATGGTCTTTCAAAAAATCTGTCTGAAGTGCAACTCATAAATTTGCTGGACAGTGAGAGCTGGTGACTCCAGAAAATACCACCACCTGACCTTGAGTCCTCCACAGTTGGAATGCCTTCAGAAAAGACATTGCCCCAGATCACAGTTATAGAGCAGTGGGAGGAAAGATGATTTAGATTGCTGTGTTTCCCTAGAAGAGACCTTTTATAGATTGGTCAGTTTTCATAGTGCTTCCCCCAAATCACCCTTAATTCCTTCTCCCTATTCCTTAATAACTGTTTCTGGCATGGAAACGAGTGCCACATGACTTTCTTTCAGAAAATGAAAAAGAAATAACTGTGGACCTGAGGAAGTGATAGGAGCTCAATAATAAAAAGTAATAGATTCATAAGACTTAGAAATGCATGGTCCGAGAGTTTGACCTGGGAGTGCTTACACGGTCATGAATTTATTAAACTATAGATTTATGTTTCTTTTACTTTTTTGGGCTATCTATAGTATTTGACAATAAAATGCATTTTGTTGTCAAAAAGAGCACAGGAAAGAGTTTTGGACAATAACCTGGGTATGGTAGAAAGGAAGATGAAGAGGAAGAAGATAGTTGATAGAAGTAAGGGATAGGAAAGATAGGTGATGGTTTTGGGGGAAGAGAGGGACTAATAAGGGATAAAATTACAGCAAGTAAAGAGTGTCTATTATTGCAAGCATAAAGACTTTAGAGTTCTCTTCTTTTAATCTTTGCATCAACTCTATGAGTTGATGTCTATCATTACTCCCCATTTGTAGATCAGAGAAGTTAAATAAGTTGTTCAGGGTCACATTATAAGTAATCAGAATTTTATTCCAGATTTGGTCAACTGCAAAGGTTGAGCTCTTTTCAAGTCCTCAGGGAGTATAGATCTACAAGGAGAAAGCATCTGGAGGGATAGAGGGAATTAAGGGCAACCAAGTTTCAACAGCTCAGTACACAGTAGCCTTGGCTCCAGGGCATTGATTGGTAGGGCTTCTAATCTCAGGTACTGGCACTCCCGCTCCAAAGGCTCAGCCTTGCCAGGATCTGGGAGTTCTTTTCACTATGTAACCACAGAAATAAATACAGCAGGTAAGGGACATTGAATCAGTGAAGAGGATGGGGTTTGCAATCAGCTGAGAATAGCGCTCAACAGGACAGCAAATTGAACAAGAGACTGAGATATTGGAAAACCAAAGCAAACTGTAGAATACAAGGTGAAGAAGCAAGGAATAACAGGTTGATCATGAAAGTAGCAGGGAAGCTCCAGTGACTGTTCAAGTAACAGCCATTATCCATTATTGGCTTTTGTGTGCACGTGGGGAAACACTAGTCATAACTCACCACTGCTCTTCCATGTTCACAAGGTCCATGACCTGGTTGATTACATCTTGCTTTTGGGTCTTGTTGACCATATCAGCTACTCACTGAGCTAACCAGTTAATGGTTTGTAGTCATGGCAGACTACAGTTGCATTTGATCATCTCACATTTCCAATTTGACTAATACCCACCGACTTTTTGATGGCCTCCCCTGCTCTCTGTTTTGTTGGCAAGTCATCTACTGGTCTGCTCCCAGCACGCTATCTAGTTTTCAGGTTTTGAGTAGAAGACTATTCTAGTGAGCTTTTCATGAGGAAGCCCCTTACTCTAGAAATTATAGATTCCCTCTTTATTAGTCTATCTTGTTTTTTTCTTCTTAACTTTTCTGTTTCTCAGATCTTCCCACCAGGAATTAAAGCCATACTTCTAATTACAATGAAGCCCATATGAAATAGATGATAACAGTTTCTAAATTATAATCAATAGAGTAGTGGCTAAAATCTTAGGCTTTGGAATCAGAAGGCATATTTTGTATCCTAGCTTCAACTTACCAAGTGTGTGAACTTGACCAAAAACACTGATGCTAATGAAGTTAGTGTTAATCTGTCATGTGTTGGGCACTTACTCTGTGGTAGGCACTGTAGCTAAGACGTTTTCACATTATTTCATTTAGCACTAACAACAATTCAAGGGAATCAATAAGCACATATCTGGGTGAGGAAACCGAGACTTTTTGCTACTCATAAAATGTATGTCTTTGGGCAAGTTACTTAATCTTTCTAAGCTTCTTTTTAGGGGAAAAAAAGAGAGAGACATTTCCCATCATACCTGTGGATTAGCCAATGGGCACAAATCAAGACAGAAAGATACTGCATACAAAGCTTAAGTGTTGGAAAATATCTATGAATTTTAGCGTCCTTCTTTCCATTCTTTAGCATTCTACATTTTCTAAAATATTTCATTTCTGTAGCTTTTTGGCACAATTAGATCAATTGATGCATTTGAAGAACTGTCCAGTAAGTATCATCTGCTAGTACTGTTATTATTATTTGTCTCCACTCTCCCATATGCGAGTTATTTATATATGAGGTAAAGAAGCCCCAAAATTTCCCTGGTTAATGAAATCTAAGAGATATAATCCAACTGAATTGTTCTGACAAAAGTACTCATTGCAGTGGATTTGACAAGATTCACTTCAATTTCCAGAAGAGGAGTCAATTTTACGGTGGAGGATAAAATTGGACTTTTCATGGTGAATTTATTGTAGTAATATGGTTATTGATTTATGACATTGGGTTCCTGAAACTTATATAATGTTGTAATGCAATGTTATTTCAATAAAAATTGTTTTTATAAGGATATAAGCATGTGGGATGAGGCCTCAGGTTGAATGTAAGTAAATCATCTGGGATGATATTAAAAATATGAGAAATGTCTCGGGATTACCTAGTGATAATTAGGTAGATAAATGTCCTTTTCCACCTGCTTCTTACTCCTTGTCTCCGTACCCAAATACGAGGAAATTCCCAGAGCCAAGTTCTTAGTGCACTTTAGAGCTTATCCGATGTTATTGAGCAGTGTGGGCTCAGCTTCCCCTTCAAATACCACACAAATATGAGTGCTTTTGTTTGTCATTCTGGGTATCTCTGGTCTCACCACTCCAGAGGGAAGAATCAATGCAGTCACTACTCATTTCCATCTATTTGACACCTCAAAGAGATGTCCTTCACAATGACACCATCTTATTCTCAGGCTTTACACAGTATATTCCTTTGTCTCATTGATAATTTGACTGACAATGATAAAAGATGTCCTGAAATTCAGTTGCCTGTCCATTATCCAGTTTTCTGATAATTCCAATAGTATCCAGATGCTTTCCTGCCCTCTCCACCTCCAGAAGCTCACAAGAGAAAGCAAAAGAATTCCTTATTTTACTTTCTGTTGCTGATGGTGTGCTAGTTACAGAAAAAGTGATTCATTCCATGTTATGATTTCTGGCTCAAAATTTTTAGCTGTGTCATTAAAAAAAAAAAAACAGTATTGACAAGAACAAATACAAAAAGTAACTTTTATCCAGTCAATAAATGACAGACATAAATTTAAGCCTCATACCTTTTTTTTTTTGTGATATGTAGTAAGAATATATACTTTCAATCATTAAAGAAAATAATCAAAGACTTCCTCATCTGTCCATGACAAGGAAAGACTGGGTTTACCTTCTTGTCTGAAACAACCAAAAAAGTGAAATAAATATTTAGAATCTTGGTTTTCAAGATACTGAGCATCAGGCAAAAGGCAGTAATCTGGGAGATGAGCCTTTACTTTGTCCCAGTTTACTAGGTGCAAGTTTCCAGGATGTGTTTCAGGGAGGGAAAACACTAGCAAAGTCCGGTGGGTACTCTGTATAGAGAAAAGGAAGAGGGGATTATGGAGACACCAAGGGGACCAGAGATGGCAGGTCAGAATACCAGATAAGGTACAGGTGCACAGAGATTCTGGGAATTTGTAGAGGAGCCCCTTACAATCTTAAAATGTGCGTGGACACTTGCATTTGAGCCCAGGGAATTAACTACCTGAAAGGTTCTGAGGAAATAATTGCCAGGGTTCACGAAAAGCCAGAAATAGTGCCAATTCTCACTAAAAAAAAGTGGAGTGCCTCATCAGTTACAGAGCAAGGAGTTCAGTATTCAGAAAGTCCTTGACTGAGTGTGGGGAATACTTAGCCCTAGATTTAATATTTCTCTAGTACCACTTAACAAGCTTTAAGAGCAAGACCTGAAAGGATTAAACTACATGAAAATAAGTTAGCTGTATCTCAAACCCAGGCTCAAGAATATTTATGCAATTATACCAAGATGTTTGTTACCCATCAAAGTAAAAGCCATAATATTTGGGATTCAGTAAAATATAACTAGGAATACAAGGAACTGGAAAACAGAAAGAAAAATAAATCAATTCAGATCAACCCAGAATTGATACCACTGTTAGAATTAGCAGACAAGGAAACCAAAGCACTTATTACAACTTTCCCATATGTTCCGAAAAATTAACTGAAGACATAAAATATGTAAATTACTAGTATCACATTTCTAGACATGAAAGTTAATGCATGAGATTAAAAATATACTGGGTAATATCAAGAGTAGATAATTGAAGAAGAAAACTTAAAGAAGTAAGCTTAAAGACATTAGCATAGAACTCATCCAAAGTCAAACACAAAGAGAAGAAAATCAATAAAAGGTTGATCAGAATAAGTATCATTAAGGTGACTATTAGCAAAATATAGGAACACAGCCATGCAGATAGTCAAAGGAAGGATACTCCAGTAATTACTGGGAATGATGGATCCATAGATAGTGGTTGTAAAGTATTAGTAGTATTATAAAGTATTAGCATAGTATTTAGCATTTGAATAAGTACTCAGAAGACAAGTCATCCTGCTGCTGCTCTTCTTATTGCCCACAGAGTTAAACACTGATGGAGGACAGGTGAAGGGAATTCATGCCTATGGGGGCTTCCTTTTGCTAGGCACTCATTTTGGCATTTTCATATATGTTACCTCACGCGATACCCACAATAACCCTGCAATATGTGTAAACCTGTTTTATAAACAGGAGAACCAAGACTTTAAGGAGTCAAAATATTTATGCAAGGTTGGTAAGACACCAAGCCAGAGACATGATTTGACCTCAGGACACTCTGAATTTATATCTGGGACACGTTCCATCATTTCACATTATCATATACAGAATCTGAGGACTTGGGAAAATTAAGTGTTCTAAGCTCTCACAAATCTCTGTTTTGTCAGGCAGTCACAAATTCAAAAGGAGCTATGAGGGTAAGTGATGTGGGTGGTAGGGAAAACAGGTCACCAGACATTATTCAGCCATCAGTTGATATTGACATGATGGAAGGCAGGTCAAATGTTGCTTGCATTTCTTCATATATTTCCAAAAAAGTTATAAATCTACGAAATTTTCTATACTGGATGTTTATGAATTCATAGATCTTAAACATTCTATACAGACCATTCAAAAAATGATGCCGATTCAAAATACAGGTTTGAAGCTACTTATATCTCTGGCTCGGTAGGTGCCTATAATCTCTAATCACAAAAATGATGCATAAAGGTCTTAAGAATGCACAAGCAGTTAAGGATAGTCTTCAATAAATGGTACTGGGAAAACTGGATAACCACAATAAAAAAAATGAAGTTGCAGCTTTGTCTTATACCTTACACAAAAATCAAACCAAAATGGATAAAAGACTTAACCATAAGACCTGAAATTATAAAGCTCCTAGAAGAAGTCATAGGGTGAAAACTTCATGATATTGGTCTTAGCAATGATTTATTGGTTATGAACCAAAGGGCATAAGCAACAAAAGAAAAAAGTGATCAAATGGGATTACACCAAACTAAACTTTTTAACAGAAAGGGAAGCAATTGACAAAATGAAGATGTGTATGTGTATATGGAGGAGGGTGGGTATTTATAAGCACTATATGAGAGGGCTTTAGTATCTGGGATGTGTACAGAACTCATTCAACTCATTAGCAGAGGACACCAAGTAACTGAATTTTAAATGAACAAAGAACCTGAAAAAAATGTGTTTCCAAAGAAGATGGGTGAATGACCAACAAACATATGAAGGAGTGTGTTTGGCATCACTGATCTTCAGAGAAGTACAAATCAAACCACAGTGAGCTCTTACCTTGCACTGATTCAATGACTGCTACCAAAGTCAAAAGATGACAAACTTTGTCAAGAGTATGAAAAAAGGGTAACCAGAACCCTTAGTGTAAATGGGAATATAGATTGGGGCCACCATTATAGGAGCTAACATGGAGTTTCTTCAAAAACTTAAAAACAGAACTAGTAGAGCTACATAAGACTCTGCTTCTGGGTGTAGAGAGAAAATAAAATCACCATCTCAAAGAGATAACTGTATTCCCAAGTTCACTTGAATATTTGTGATAGCCAGGATATGGGAAGCAACCTAAAATGTCCATTGATGAATGAAATGAATTGATAAAGAGATAAAAATTCTTGCGCATTTCAAGTAGAAATGTAAAATGACCCAGAAGTTATGGGAAACAGTATCAAGAATCCTTAAAAAATTAAACATATATAATATTATATGATCCTGAAATTCCTTTCTTAGATATACACTCAAAAGAAGTGAAAGAAGGAATTATAACACATATTTGTATTCCCATGTTCATAGCAGCATTATTAATAATAGTTAAAAGGTGAAAGCCATCCAAATGTCCATATAGAAATGAATGAATAAACACTATATGGTATATTCGCACAATGAAATATCATTCAACCTTAAAAAGAGAGGAAATTTTGACACATGCTGCAGCATGGATTAACCTTGAAGACATTATTCTAAATGAAATTATCCAGACACGAAAGGACAAAAATTGTTTGGTTCCTCTTTTATGAATACTTAGGGCAGTTAATTCATAGAGGATGTAGAACGGTGGTTCCTGGGGACTGGTGGGAAGAGAAAATGAGGAGCGTTTAAAGAATACAAAGTTTCAGGTGGGGAAGATGAAAGTGTTCTAAAGATGAATGTTGGGGAAGGTTGCCGCCAAATACAAATGTCCTTAAATACACAATATTATACACATAACATGATTAAAAAGATAAATGTAATCTTGCTCATATTTACCACAATAAACACACATGCACACACGCTCACACACACAAACACACACACACACACACACACACACACACATCTCCAAAACCCAGTGGTCTCTTCACATGTTCACCCTCACAAGTCTGTGGGTTGGTAGGGTTTGTCTGGAGTTCTGATCTTGTGGTCTGTGGTCTGATCTTGACTGGGCTTGAGGACTGGCATCAGGTCAGCTTCATGTGTCCTTTCATATTCTTTGGATTAGCTGCTCCCTATTTTTCTTCTGATGAATGACAGAGCATAAAAGAGAGAGTGCAAGCACATGCTTCTTTAAAGTCTTAACTTTGAGCTGGCCCACTGTCACTTACATTTGATTAAAACAAGTTCTAGAGCTAAGTCTCATATCAATGGAGCAGAGAAATATACTTTGGTCACTCTTGAGTGATGTACTGCAAAAATCAGAAGTCAAAGGTAAGGTTGTAGAATAATAAAACACAGAAAAGAAAAGAATTGGGAACAATGGCCCGGCCTAGTGGAGTAGTGGCTTAAGTCAATTGCCTTTGAAGGAGCTCAGTCCACATACTCCTGGGTTTGAGTCTGAAGTCAGTGGGTGGAGTGGGGTGGTAGAGGGAACAACCAGTGTGAGCAACTAAATAAAAATTAAAAAATAAAGTATTTCCTCCTCTCTCTTCTTGCCTGCCTGTAAATTTAGTTTCATTCCTGCCCCCACACATGCCTTCATTCTGCCTACAGAAAATTGGGGACAAGAATCTAATCTACACAGGGACATAAAGACATTTATATAGTTTACATGAAAGGCATCATTCTTAATGTCACAGAATTCTAAGAACCTGGTTGCTGACTTTAAAACTCCAAATGTCTTTGAATTTATTAATAAACTTATGTATAAAAGAATGAATAAAATTTCTTTAACTTTTGGCAAAAGTCTGAATTTTTTTTTCACTTACTGCTTTATATCTCTGAATTTCCCCAAGAATCAACAGTACTGACTGCTGATTCACTACTTTGTGACTCAAAGAAGAAAAGCAGCAATACAAATAACCTAGAAAGTAGATAAAGAAAACTTTGAAAAGGTGACTTTAACTTTCCAGAACGTGCAGATATATTAGCCATGTAGGCAGAGAAATTATTTCAAATTCTTATGGCCCTAGCTAAGATGGACCATGAAGAGAAAATGGGCTGTATTTTTAAGAGATGCTAAAACCTAGGTGCTCTGCTAATGGAAGGACTAATCTTTAAAAACATGGAGAAGAAAATAAGATAGAAATATGACACTTCTGCTTCAGGAGAGGACTTTCATAAAATGCTTCCATTTGCTCAAGGTCAAAAGCAAAAAAGAATCTCAGATCTAGTACATTCAAGTCAAGCAAGAGCTTTCTCAACCCTACAATATTTATTTCCCACCTAGATTATCAGACAACAGTAGTTGGAAAATAAATCTTGTTCATCAGATAGCCATTTTTCTATTACAATGCGATATAATGTATTGATAAAGTGAAGTTCCACTCTGGGGTCGCCTTGAAGGGTTATTTGGGCCAATGATACCATTTTATAATAGTGGTGGTGAAACTCTTTATCTTTTCAATGCTTTGGACACAAAGACCATGGGATTAATTATATACTGTGAGCAACAATTCATGAATATTTAACACACTCATCTATACTTAATGAATAAATTTGCATTTTGACACTATTATTTAATGTGCTTTAAGGAAATACTGCTCATTACCTTTCAATTTTGTAGATTAGTTGAATGTAATCAGAATGATAAGGCTGGAGAGATATAGTATTATTTAAATAACATTGTTTTTTTAATGATTGCTTCTGCTTCCAAAGTCACCCCATCCCCCTTTCACTTTAAGCAACTCTGCTTATTTTATTCTATTCTAGCTGTTCTGTCTTAATCATTTTTCCTCCACGCTCCTTGCAAAAGGGAGTTTCTTTAGCTTCATAGAAAAACAATGAAAATTAAATAATCAGTGTTTTGCTTCCCTCTATGTGTTCTGTAACAGGACATTTTCTCACACAAAATATCCCAAAGCAAATGGCAATAATTGTGTCCTGGGCTGGTAGGCCCAGCAAGGTTAACACAGCCTGCACGGCAGACAGGGGGAGCTCTGCAATCAAAGGCACTGTGCAAAGGTCCCTAACTTCCCTAAGAAAGGTAGACCTCAAGGAATCAGGATCTTGAACAAGAGCTAACTGACAAGGATGCTGTGAAAAACAAGCTTTCCTCTGCGTGCGTGTGCATGTGTGTGCGTGCGTGAGTGTGTACGTGCGTATGTGTGTGTGTGTGTGTGTATCCTTGGCTCATTAGAAGTGACTTTCCTCATAAGGAATAAATCTTTCATTTATGAAGTGGACACCTAATCTACAAATCCACATTAGGGACTTTGGGCATCAAAAGATATCTTTAGGAGTCCTACCGCTGAAGGTCTCATGATTTTTCCAAAAGGAAAGAGACTTTGAGACAAATGACAAGGCTCTTAGGAAACAGAATTAAGATTGCCAACAAATACAAAAATCGAACAAAGGCAAGAGGAACACTAAAGAAGCTAAAATCTAGTTGCCAAAACTGTACAAACACTTCCATAATTATTCTTGTTAATTCTTTCCTTGTGAGTCTCTGTCATCATCAACCTTAGCAGCAGGAGCAGCAGCATCGTAGACACTTTACGAACCAGGAAACGGAAGCTTAGGCAGATCAACACAGACTGTATAAACAAAGAGAGCTAGGACTGGAATCCAGATCTGTGAGAACCTAAGACACACATGTTGTCGACAGCTTTGCACTAATTAAAGACTTTCAAAGACATTGCTGTCAAACACACTGGATTGAGTTAAAATGCTACCTCCTCAAAGATATCTTCTCTTCCCTCTAGGACCTGATCAAGTTCTGCGTTTATCATAGTGTGTGATTATATATGAATCTATGTCATATCGATACCCTCTCTTACACAGATTTGAGTAAAGTGCAGGATGGCGGGGATTACTGTTATGTTCTTATATCTCTATCATCCAACAGAGTACCTAGCACAATGTAAGTAGTGTGTGTACGTGCGTGTGTGTGTGTGTGTGTGTTTCCTCATCTATAAAAATGCAGTGAAAAATACCTATCTCATAGTGAAAATTAAACAAAACAATTTATATAAAAAAGCCTAGCAAGCGGTATTCAGTAAATAACTGTTAAAAGAATAAAGATGTAGAAGCTACTCTGGGCTTGCGGGCTCCTGATAACATACTTGAGGCACTTCAAGCCAAACAAAGAAACTCTTAACTATTCCAAAGACTAGTGTGATCTAGGAAACTGAGAGAACAATAAAGAAAAAAGTAGTAGGGAATATTAGAAGCAGCTTTACTCTTAGGGTAAGATATGAACAAATTGGATAGCAGAAAAGGCAATAATGACCAAACTTCAACCCAATCTTCATGAGACCTGTCTAACTGTTCACTATGATCCACAACCTGATTTTAGAAACAAAAATGTAATGGAAACAAAGGAAAATATTTGCATACATTCCACTCTACCGATTGATTTCTCAGTTCCATTAGCCTTTCCTCGGAAATGTTTTAGCTTTATGGATCAAGTGTTGGGTTTCATTAATAGCATTTTAGAATTGTAGCCCCAAGGATCAGACAAAAATATGAGTGGGAATGCACAATTTAATCAAGTGGCATTAAAATGACTTCAAAATGTGACTGGTTACAAAAGAATTCACTCAAGACTTGGAAAAAGTTAACTAAAATCTAAGTAAAAATATAGGTTTATTTCTATCCAGATCACATGAAATAATTAAGAAAGACATCATCTCTGGGGCCTCCATTGCCACAGGGACAAGTTTTATTAAAAAAAACTAATATACCCATATATGCCTCAGAAGTAATGACTTGGTGAATATAATCCCTACATGTCCCTCCGTGGTCTCAAAAATCTCGACCAATAAGTAACACAATTTCCTCAACTTGTTCAAAATGGTAGGTATAACATGAATATTAAGTATTGATTCTTAGCTAACCTTATATTAGCTAACCATATATAAAACTGTCCCATAGCTAGGAATGTCTTCAACCATAGCAAAGAATGGAAATAAGTACAGAAATGAACTAGTAAGTCAAATACCCCTGTGTAAATAGTCCTGTGTTAAGTTCACACTAATCTATATTCTTTATACTACTGATTATAGTATTCTAGGTACCTTGTCAAACTGATTATTAAAGATTAACCAGTGAAATAAAATAAAATAAAGTACTTGCAACTGGGAAAAGAAGAAAGATTAGCCTTCTGGTGCCAAATGTAAGTCAATAATTGATTCTTAATTTATGACTTGACTTTAAAACTCTACAAGAATTTGACTATTTCTAAACAAATTAAAATGCTCATGTGAATTTGAAATTCCCTATATTTATAAACTTAACTTATTAGGTTTACAAGGGTTGCTTAAATATTTGGGAAGATTTTTCTTTTTAGGATTTTAAGTTTTCCTTTTCAGGAATTTTAAATGCTTTAAGAGAAGATTAAATATATGAAATACAAATGGGAAGTTTCAAAATCTAAGCATGTTCAATTAGTGAAATCTATAAATGGGACTACTTGTTTGAAGGCTGTATCATTCAGGGTCCAATCAGGAGACAGAAAGTGAAATTACGCAGTGACTATCACAGGGCAAGTTTAATATACTTAGTGCCTGTAACAGCCGGTTAGAGCAGTACGGGATTATCTACTTAGAAATAAAGAGAGCTAGGAAGAAAATAGGGATAGCAGATATAAAAAGAATCTTATCCTTAGTTTGAGATACACAAGAGGTCTAGTCAGGGTTGAGATCCAGACCTTCCTGGAGAAGACACGGTAGTGGCTCACCAGATGGTAGAAAGTCAATGTGTTCTACTGGGAAACTGTCTGGAAATCCATCCTGTGGGACTTTCCATAAATCCACTCTCTAAAATGTCAAGAAAAGCCATTTAGAAGAGTGTATTGACAGGACACATTGCTAGAAAGCCTCTTGAGGGAGTGCTAGGTGTAGCTGCTGGTTCTCAGGTCCTGTGAAATGTCGTACATGGCAGGTAGTGGGTACCAGAGAAGCAACCCGCACTGCAGGAGCCAGAGATGGAAAAGCCTCTACCACAAAGCTTTAGACTTTGGAGAAGCCACTCACGTCATAGCAGATTGACATCTGAAGAAGCAACATCTGCTGTCGATGCCTTTCAAGAGGAGCTCACTAGAACCAGGAAGAAAAATCCCCTTCCTGCCGCCATGTCTCTCCAGGGTCTACTGCTGGCAAAATTCAACACCTTGCCACCTGACAAAGTAAAAGATATTTCAAGGACACCTCTAGGAACCATTTTTGAAAATCAAATATGAAGGTAAAGTAGTCAACTGACAATAGTCACAGGGAATTTAATGTGCTAACTGGAGTTAATAAATGTTAATAAATGACTTCTTATTTCATGACAAAATCACTAAATTCTTAATAGAATAATAAGATATATTAGTCAATATAAAGGATCAAAGAAAATCAGGCTTTAAAAATATGACTGATTTTAATAAACTAATATTAATTATAAACCAGGTAACTATAACTAAACCAATTTCTTGGATGTCACACTCCCTGACTTCCAACTATAATGCAAAGTGATAGTAATCAAAATAGCATGGTCATGGAATAAAAAGATATACTGTCAATGTAACAAATATATATTGGCCAAATATATGTATAATATACATATATATTATGACACATATATTTATGCTAAGAGCATAAAATGTAATAAGGACTTTCTCTTTATGAAATGGCATTGGAAAAACTGGACAACCACATGCAAAAGAACGAGACTAGAACACTAATACCATGCACAATAAATAAATCAAAATGGATTATAGATTTGAATATAAAACCTGCAGTGATAAAATATACAGAAGAAAACTTAGGTGATAAGCTTTTTGACATCAGCCTTAGTGATATCCTTGTAGATATTTCCCCAACAATAAGGAAAATAAAAGCAAAAGTAAACAAATGGACTATATCAAACTAAAAATGTTCTACACAGCGATAAAGGCCATAGTTAAAAAGAAAAGACAACCATTGATAGGGAGAAGATATTTGCAAATCATGTATCGGATAAGGAGTTAATATCCAAAATATAAAAAGAATTCATAAAACACAGCAATAACAAATAAACAACTTCATTTAAAAATGGACAGAGGTGCATAGCCTGATGTAGTAGTGGTTAGGTCAATCACCTTCAAAGGATGCAAGCTACATACCCCTGGGTTGGAGTTCCAGATCTGTAGAACAACCAGTGTAAATAACTAAATGAAAACAAAATAATGTGCTTCTTCCTCCTCTCTCTGCCTGTCTGCCTGCCTACCTTCTTACCTTAATTCCTGCCTGCAATTTTCCTTAGAAGGGTGCGGGGGCGGGGGCGCAGAGGATCTGAATAGACACTTTTCCAAAGAAGACGTATGGATGACTATATGAAAATAAAAGGTGTTTATCATCACTTATTATTAGGGAAATGCAAATTAAAACCATAAAGAGATATCACTTCATGCCTATGAGAAGGGGTATTATTAAAAAGACAAAAAACAAGTGTTGGAGAGGATAAGGAGAAAAGGGAACCCTTATACATTGGTGGTAGGAATGTAAATTGGTGAAGTCATTATGGAAAACAGTATGGAGATACTAAAAAAAATAAGAATAGAGGTGCATCCTGGTGGCCTAGTGGATAAGACCAATGGATGTAGTCCACATACATCCCAAAGACCTAGATTTGAGACCTGGGGCCAAAGGCTAACAACTGAGTTTAACAACTAAATACAGTAAATGCGTGTTTCTTCCTGCTCTCTCTTCCTACCTGCCTACCTACTTAACTTCATTCCTGCCTGCACCTTTCCTTTGAAAAATAAATATGTAAGAATAAAAGAATCATATGATCCAACCATCCCACTTCTGAGTATTCATCCAAAGAACATGAAAGCGTTTATTTGAAGAGATTTCTGCACCCTCATGTTCATTTAAGTGTTATTTACAATGGCTGAGAGCTGTGCACAACCTAAGTGCTCTTCTATATATGAGTGAATGAAGAAGATGTGGTTGATGAACACAATGGACTAGGACTAAACACTAACAAGTAAAGATGAAAGCCTGCATTTGCAACAGCATGGATGCATCTAGAGGGTACTATGCTGATTAAAATAAGTCAGATAGAAAAAGACAAGCACCATTTGCTTTCACTCATACATGACAGCAAAAAATAAATAAATAAATAAATAAATAAATAAATAAATAAATAAACTAGTAGACTTTAAGAACAAAATATTTAGCAGAAGAAAATTAAAGGAAAAGGATTAAAGGTGTAAATTTCATAGGTGATAGAAAGTACATTGTTGGCTATTGGCATAATATAATATATATGGATGTTGATTTCTAAGGCTGTACCTATGTAACTTTATAAGTCAATATTACCCTAATTTAAAAACTACTTTTAGATAATAAAAACTTAATATTTATACTGGGATCTCATTTATTTGGAATAATTCTATAAATAGGGAGAGTAGAAAAATAAGCCAATTTTTATGTAAAGAAGTAAGAGTAGACACACTTTCAGTGGCCTAATGGATAAGGCCACCAGATGCAGTCCACAGACATCCCAAGGATCCAGACTGAAGACCTGGGACCAGGAGAATGCAGCCAAGAAGAACAACTAAACAAAAACAAACTAATGTTTTTTCCTCCTCTCTCTTCCCATCTGCCTGTCTGCTCACCTTCATTCCTGCCTGCACCTTTCCTCTAAATAAAAAAAAGGTAAGAATAGGGACACCAAATAATAAACAAAAAGAGAAAAAGGCAATTAGGATAGTGGTGAGGAGAGTGTAGCAAAGTTTTGAACACAAGACCAAAAAATCTACTGAGACTGAGAAATTAGAGAGGAACAAAGAGGATTTTTGAGTAAGTGCTTCTGTGTTTTGAATTAGATTCCTTTTATTGCCCTTCAGGAGACATGGGTAAAAACTGGAACCACAATATTTTTAGTTAATTTTTGTGGGTAAAACTGAGTTATGTAAATCACTAGAATTTATTTTGATATTAAATTAAATCTGACTAATAATCTATTTGCAAAGTAAATGCTCTGCCAAAGCTCTTCCCAAGTCAATGACATCACCAGCCTGAGCGGAGGCGATACTCTCTCCAGAGGATACTTCACTGGCAGAGCCAGCATCTCAAGAATGGCAAGTACACCTTCATTTACATACCATGTGATACTGCCTGGGTTACTGAAGTGAGGAAAAGCCTCCCAATTCCCACCTTTAAGGATTTGGAAAGGTTAGTCCTTAACATCCTTCTCCCTTCCCACCCAAGTTGAGAATAAGAGAAGTACCCAAAGGCAGATACATTCTATTGGAGACAGACATTGGAGACTGGTGACTTGGATCAATTGACCAAGAGGGTCTAGTAATACTTTGTCCTGATTTAAACAGACTTACCCATCCGCAATGACTGGAAATGCTAACAGTCATAGATTTTCCCTGGGAGAAAGGAGCAAAATAGAGCCTAATTTATATTTTCCCTCAACAATTGTCGCCAAAGACCCCAGAGAAAGGTGAACTCATTTCCTCCAAATCAATCATTTCAGTCTTCTTCACATGAAACATGAAGTTGGAGAAATAAGTTTCTTCCCAGTTGGATGTCCTAACCCTAACCTAAAGATGGATGAGTGTGTGGTTTTTCCTTTGAGGTACTAAACCACCCTTTACCAACCATTAGTAGGTTGTTCAGATTTTGCCCCTAAATTTTCAGATGTAGGTCACAGCTGTACAGAACAAGATAGTACAAGGTCATTCTACTCAAGGCTGAAAATTCACCCCACCATTGACTTCCCCATGCTGTCATGTCCAGTTACAAAGCCTGATTTAGCTCATTAGTGTTTCTGCAGTGAGATTACGTGATGACCTAAGGACTCCAGTAACCAAAGGACTGCAACTTATTTCCCAAGGAGAAATTTAATTTCAAAGATTAAGTACCCAAAGAATTATGGATAGTGCTGAACACTAAATGCTCTTACTCCTCCTCTGGACCTCATAAAATGGTGAACATGGAGGAACAGAGAAGATTGTGGGTGTTCTGAAAGCAGCTAGCTCCCAAAAGAGAGAAAATGCTGTCATATCTGCCCTGCTTCTTCTTCTAAATTCACCAACCAGTGAAACTCATCTGAGGTCCCCAGAGAAGGGAACACGAGTATTAGCTTCCCAAATACACGCAATAGATCAACTTCCTGCTCCCGAAATAGCAAAACTGCTGTTTTATCAAAACACAAAAAAGAAGACTAGTGCCTGGAATTTTGTATCTAGTCTCCTCTGTTTCTTGCTGAGACTCAGGAACTTTACAGCCCACTTATAACCATCTTTATTCAAAATCAACGCCGCTTCTTCTCCGTTCCGTGTAACTGAGAATCCCTTAGTGGGATTTTCTTTACCTTCTTGGTCTATGGCTGAAGTTGGATGCCAACTCACCACCCTCTCTCCTAATCTGTGTTGTTACCTCCTTATCAGAGCCCAATTTGTAAAACATATCTGCAAATATGCTAACTACAGCTAGATACTGTAAAGTATGCGATATACAGTTTCTAAAATTATATCCAAAACCAAATATCTTCCATTGACAGGGAAACACCAAAACCTACTTTGACACAAGGCACGCTCCCTACTCAAAAAAAGTTTTCAGTGTGACCTATAAACATTTTTACTTCTCTCTGAACATGCCTCCTTACCGAAAGAAAATACACAAATGGCTGGCCACCACTACCAAAAGAGCATGTTCTTAAATTCTTACCTACAGCAGTAGGTCCACATGGTAGCTCCCCGAGAGATCTGCGAAGAATAGATTTGAGAGCCATTATAATGGCCTCCTACAGCCCACCTCATCAGTCCTTCTGACAATTTTGAAAGCAATAAATTCCCCATTAAAGTCTTTGCTGCTTTAAGTATTTAGAGGGGTTCTGTTTCCTGAATGAACTCTGACTCATTTCCTTATCTCTAAAACCATATAGTTCAACCAACTAACTCACAGTTACTAATTCATCCATTCATTCTTCACTTAGAATCTTACTTTTCTTCTATTTTCATACTTGATGCTGAGCATTATTTGTCATCCAGGCTGAACCAGGGTCCTAGGACAGTAGCATCATTGTGATACCAGTTAGTTAATCTTGGTAAAACTAGAACAAGATCAGAAGTGGTTTTGATGACTTAAATTCAAAGCAAGAATTTGGTCACTACCACACTAAACACCCCGGATAAATCTGGAAATTCCTTTTCCCAGTAAGGATAGTTAAAAACTTACCCTTAAAGAATCAGACTTTCAGAGAATTACTTTTCAGCAAATGGTTATTGTAAGTTTATAAAGATGATGTAATTCTGACATTATTCACAAATTCCAAGAGGTGGAAACAAGCCAGGTAGAAATGCATCATAGATGAATGGATAACCAAATTGTATAATATACAAACAATGGGATATTATTCAGCCATTAAAGAGTTCTGTTACATGGTAACATATGACTGAAGTTTGAAAGCATTATGGTAATTAAAATAAGCCAGATACAAAAGACAGATGCTGTATAATTTCATTTATATGAAATATCAAAAGGAGTAAATTCATAGAGACTTAAAGTAGACTAGAGTTTACTAGGAATTCAAGTGGGGGCCAGAAGAGTAGTAGTGAGTTATTGCTGAATATTGACAGAGGTTCTGTGTAGTGTAATAAAAACTTCAGAAAGAAATTATGCTGATGGGTACATAACATCATGGATGTAATTAATGCCACTGAATTGAACTGTACCTTAAGAATGGTAAAAATATCAAATTTTATACTACACATATTTATTTGCCACCACCACCACCAAAATAAAATGGCAATTATGTCAAAAAATTTTCAGTTTCTCAAGGTATCTGGTAACAGTAATGATGCCATGTAGCTTTCATGAACACATGGGCTATATACCTGAAGTCTTCCTTCTGATTTCTTTCATCTCTATTGAAGGCCTGGGAAAAGTGAAGAGGAGAGAAAGGAAGTGTATTCGAAGAACCCAGGCAAATTAAGAGAACTCTATGTGGGTAGTAGATGCATTATCAGTTTTTTTGTTCTTCATTTGTGGGAGGAGAGGGGGAGAAGAGACACTTAGAGATATTCACAAGCTAATCTCCAAGACCCTCGACTAAAAGATTTCCAGCTGCAGGGTCTCCATGCTCCATGCGAGCTCTCCTGACTTGAGTTCTAAACTGGTACTGCCATGCTGAGCAAGGCCAGAGACTCGCTCACCCGCACCCTGAGGTGACATGCCTCCTTGTGTTTCCAGGACAAGTCTTTATTCAAAAGGTTTGTAAAACCTAAGCTGAAAGGCCATGCACATGTCTCAAAAGCAAAACACAGGGGGCAGAAAAGGTAATGATAGAAGTCAGTCTTATCAAATAAAATCATGCCACTAAAATTTTTTCCTAGACTTATTATCAGCAATGTAAATTGTCTTCAAAAATGTAGGAGGACAATTCATTCAAACAAAAGGAACTTATAAAGAATTCTTTGCCTTACAAAATGTCTTTCAATCTCAGATCAAATACAAAGCCTGATTTGCTTACCCGCCTACATATTTTTTCTTTTTTAATCTCAATATCAGGATAACATAATAACCTTCACATAAATCTATCTCTGACAAAGCAGCTTTATCATTATATATGCCAATGCTGGACCACACAGTGGCTCCTGTAATATCAGCATCTCAAGGTTAAATGCAATGTTAGTCATTGAATGCTAAAAATAAGAATGGTATTTCTTGAAATTCATCATGCTTTTCATGCAGCTGAAGGTAATTTTCTCCAGATTTGTGAGATTCTCTGCATTGATATTCTATTCACTGACCTTAAGCCCCAGGAGTGATCTCTGGGCTGAAGGATTTGTTGTTTAAACTTTGTAACTGACTCTAACCAAGATGGTATTTTCCTCCATGTAACCTATCAATGTGGAACAGGGTTGGAAATGTATGGTCTACAAGTTGTGGGGTTAATTAGGAAACTTCTTCCTGGTTCCAAGGGGAATATTGTTTTCACCCAGTTCCCAAGTTCATTTACCAAGAAGACAATCTGAGCATGGCTGTAGAATCATTATTTTGGAGTCTACATGTTATACAATTTACAAACCTGCCAAAAAAGTGACAATTTTATGAAATACGTCCCTTATCAGAAACATTTTTTTCCACTTAAGCTGAGGATTTTTTGTAAGACTTCTCATCCTTTATTTCCTTTCACCCTTTTCCCAAGCCCCCACATAAAACCACAACCTAAATTCATTAAGGGATGATTTTACAGCTTTTTCCTTTGAGAGGACTTGGTGCTTTTTTGTATGATAGAGACATGAGTCAAATGTGATATGTGATGGCTCTGATTATATTTTAAGCTGCTAAAAAGTAGGAGGGCCTAAAGACAGCAAAGATATCCAGGGAAATTCAGAGATGATGTGCTGGTAATGGGCACAGGTGACCAGAATAAATAAAATCATACTCCTGGTTCTAGCAGAGCTAGAAAGACCTTGGAGATCATTTAACATTTTAGACCCATTTCTCTATTTTCAGCAAGATGGATGCTGAAATCCGAGAAAGTGAAAATCTCTTAATTCCAATCCAGACCAGACCGCTAACTCTCTGCAAGTCCCTTTATGGATATGGGTCTTCTGTGGATGGTGGGTCATCTTCTCCCAGCTCCCATCCTTGTGCTGCCTATTGTTGGCTATGACCTTCATGAAAGGACAATGGAATGGAGTCGAAGTGGGACAGGCAGTCCTCTCACTCTCAAGGATCATTTAATAGGTGCTATGACTTTGTGCATACATGTGTGATTTAATAAGTCATTTTTGGCTGTAGGATGCAGAAACAGAAATTCCAGCCTTATTGCTGGTATTCTTTGCCCCAACCCTCCACATTTCCTCTGCAAGAGTTCTCCCCAACTCCCAACATCAGAGGTAGACCTGAAAGTGAGTAGGCAGAAAAGGACTTGATTGCACTTTAAAGAAAATGAAAACTGATGCTGTTGTTTAATAGAATGTTAAGAAGAGAGATCTCTGCTAGAGCAATCTAAGGGAGAGGAGTTGTTTTATAAGGTCTAAACTGAGTACGATTGCAAAGGATTCATTTCCTGCACCACAAATTGCACTAAAAAGAGTATCACAGGTGAAAGGTGATACCTCACTGTTGTTTTAATTTGCATTTCTCTCCTAACAAGAGAGGAAGAATATCTTTTCATGTGCCTGTTGGCCATCTGTATGTCTTCTTTGGATAAGTGTCTATTAACAATCTGCCCATTTTTAAAATGGATCATTTATTTTTCTGTTGAATTTTATGTGTTCTTTCTATATTTTGGATATTAACCCCTTGTAGATATATAGTGTACAAATATCTTGTCTGCTTTGGTAGAGTGTCTGTTTGTTATGATGATACTTTCTTTTTCTATGCAAAAGCTTTTAATTGTCCATAATATGAGTGGATTTCTTTCTGGTCTCTCAATTCTATTCCATTGATCTGTTTGTCTATTTTTATTCCGATACATGCTGACTTGATTATTACTCCTTTGAAGTAGAGTTTGAATTTAGGGAGCATAACACTTCCATCTTTGTTCTTTTTTTCTCAGGACTGATTTTGCTATTCAGAGTGTCTTGTAGTTCCAAATAAAGTCTATGATTTTTTTTCTATTTCTGTGAAGAATATCTCTGGGATTTTGATGGGGATTGCATTAAATAGATATACAGATATGGTGAGGATACAGAGAAACAGGAAATCTTATACATTGTTAGTGGGAGTGCAAAATGATGCAACCATTATGGAAAGCAATATGGAAATTCTTCAAAAACAATCATGGCAATTTCATATGATCCAGTTATCCTATCGCTCGTCATTTACCCTAAAAACACAACAATACTATTTTGCAGATATATGTACCCTATGTTCATTGCAGTATCATTTGCAATGACCAAGAACTAGAAACAGCCTAGGTGCCCATAGACAGATGATTGGATAGACAACATGTAGTTATACACACACAATGGAATATTTATCAGCTATCAAAATAGATGAAATTCTGCTATTTGCAGTAACATGGATGAACCTAGAGGGGATTATGCTCAGTGAGATAAGCCAGAGGAAATAGAAAGACATTGTATGACATCACTCATATGTGGTATCTAGAGAAATCAAGCAAACAAATTAAACAAAAATAGACCTTTTGTCAATATAAGCAAATTAGTGCTTGCAGGAAGAGAAAGGGTAGGGAAGGCAAATTAGGTAGAAGGGGATCAATTGCATAATGAAGGAAGAACTGAAATGATAGGGGTGAACTTATTATATACAGATGTTGATTTACAATGATGCACACTTCAAAACTATGTAATGTCAAGATGCAATGTTCCTCCAGTAAAAGTAACCTTTTATTTTTTAAGTTCCATTATCACAGTTATAGTAGGTAGGAAATTTGGCAGTATATAAATTTCACTGATATGGTAATCTCAAGAAAAAATAAAGAGAGGTCAGAGTAAGAAGAGATTGGAAAAGTAGAGGTGATGGGGTAGGGGAGAAAGTGTGTGTTTGAGATTTTAAAATCCAAGAGGAACCTTATTAAGTCATTTTCCTCCTGAACTACTGACTGCTCATACAATGCTATCCCATGCTGTGGGCCTGTCTTACTGCTGAAATCTCTCAGGACAAATTCTTTTATGCTACTTGATTAAGGATAACATCCTCAGATAGGTTATTCATTTTGTGCTGAAGTCTAAGCTATGACAGCTTGCATCACAGCAATATTCCACAGCAATTGCATTATCATTTTCAACTGGCCTTTAAAACAAGAAACAGTTCTGAATTATCTTACCTGATAAACGATCCATTCATGTCATAATCATTGTGTATCCACATCTGATCTCACTGCCCTTCTCAGGCAAGGAGACTGACACCTTGGTCTATATATCATACTCACAGTCACACAATCATCTCAGTAAGAGTCTTTTCTTCCCATCTCAAGTGAGAGTCTTTTCTTCCAGAATTCATTGAAACTAATTTTAGGACCACTTGGTATTCCATTGACAAACACAATGGAATTGTGTCTACCAAGGAAAATATTCAGAAAGTAATTTCTACCTTCTTCACACTAGCATTACTTGGATATGATCATTCAATATCAAGACATGTTTGTTTCAGAAATAACACATAAAGTTAAGAAAACATTTTACCTCAGTGCTAATTGACGAAAAGCATTTAAAATGGAGGTAGGCTATCCAGATGGAAAATACATGACCTTTGAAGGGGAATGTTGAGTTTGGACTCTGACTTTCATTCATTCAATATCTATTTTACTAATGGTCCCATGTCCCTAGATAAAGAGTAAATACAAGCATAGTTCATCCTTCTAGGGCAATGCCTGCTATCGAATCTAACAGCTTAATGGGACCTAGTGCCTACGCCCCTATTTTGGCACAGGGGAAATGAGTTTGCTAGCCTTAATAGGATAACTTAAAATATTTGAAATTGATAGACTAGATGAAAAGATGACCTTCTCTTTGAGTAATAGCCTTCTACTTCTTGAACAGGTATTTTAATTCTAGAAGAGACCAGGGGGCAATCTACATACAACATACCCTCACCTTAGTAAGGTATCATTTAAAATGCCTGTGCACCAAGTCTCCTCAGGGAATCTGCTGGAGCCCACAGTCTGTGTCAAGAACCCAGCTATTCTCTGTACCACCTGGTATCACTCTGGCCACAACCGTAGTGCAGAGCTGGGTTTCTCTCTCAAAGGCAGTGTAAAATAAAGAGACTAGTGACTTAGTGACCTAATGTCTATGTAGTCAGCCTCAAGATGTTTAGCGCCAATGAGATTTCTCTATATGTATTCGACCAGGCAAACCAAGAGGCTATTTTAGCTGTCTGGGGTATCACACAGAGAATAACCCAGATTCTAGGTGACCCTGGTGGGTTATGCAGAGACTGAGGTAATGGGGGCAGAAGCATGAGGAAGCAATCAACGATGATGGTGGAAAGAAAGGACTGGAATAGATGAAAAGAGATAGGAAATGCTACTGAGAGCGAGAGCCCTGAACAATCTCTACTCCCCAGCTGTTCATTTGCTATGCATCCTTTTCAGGTAATGTGTCTCTTCTTGCAACAGACACACAAGTGCTGTGTCCCTGGTCACCTCAGGTCACCTGGTATAGTATCCAAGTGGTGCAGCGTGGAGATTTTTGGAGGCACATCTCTCTTTCATTTCCCAGCTAGATGGGAGTATCCAGTCTCTCAGACTACCTGATTTTATTTTCTGTTCTTCACAGGCAGAAACTGCTTATGCTTGCACACTTTTGACATTAAATATATGGTGCATGCTTCCAGGTCAGTTGGTAGAGAGTAGTGACCTTTCCCCCAGAAACTGATTGTTTGATCATAGACTTATTAGAGTTGGAAAATATCACTTTTGAAATGATTCTTTACTGCAGCCTCACCAACAATCTCATTTTTCTTCCTGAGGGGCATATTTTAAAGAGCCAGATGGTACACATGCTACAGAAGAAATCTCCACGCCCTCTCCCCCACCTCCACAGACCAGTTTCAAATGCTTTCTTTTCATCCAGAGAAAATACTTACACACTTTTCTTTAGCTCTATCCTAACTAAATTGCTTGACTCTTAAGCAATGAGGTAACTGGAGCACCTGAGGTATTATTTCTCACGAATTTAAAATTGGGAAACTTAAGCACAGAATGTCACACGACACTGACAAATAGCAGATCAGAGCCTTGAACTCAGGCCTTCTGAAGCATATCCAGTGTCCTTTCCACTACAAGAGGGCATCTATGCTTTTATATTCTCTTCAGCCTAAGCTCTTCTATTGAATTTTGAAAAACTAAACATCGTGGTGAGGATGAACTCAACATTCTTTGCCCTTGGATAAAATATCTTTGGAATACACACGTATGCTGAAAGAAAGGATGCACACTGGGACCCCTCCATTCATCTATAGAGGCCAAAAGAGCTCAAACTATGACCCTTAACTGCTAATATGTTAAACAACATTAAAGTGCTCATAATAATAGCATTTTAATTATTAATTTATTTGAAATATTGTCATCAAATGCCTATGATGTGACAAATATTATTATACTGGCTAGAGATAAACATGTGAATGAAATGAGACAAAATCTCCATTTTCACAGAACTTACATTTTAGGGGGTGGGCAAACAGCAGTAAGGATGACATAAAGTCAAGTAGTGACAAGTGGTATTTTTAAAAAGAATATAGTAGAGAGAGCTGGGGAGATCATAAGGTGGTTGAACAAGGACTGAAGCATCAATATTTGGTTAGAGACAGACAGGGAGGCCAGCGCGCCTGCCTGGAGCTGCATAGCTTGAGGAGACAGGTGGTAGAAAATGAAGAGAGTTAGCCAGGTCACAGTAAAGACTTTGGATTTCATCTTATGTGTAACAGGAAGGGAGCAAGAAAGTATTTGATTTCTGATTTCAGATGATCACATCAGAATGCCCCATGAAAACGCTGTAGGAGGTAAGAATGAATGGAAGAAAACAAGTGTGAACATCACCACCGTGGCCAAGGCAACGAAGATGCTACTGTGCCTTTCTCCCATTAGCACACAAATGACTGGCTGTTTCTTCCATTTTTCTTGACTCCCATGTCCCCCAACTACTCCTCAACTTTCATTTTGTGCTCTTTTTTGCAGCCAGTTCCCTCCAAAAAGCTGTCTGTAGTCACTGCTGTCAATTTCTCTGCTCTCATTCTCTCTTAAAACCCCTTTACATTCATGTTTTGGTGACCTACACTCCTCCAAACATTTGTCAAGGTCACTCATGGAGTTGACATTACTAAGTTTGGTTGTCAACCTTGGTCTTAATCTTACCTATCAGCAGTGAGGGGTGCCAGGCGCAGTTGGGCAGAATGTACCTGCACAAGGCCACCTGGAAAGAGGGTAGGCAGGGGGCAAAATTCAGTCTATCTGGCACTTGCTGAGCTGCTTGGCTGGGCACATCTCCCTCAAGAGGGTTGTTTTCTCTTTCATACAGTGCACTGCCTTACCTCACAGCAGTGATTCTGTTAGCAGCTAAATAGAGTTAAATATACCATCTTCCTTAATAAACTTTGTTTACCTGGCTTCCAGGACCCCACATACATGGATTTCCTCCCAACTCACTGGTTGCTTCTACCAGCCTTTTTTCACTAGCTCTTCATTTTCTCATGGGCAACATAGTATTGTTGGAATATCTCGGTACTTTTTATTCTCTTCTCTTCTCTATCCATACTTAGATTTACATGAGCTCTTTCAGTCTCTTCCTTTTAATGCTATTGTTATGCCCACAACTTCCAAAATTATATACCGAGCACAGACTCCTAATTCTTAGACTTTCCCTAAATTTCGAGCTCTGAAATCCAACTGTCTCTTCAACTTCTCTAGTTAGAAATTTAATGGACATCTCAAACTTAGCAAGTCCCAAACAGAATTCTACTTTCTGCCTCCTGAAATCTGCTCCTGCTAAGTCTTTCCAGCTTAGTACAACTCTACCCTTCTAGTTGCTCAGCCCAATTGCCTTGAGTTATTCTCTTACTTTTCCTTCACGTGCAGCTCACATCCCATCCAAGAGCACGTACTGTTGACAGTAACTTAAAGTCTATCAAGAATTGAACTTCTCATCATCTTTAACAGCCTACCCTGGTCTGAACCATTGACACTGTTGTTTCTTCTCTGCAATAGCCACCTGCCCAGGTTCCTCTCCCTCCTTTGCCCCAATGTGCATTCTATTTATGACGAAGACTCAGGCAGAAATTATGAAACAGCAAGTCACTTGTATTATCCTTCTGCTGGAAACATATCAGAGCTTCCAGTATCCCTCAGAGAAAAAAGTACAAGCTCTCATTTTTCCCTCTTCTCCACCTCTGTCTGTTCCTGTCCTCTCACTCAATGTGCTCCAGCTGCCCTGCTGTTTCTTGAGCGTGTCCATTAAATTCTGACTTCAGCGTCTTGGTACTATTTCCTGAGTCAGAAACACTTTTCCCTAAATATATATGTGACCAAACTCCTCTCCTTCAAAACT
This sequence comes from Solenodon paradoxus, assembly GCA_004363575.1. Lineage (NCBI taxonomy): Eukaryota > Metazoa > Chordata > Mammalia > Eulipotyphla > Solenodontidae > Solenodon > Solenodon paradoxus. The sequence goes on from RJWH01000002.1 coordinate 295,376, forward strand.
GAATTTTCAACTCTTAAAATTGATACTCTTATGTGGTAGTAGAGGGCACTGGCGCTTTGGTGGAGTGGAGTGCAAAATACACATGGACTGAGGTGAAAATTCAATATCTTAAAATGCATATAGCAAAACAACAATTAAATATCATCTTACAACTGTGAGAATGACCATTACTCAAAGATTGGAAACCCTTTTACTTTGTCAGTGGGAGTGTCAATTATAGAAAGCAGTATGGAAACGTCTCAAAAATCGAGAAGGGAAATTTCATATGATCCCATTATTCCATTTCTATTTATTAACAAAAAAACCCCACAAAAATCACTAGTTCTCAAAGATATGTACACTCCCATGTTTACTGTAGCATTATTTACAATGACTAAGAAGATACATAACACAACTTCTTTATGCATTGATCTGAAAATGGTACTTAGGAAATATATATACATATGTATGTATGCATATATATGTATATATATGAATACTGCAAGTCCTAAAAATGAAACTCTGTCATTCTGTCATTTGTGATAACATGGATGAAGTTAGAAGGGATTATGTTTATTTATTGAAATGTGTAAAAAGGAGAATGACAAATACCAGATGATCTCAGTGATATGTAGAATATAAAGAAACAAAGCAAACAAACAGACAAAATAAAAACCAACCCTTGCACATTGACAATAGAACTGAGGTTGCCAGTGGGAAACTGGGTGGGCGTGGGAGCAAGTGGTGGGCATCTAATGAACAGTGGTAGAGGATTTTTGGTATTTTGATGGTGGACATGCTTGGGCCTGCACACATGGACTTGTATTGTTTTGTAAATCAAAACTCAAAGTTAACTCAATAAATGTTTTTAAAAGATATATGTATATATATTTACATACACATATATATATAAATTACATTATAAAAAAAGGATGTCTAAAGAGAAAAAGTATATAGCAATATAAACAAAAGAAATAATGAAATAAAAGTAATAAATAAGTAAATAACCCTGATTTTTTTTATCTCTCACCCCCTCTTTCAGCTTTGTTCTCTTCCATATTGCTTACCATCTTCAAACAATTGTTATGTTCCTTTATTTATCTATTTACAAGAGAGGTGCAGCATGAATGAGCAGGCAGGAAGAGAAAGGAGAAAGAAGCACTTTATTTTCTTTAGTTGTTCATCCTGGTTGTTTCCCCCTGGATCTTGAATCTGCCCCGGGTCTTGAACCTGGGCCCTTGTATCCAGCGACCTTATCCACTAGGCCACTATGGCATACCAACTGCCACATCTAATTTGGTGGTTTGTCTCCCCCAACTACTATTTAAGTTCCTTGAAGGTGAAAATTTTGTCTCTTCTTTGATGAAGCCTAAAGGTCTAGAATAGAGTTTTATACATAGTAAGTATTCAAAATTATTTATTGGATAAATGAAAACTGACAGCGTATTATTAAGTACAATCTACATTTTATTCCAAACATGTTCCAAAAAATAATTTCAAGTAGTCATGTTAATTGTTAGAATATTTGATGACTTTGAAAACTGATCACTGCTAAAATTTTTACAATCAGTTTTCAGACAAGCAGGTGCAATATGCTATAATTTCCATTTAATTTTATATTCACATTTTAAAGGACTGGAAGGAAATATGTATTTAACAAATATCTCAGAAGCACCTAGTATATACTGTACACACTAGAACCAGGTAGGGTGCCAGTTAACTCTCCCCGGGGTGAGATTATAAATTGCTTTTATTTGCCTTTTTTGCTTTTCTGAATGTCTACACTCATCTATTAATCTTATAATACATAGAATTGATGTAAGTGCTGTGATTTGTTTGTATACTTTTGAGTGTCTTTGAGCAGCACAGTTTCAGGACACAGGCTTGGCTCTGCATGCATACTGGTTTGCCACAGCGTTAACAGAAGAGGTTACAAATAGAGTTCTCTACTAAGTTCCACGAAGTAAAGAGAATCCCAGATCACGCTGCTGTTCAGACAACTGCAGACAGCCACGACATCAGCAATCAACAGCCCCCCAACAACCAAGGAGATATTCTAGGCAATTTGCAAACTACTGGGCTAAGAGCAGACATTTCACCATTGCCCACCATCCCTGGTTTCTCAGCATTTTAATTGCTTGTTAGTAAGACACTCTGGAAAGCCTTGAGCATGAAAGAGACAATACACAGCAAATTCCAGTATAATTTCCTTGTATTCATTAAATCACTGACAACTTGAACATGATTTCTTTTGTACAGAGGATACACTATCATTTCTAAGAGCAGTAAATTCTGTGTACATGTTTGAAGAGCAAACTTTACCTGGAGTTTATTCCCTGGAGGTATTTCTATAACATGCCATTTGAAGATTCCTCCATTTCAATTTTTTAAAATATTCATCTGCAGATGCTGTCCTAGGCTGTAAAAATCTCAGCATTAGTGTGGGACAGATGTTTCCCTATGCTGATTTTTTTTCACTGTCACTTTGTGCTTTGTTATATCAGATAACGAAATGCTTAATTAGCTCTTTCCTTTTGCCACAGGATCATTTTATAAAATGGTACATTAAGAGGTTTAAAAACGAGACATCTCCATTTGGCATGCAGGTATCTAAGTCCAAGTTTGTCCCCTAACTATCTCTGTCTATTGGAAATATTCATGCAGGGAGCTCTGTGTTAGATAGGCGATGATAGGCTTCTCAGTAGGCACGGGTTGCTGGACAATGCGCACATAAGCTCTCCTCGGCAGTCTGCACACCACTTGTGTTATCTGTAAGTAACCAAGTGGAACAAATCAGCAAGAGCAGTCCTGGTTTCCAGAAAAATCCTTGCAATGAAGTTCATTCTAGGCTACTTGGACAATTGGTCTCTCAAATGACAGCAGCAAAAGAGTTCACCCATCTTGACAGTAATATTATGGTGAACAACCCAATGGAAGAATCAAGAGCCCTTTTCCTGCTGGTTCTTCTGCCCAATGCAATTCACATTGTCAGGTGTAATCTAGTTCTTCCACTTCTTCACTCTTAAAATAAGATAAGTATTTTTTTCATCTCTCTATTCGGTCCTCCTTATTCCCACCCCATGGGTCCAGGCTTTACAGCTGGCTCATTACACAGGCAAGGTGCTCAGCCAGGTGCCTGCTCATATTTCCTTTCCTGTTTAGCCTCTTTGGCCTGAGGAGTAAACAACAGTGTTTTCTGAACAGAAGAGTATTTTTATTTGCAGTCAAACTGGGATTTCCAGTGTGAGCTTGTTTCATCTCTTTCTTTATTTTTTTCTTTTCTTGACCAGCAGATATTTGCTCAGGGATAAACTAGCAGGCAAATCAACTGACATATAGCCGGAGGTAATGAATGGAAAAGTAAGACCTGTTCCGGGTGTTGCTGTAACTCCTATTTTCAGGTAGAAGAGATACGCTTTTTCCTGCTACTGGTGAGCATGGCTCTTTGGTTGGCACCGCAGGTAACGGGAGCTCAATGTTGACCACCACTCAGGCAGACCTGAGAGGGAGGACACACAGTGATGAGCTGATTGCAGTAATGTATCGCTGCATTCGCTTAATGTAGTCAAGGTCAAGGAGGTCTGCTTCTCGGTGGTGCTAGACAGGAAACTTAAAATATTATGTATGCCGGCAACAAGTGCCATGATTGATTTTTGTTATGGAATTAATCTGTCAAGGGCTGCAGTTTCAGGTTTGCTGCCATGAATTATACCTCCAGTTCGGCTGGAAGACACAGTGCCGGAGAAAAGGGCTAAGCCGTCTTTGGCCATTTGCCTTGATCAGAGCTGTGTTAAGTGTTTGCTGCTGCTGCTGTTGATAGGGAGGTTGGTACGAGAACTGGGACCAAACACCATTCCATTTAAATTGCAGTGAGAAAAGACTCCCCTGTCGTGGCAGTCAGACCGAATGCACGTGAAACAGTTGGACAGAGCTTCTTAACCTCTGAGTTTAGCTACTCTGATCAAGTACAGCTGGATGGAGCCCAGGAGCGACATGTTAACACACATCACAGGTGGCTAGCAATCTCACTTGGAAGCAGAGGCTAGGTGTCTGGACTTTACCTTGGTTGATGATGAGTCATTAGATGAAGACTTTATGTAAAGCTGTAGATATGTGGGAAGCCCTTGAGAGTGTGAGGCAGGGGTGAATTGGCATTTTAGAAGGAGCACCCACCTAGGCAGCAGCACACAAATGGATTGGAGAGAGGGATAACTAAGGCGTGGGAGCCGTTTGCAGCAGAGAATTATTGCATTACCTCATGGTGAGACACCCATTAAGGCTGCCATTCTGACCACCAGTAAGGTTCAATATTCACAGCAGACAGACACTCCTTTCTTTCTCTGTTCCTGCTGCTTCTAGAAGCTCAAGTGCTCTTTTTAGGGGAGCTATTTCAGGGGGGAATCATAAAATAATTACATGAAAAATTGCTCAAACATGTTATTCATGACTATTTTTGAAAGATGGTCAAAGACCATCTTTTAAAGAAGTAGGAGTTGTTTTATTTTTTGGTGGTGGTGTTTTGTTTTTCAAAAATGCCACAGCCAGGGCTCAATTGATTGGCTGTTTTGATCCCTTAAAGGCAGGAAATACAGAAATAGCCTTATAGGATCTCAGAGGAAGTCGATCCCTCATTGATTATACAACCAAACTCATGCAAACAAACCATGTATTCCTTCTACAATAACCCTCAGAAAATACCACCACTAATAATGTCCAAAACTTCCTGGCTGTAATGGGCATTTGTTCACTGTTCAGTTCTCACAGCAACCAGATCAGGCATTGTTTTTATCTCTAATTTACACTGAGGCACAAAATCACAACCTGTAAGAGCAGAGCTGGGATCTCAACCCAGGTCATCTGTCTCTTCGTACACCCAGTATGCTATACTGCCTTTAATACAGATTCTGCTTGAATTTTTCCAGATACGGGGAGTTCACTAGTCACAGAAATAGCCAACATCCTTTTTGTCATTTCTGGTGGTTAAACACATCTTCCAATGTCTTCTTCTCTAATATTTTACCAGTGGAGTTCTCTGGAGTAAAAAGAATGTTTAATCTGTCTGTTGTCAAAAATCCTTCCCTGGGAATTCAAATTTGTCTTCCAAGATTTAATTCATATGCCATTTCTCTATAAAAATTAGTGTGTGTGACTGTTAAAAGCTGGTATACATTTTTTTCTTTTACTAGTTCTGTTGACCCCACTCTGGGTGTGTGTACAATTATATTTATGTGTTTGATGATTTTTTTTTTTTTTTTTTTTAGGAAGGCAGGCAGGCAGAGATGAAGACAGGCAGCAAGCAGGAAGGGAGGAGGAAAAAGCATTTTGTTTATTTAGCGTTTCATTATAATTCCCCCCTCAACCCCGCCTGGGCTGCAAACCCAGGTCCTTGGGCCCTATGGACTGCAACCCCAGGCACGGGTTTAACTCCTGAGCCACCAGGGAAAGCCAGGTGATGTAATTTTTTTAATCATAAAAAAAAAAATTTCTATTTCCATTTCATTTTTAAAATTGACTCTGTTCGTGTCAGCCTACTGAGATCTGTTGTCCCAAATATTATCCACTTGTCCTGGTATGCTTTTTAATAAAACAGAGAGAGATCAAGGCTCATAGAGTTTAAGGTACCCACAGTTTTGGAATTTGCACCAGGTCTGACTTAAGAATGTAGGCAAATTCAATTGCTTGCTCTTGCTCCTAGACCTGCTTTTCACTCTGTGTTTCTGGCTTTCCTCCTGCTCCAGCATGAACCACTCCCCGTCTGTGAAAGGGGCAGAAGATCTCCATCTCCGCTGCCACCTCACTCTCTATTCCTCATTTTTATTTGACTTGAATTGTGAGAAAAGGTGTTTTCCTGCTATATTGCCTAATCACAGTAGAGTTTCTGGCATGATACTGACTCTTTTTAGCCATCTCAATGTATTTTCTGTGATTATGATTTTTTTTAAAAACCATAATTAAATTCATAATGAAATTAGTTCACTGCTATGCTAATGTTCAGAAAAAAATTATTCCAAAGACCAATGAGAGTTAATAGGAGGGTTTTAAAATCTCTATTATTGATCTAGGGGATGATACAGAGTCAAAACTATCAACATTATTTTTTCAAGATGGAATGATGCATAGGAAGATATTTGCAAGTTGCATAAACTCGATAGAAATATACAGCTGTCAAGTGGTATGACAGCCATTCTAAGTGAAAGGGTAGAGTGACAGTAGTGATCACCTTGAAGACCATGTTGAATCCTAAAAAGAAAGACAGTGATAGGAAAGAAAAAAATAGAAATAGAATTCTTGCTGCAGGATCTGGGGACAATTTCTAATCTTCTCCAAATATTCTCTTCTTTCTTCTGTACCAAAATACATACAGAGATATACAACATCCTTTATCATACCTTTAGAACTAGCATCTCCATTTTTATCTTACTTCATTTGCTTCACATCCTTTCTCCTGTAATCAAATTAGCAAGATATTATCAGGAACCAACTACGATCTCACAACTCTACAAGTTACTCTGAAATATTCAAAGAAAGAAGATAACTACAGTATCCCTTTTAGAATTTTAAATCAGTTGGTAAGATTGGCTATCTAGAGGAAAAATAATCCTCCTGTTAATATACTCAGTATATCTTCCAGGACTAAATCTGTCATGCTCAGTACATATGCTGTAAGAATCAGAGAAGGATTCATTTATTCTAAAGACTTTCAGTGAAGACCTGCGTGTTTAAGATTCTGGTAGAGGGCTGGAGAAACCAAGATACACACCCTCATCTTAGGGATTCAAATGCCACTGGGACAGACAGAAATACAAATAGATGTCAGAAATCACCATGAGAAGATGAGTTGGGTTTTACTATATGCACAGAAGAAGATAGCTGGTAAATGGCACAATTCGGCTCAGCAGGAGGACAAAAGAAATACAGGAGGATAGTAAGGCACAGAGTTAGAAGAGGGAGGAGATTGTGGCTTTTTACGTGGCGAGGGATATCAGGTGAGCGAGGACGTTGCTTGATTAGCAGGACCACCCCTTGGATGTGGCAGGTAGGGTATTGCTAGGGCCTTCTTGGGAAGCAATGCAGCAACATTCTGTGCCTTAATAAGTGAGATGCCCAGGGTTTTTATTTGTATTCTTTCCTTTTCTATGCACATGTTTTGTTTTATGGCATTATTTTATACACACACCAGACTGAATAGAATGCCCCCTATACACATACACTTTGCATTCTACCCCTCACATCTGTGGGACACAGAGCAAGACTTAAAATATTTAAAATATTCACAGTTTGTAAATCGATCTAACAAAATGTTAAATGAAAACTATTCCATCTCCTTGCTTTGACAATACACCTTCATAACAACTTGGAAAAGCAGTCTTGAATTTAAGAGTTTTTGCAATCCTTTAAGTTCCATACTGCAATGTGGTGCTTTGGGAAGATTTATTAATAGTCACACACTCCACTCTTCCCACACTGCTTCCATCCCACACTTTGGGATGCTCAAGTATATTTGGAAACTTACATCCATTTGCGTACCTGCATCACCCTCCCCCTCCAATCAGCCACCCACTGACCGCACCATGGCTCAGAGACATGTTCATTTGATGGTCTTGGGGGGACAGTTCAGGGAAGAATTCTGCTTAAGCCTATGAATGGGCTTTGCAATTTGGATCAAAGTTACCCAGAACATTGCCTAAGAATTGGGGCAAGGGAGGTGCTGGTGGAGACTATTCCTTTGCCCCTACCTCTCCTATTCCAGTAAGGAGGGACAGGACCAGAGAAGAGTTGGAACTGGGTCCCCTAAAGGGCAGGACCTCCCTTACCCAGATCTAAAGGAAAACTATTCCCACCTCACCTTGCTCTGGTTGAGGTATCTTGAGTCCTTTGCCCTTCTAGGAATTACCCTAATGGTTAGAACAGAAGACTTTTTATGCTGATATTCCAATAAGCTTCTAATAAGAAGACTCCATCATTCAACTGTTATATTTTCATCTCCCTGCAAAAGCCTGTCTATTACATCCAGAGTCAACAGCCAGTTTGTGTGTGTGAGCCTGTGTGGGAGGGGAGAGTGAGACAGGGAATTCACCTTTTACAGGTGAAAACTTGTGATTTATTAATTATCCAGCATTAAACGTCCATGCCGTTTTGGCTTCTAGTTCACTGAGTACCTCTCCACTAGTATAGAGACTTCTCCACCATTACTTCCATTGAGGCTGGAAAAGAAATAAAAAAATATAATGTAGGCAAAGAAAGCAAATCCTGTCTCTTCCGTTGTGAGGAAGTGCAGTCAGCTGTCCATCAGAGGAAGGACAGGGACTGGAGGTGAGTGTCCTGTGAGCTCCACCCTGGGAGGAAGAGGAAGGGCTTTGGCTTGTGCATCTGAACTGGAAGGGCACAAGGACTCTTGCCCCAGTCCCTGCGCAGGACCCAGAGGAGACCTCACAGCGTTGTGTGAGTGGCGGTGTGCACAGCTCCATCAGAGGAAAGGTGGATGAGCAGCAAGGTTAGTAGAGAGGAAGAGCCTGAGGGTTCCTCTCTAACTCCTCTTCCCCTGGCTCTTTCCTGGTGATGGCACCGTCCAGGCTTTGTGAATGCTACTGCTCCAAATAGCTACTCTCTACTTATAGACTTCTGCTCTCAGCAATTAAGACAAATGGTTACAGGGGCCTTGTGTTTGCTGTTCAATTCTTAGTCTTCATTTTATTTCCTTGACATTAGGATATCATTCTCTTCTTACTTATTTCCTACTTCACCAGCTTCTTTCTTTTTTCCAGTAAGTTTTACCTGTTCCTCCCCATCTCCCCAGTCTATGAGATTGGAGTTCCTCATGGCTCCATCCTCAGATTTCTACTTTTCTTGTTTTTTTTATTTTGTTTTTTACTCTTTATGTGTGACCTCAACCAGACTCTTGGCCTGCAAGTACATCTCTATGTAAGGAGTCTCAGATTTGCATCCATATTGAGCTTCTTCTCCAAACCTCTTCAGTGACTCATATTCTATGTACATAAGAGTTTGTTTAAAAGTCTATTGTTAGACTAAAATTGAATAGTGACAATCTGCTACTACAAGCCTACAGTAGTAACTACTTAAACATATGGATCTCAATAATTGATAGGATAAACAAACAACATTGAGTAAAGATGGATGAAATCTAAGCAACACAATGAATGATCTAGTACCCACAAAACCACAAAACCATTGTGCCCCCAAAATCTAGAAAATATATTCTCTGCTACTCATGGAATGCTAATTCTTGAATATTAATGATGTGTTATACAAAGAGTTCAAATATATTTCAAAGATTTTTTACCAAGCATAGCTTTTTATGGTATCACAATGCATAAAAGCAGAAATTGATGACATATCCTGGTGGAGTTGCAGTTAGGTCCACTGCCTCCAGCCTAGCACAGTCCACATGTATCCCAAGACAATGGATTGGCATCCCAGGGCTGGGACAACAACCAAGATGAACAGCTAAACAAAAATAAAATAAAGATGCTTCTTGCTCTTCTCTCTTTCTGGTTGTCTGCCTACTCGCCTTCATTCTTGCCTGCACCTTTCTTTAAAAAAAAAGAAAGAAAGAAAGAAAGAAATTAATAATAAAAGCACCCTAAAAATGTTTGGATTTTTAAACATGTTTGGATATTAAAATCATATTCCAAAACAATTCCTGGTGAAGAAAATTACAAATATTAGGAAATATTTATCTATTATTTTTTTTCTTACATCACTATATGCTTTTTAGGATATTAAATTCCCAATTCCCATCTCAGTCTATGTGCATTTCACAGCACACCCACCACCAGAGGTCTAGTGTCTTTTGCCACCACTGTATTCACTCCTTCCTTCCCTAGTTGTCACCCTGTTCCCACACCACTGATAGCCACAGTCTTGTATCTTGTGAATTTTCTAGAGATCAGTCTGTTTGATTTCTTCATATTCCACATGAGTGAAACCATCCTGTGCTTCTCTTTTTCTTTCTGGTTTATTTTGCTTAGCATTATTACCTCCAGCTCCAGGGAATTAGGACATATTTAAAACTGTGCAATAATGAAAGCATTCATAAAACCTGTGGTATGCAGCTAATGGGTTACTTAGAGGAGAATTTATAGCCTTAAATGATTACATTAGAAAGCAACAATATCTTTAATTAATTATATAAGTATCCAACTTATTTAATTAGAGGCAGAATACCAGGTAAATCAAACAGTAGTAAAAGGAATAAAATAATAAGGATAAGAGTAGAAGTAAATGAAATGGAGAAACATGGGTTTATTATAAATAGTATGAACAAATCAAATGCTAGTTCTTTAGGAAGGATACATTTCTTCAAAAAGAAAATCAAAAAAAGAATGATCAGAGAAAAAAGTCACATAATATTACGAAGGCGACAGGTTGTGTAACTACACAAAGAACAGAGATTAAGACATAAAATAGAATATCAAGATCAAATGCAGCATGACTTGTTGGAGTAGTGGTTAGGTTAATTGACTTCTCCCTTCGAAGGAATGCAGGTCACAGACCCCTGCATTTGAGTGCCAGGCCCAGGAGGAGGTAACCAGTGTGAACAACTAGATAAAAATAAAATAAAAATGTTTCTTCCTCTTCTCCTCTCCTACCTACTTGCCTACCTTCATTCCTGACTGCAACTTTCCTTTAAAAACAAAACAAAACATCAAATTCTTGCCAAAAAATCTGAAAACTGAGATGAGATAAGCAAATTCCTCCTGGACAAATACAACTTACCAAAACTAACTCAGAAAAATATAAGAAAACTGAATATTGACATAGCCATTAAGAAAGAGAAATTTTAAGTTTTTGCTGGTTTTACTGGCATTTCTAACAAGTATGCAAAATATAAATTATTCTAAAACCACATAAATTATCCCCAGAATAGAGAAAAAGGAGTGCATTTTCTTTTTCATTATTGACACTGGTATAACTTAGCAACCAAGATCTGATGACAGCAGCACAATAGGAAAAATTATAGTCCAATGTCTCTTATGAACATAAAGGTAGAAATGCCAAATGATTAGTCAACCAAATTTGATAATATTTCCATTACCAAGTAGCATTTTTCTCAGAAATTCAAGATGGATTTAACAATGAGAAATCAATAAATCTAATTCACTGCATTAACAGATAAAGGAAAAATGATAGCATCATTGCAATAACTACAGAGGAAGCACTTGATGAATTTCAATAAACCAGAAAAAATTATCATTATTTGACAATTATATTGTGTATATAGACAACCCAAAAAATCCTACTAAAATTTTAAAGCAATGTGTTTGACATTTACACACATCAGCAAAAATAAATGAAAGTATAATTTAAATATGCATTTATAATATTAAGAGATATATAAACTATCGGTAATAAATTTAAGATAAGACAGAAAAGACTTTAAGATAAAATTTTAATTTTTATTGAATGACATTAAAATAAGTAAATGAATGGTGCCACGATCACGGATAATCTCAATGTCATAAAGTTGCATGTTTTCCACAAAGGGAAATTAAGGAAAGTTTCCCTTCAAGATAGAAGATAAATGTATAAAACTGTAGCAATTATCACCTTCATGTTATTGCAGAGATAAATAAGTAACTCAATAGTAGAGTCTAGAAGTATCCCCATTTAACATGAGAACATGATATATGAGAGAACCGACATTAGTAAGACAATGACAAATTATTAAATAAAGCTGGGACAAGTTTTTCTTCCCTGAACAAAAAAGTGAAATGGAAATCTTACCTCATGTCAGACCAGAAGTCAAATCTAGATAGTTTGAATATAGCAGGTCCTTGGATAATGTCACTTTGGTCAATGTCATTTAGTTATAAGGTTGATGAGAAAAAAAAATCCCAGTTAATGGTGAAGGAAAGGAGTTATATGAGTACCTGGTTTCCTTATATGTCATTTTGTGTAGAGCCACAATTTCCAGGAACCTAATATCAATGCTAAGTTAGGACTTATACTTACATGTGAGAGGAGAATTATTAAACTTTTTAAACAGAATATAAGAGAATTCCTTTGTGATCTTATAGTAGTAAAGGTTTCTTAAGCAAGATATTGCAACTCAATTTATAAACTAATACACAATATATTGTACTACTTAGAAGTTTTTAAAGTTTCTGTTCATTAAAAGACAGTAAAAACAGGCATAGTATCCAAAGCTGACAAAAGATGCTATTACATTTATTCAAAACTGAATTCCATTCCAAATACCAAGTGTTGGTGATCAATGCAGAATAATACCATTCACAATGGGTAAGACTATAAATTTGTACAGCCTCTTTGGAAAACTCGTTGGTGTTAAAGAGAGTATTTGAACATACCCATTATATATGACTCAATATTTCCACTCCTATATATAATCAAGGGAAATTTAATATATGTGTAATACAAAGCATGTGTAAGAATACCCATCAACAATAGAATGGATAAATTAAGACATATTCAGAATGTGGAATAAAATACAGCAGTTAAAATGAATGAACAACAGAAATACACATTAACATGGATGGTTTTCAAAGGAATAACTTTAAATTAAAAAAATAAATCATTGATATGTTATAAGGTCATGTCTATAAAGTTCAAAGAATAACAAAATAAAATGGCATGTATTTTCAAGACCACATACACATCTAAAAAAATTATGCAAGAAGCAAAGGGAGTTATTAACAAAATTCTAGGCAGAGTTTACTTCAGAAGATAGTGTGAGGAGAAGGGGAGCACAGAAGGGCTTTTAGTCTACAGCTAATGTACTATTTCTAAAGCTAAGTGGTATCAATTTTTTAAATTGTAGATAAACTTTGATTTGCTTGTTGTGCTTCACCATAAGGGAAGGAAAAAAGGGTAGACGCATGTTTTGGGAATCTTGGTAAAGGTGTCATTTCAAAATGGCTGTCAGGGCAAGCCTTGCGGCTCCGGCCGAGGAGACGGGCATGCGGACATGGAGAGCACAAGATCTACGTTCACGACATAGTGCTGGGAGAAACACCAAAATAAAGACCCTTCTTTAAAAAAAAAAGACTTTCAAATGAAATGTGGGAGAGACAACTGTAAAAAAGAGTTGAAAATTTGCTCCATTTTAAGAAAACTAATGTTGAAAATTACAGAAAAAAACACACTGGATGTAGTTTATCGTAGAAAGATGTGCTTTAATTAGTGAATCTATAAACAAATGAGTTTACATTTTTATTAAGAACTATGCAAAACGATATTGTATTTATATTTTAAGGTAAAACCCCTAATGTATATAGAAATCTGTTTTTATGAGTTTCTGCCTTACTGAACTTTTTCAAGTAACTGACCAAAAATAGATGAGAACATCAGATAAGAAGCTTTCTGTGGTATTGTATTACACAATTGAACTAAAATCTTATTTCTTTTCTTTTCCATTACTCAGTGAGGGACAGCTTGTGAAAAAGAGTGAATAGGTAATAGATAATCTATCTATCTATCTATCTATATCTATCTATCTATCTATCTGTGTATAGTGTGAGTAAAATTTTTAAGTCCTGATAGCGTAAGTACATTATGGTTTCTGGGAATCAATATCTAACATATGAATGCAACATCTATTTTAATCTGTGTTGACTCTTATGCATGACAATAACTGCCTATTTTACTCCCTCTAGAAGGATAACTCAAAAACATTTTTTCAATCTCCCTCACGGCAGGATATGATCATAGGACTGAATTTCAATGAGTGAAGAATTATGATGTATCCCTCTTCTGCTGAGTTGAATGGAGATGACCCTACAGTGCCACTAGGAAGACAAAAGTGGACAGTCAGGAAGCCGTAAAATGGAGGGATTCTCAGTAACCATGACATAACATGGAGAAGAGCTTGACTGACCAGAATGTCAAGAGTAAGAAATAAACTCCAGTGAAAAGAGATACTTCAAAGATGTTGCTGTTTATCTGTACCTACCTTAGAATATATCCTAATCAGTACCAGGAAAACTCTTTAAGAAAAGGAAAAAGGAGTGTCCAAGTGTGTGTGTGTGTGTGTGTGTGTGTGTGTGTGTGTGTGTGTGGCAGAGGGGAGTTGCCCCAATTAGATGTCCTTTCCTTCTCCCTAGAAAATAGACCCAGAGCAGTTCCATATATATCAGTAGGCTGGGCAGGATCAACTTAAAAAGAACAGCTCTGTTCATTTGCTGCCCAATGATCTTCATAAACTGTAGCAAAGTAGTCTGTGATCAAGTTATGTATTTTACCAGTGGTCCTGTCAGCCAACCTGTGATGGGACACAGTGATATTATCAGAACTTAAAATGAATTGACACACATTCAGTAATTCAGTAAATATTTATTGAGGAACTGCTATGTATCAGAAACTGTAAAAGGTTCTCAAGATATGGCAAAGGTGCTTTCCAAAGTGGAAATACCAACCTGAAAACATGATATAAGATTAATAATATTGGAATGATTGATACTTTTCAGTGTCTATATTTCATTAATTCAAAAAGCCATCCACACTCCTTGGAGAAAGGATGATTTATTTGTCTTAGCTACACCTTGAACTTTGCTTTCCCCCTTCCCAGTAGAGATAATTCTATTTTTCTTAAGACATGGCAGATAGTATAAATAGCTCATATACCCAGGTGCTGGAAATAACCTACCAGTTCATCAACATATGACTGGATAAGAAATCTGTGGTCTGAGTACTCAATGGAATGCTATGCAACTGGAAGAGAAAAAAAGATAAAATTGTCCTCTTTTGCAACAACTTGAATGAAACTGGAGGCTCATGGTAGGTAGAATAAGTCAGAAAGAAAAAGATAAATGCAGGATGGTTTTACTCAGAGATGGAATATAATGAAATAAAGTAATTAACAGACAAACCCCAACAAAATTTATAGGACATAGGCATGGCTACCAAGGGGGTGGAAGGGAGAGGGAGGAGGGAAGGAGCAAGGCAGTGATGGACCCTAGAACTCTGGAGGGAGTGGTGGAGGTGAATTTAAATATCCTATACTGCACAGAGCAATGTAAACAAAAGAAATAATAAAAAATTATTTTTAAAAAAATCCATGTGTTTTATTGCACTTCTTTGCCTTCAGTATCTAGGTGTGATCATATGACTAATTCCTGCTGATGAATAAATAAAATCTGTGTTCTTTCCCATCTGAGGCAGATAAGAGTGGACCTGAATGAAGCTTTCTCCAAACGCTTTATCTCTTCCCACTAAGAGAATGTAAGTGAAGAAATCTGAGATTCCTAGTTCCTGAGAGGGAAATAGCCTGGTCCTAAAATCCTAACTTGGATGAAAGTCATGCTACATGACTCACAGTGGACTGTGCCATGGATGAGAAATAAAGATCAATTATATTCATCTAAGGAGACTTGGGACTTTATTTAATCAATAGCATCTTAATAAATACAAAAGATTTTTGCCAGGTATTGACAAAGGAAAAAAGAAAAAGATGAACAAGACTGAGTAAAATAGCAGAAAAGTGGAAAGAAAAAGGAAGTATAACCTCAATCCCACTCATACATTGATGAAGAAGCTGTGTGTTGTAATTGTCAAATGAAGGAGCAAATTTCCAGCCCCTTCTATCACCCCAGGAGCTTGCTCTTGATTTTATTATGGAAATACCACATATAGCAATCAAAATGAAAATGTCTGAATTGCCACATGCAAAGTCCCTATTTATTTACCACCTCTCTGTGGAAGTCTGAAGATTCGACATTAAAATAATTGGAAAATTTTGTGAGTCATTGTGGAATTACTAATGCTTTCTTTTTAGCACAAGGGAATTGATTTAATTGGGAAAGAGAATTGAAATACTTTATTAATGTTGCTAACATAATTATCATTAAATATTATTAATACAGCACTGATAGATGCAGTGATGTACTACTACCACAGGGAGAGTAGATGAGAAGAAGGAAAAAGAAATAAAGGCCTTGCAGCCATTTGTTAGATTTGAGAGGGTAGAGGTATTCCCTAGTGCAGGAATTTTTGTATTGTATTTGTCGAAGAAATATGTTCTTTTCTCAAAGTCTGCTGAAGATGAAGGAAGCCAAGGATAGGTTGCACTGGATGTAAACAGCTACTTTCTTCACTGTGAGTATTCAAGGTGAGCAAAGAAAATATTGCAGAGATGCTGCCACATATATTCAAACAAGTTACTCTGCTTGTCTTTTGGTCAACAAGTCTACATAGAGTCACTGTAAAGACCTCTTCTGAAATGTTTCCCCTTCTCTTTTCTTTTTAATAATTTTGTCACTATTCAGCAAAGCTTCTATATTTATTAAGAAAGAGCTATATTTTTACTTGAAGCAATACATGTATATCTATATATTCTCTAGAACTGTGCTGTTACCGCTCTGCTGAAAGGTGCATTTGTGAGACAATTCAAAATATTTGCCTCACATATTAGCTACAGGATGAACACAATCATACAGAGATCTTGTTGCGGTATAATTTCCTCTTGTTAATCACTTTTCCGAGTAACTTGTTTACTAGATTTTAGCTTTACTTCTGTATTTTCTAATCAGCAAAATGAACTTCTTAAAGAAAACAGCTTGTGCCATGACTGCATGGCTGGCAAGTCTAGTGCAAGAAAGCAGGGTGGATTGGTGCTTTCAACCAGCTCCCACTGTGATGTGACAAAATGTGTCTAAACATGTAATCAAAATCTGCAGAGGTGGGTCCAGATTGGCATCCGACTTCTTCAAATCTCATCATGACAATCTAGGAAGGAACTGGGCTCTGTTGAGAAATATGCATAAATTCCTTAATAATCAGAAGACTTACTGCTTCAGTTCTTCCTCAGACCAAGTTTCCATTACCTCTGCTTTACCAAGTGAAAATTAGCTGTTGATGTATTCAGAAAAACATGAGTTCCACGGTTGTTTGCATGGACAGAGATGTTAATTTGCTTTAGAAATGTTGATACCGCTCATTCAGATGACAAAATACAAAGAATTGAGTCTTTGTGTCATATACCATAAACAGCATCATATTATACAATAATTAAAATCACCAATTCACAGATATTTAGATCTAAAAAACACCTTTCATGTTGTCATCATTCGAAGTCTTTTTTTTTTTTTTTCCAGAGAAGGAAACTGAGCTCAGAAGGGTGAAGCTTTTTATTCAAGATCACACAGTTATAAAATTTAAGATGAAGCTAAAGCTAGCAATTCGGGTCTTTCAAATAGTGAAATATTTCTTTTTTTTGCATATAATGCACAGGTTGAGTAAATAGATCATGCTTGAACCAAGATTCATTTGCTACCCAAAACAACCATGGATATACACATAGGCAGAACTATTCTTCGTTTTGGACATTTGGAATTTTTAAATGCACCATTCTCAAACTTAAATTCAATCTAACACATGTTTATTAAGTCCCTAGTATATGAAGTCATGAAATCAGGGATTTTAGCACTTTGTATTTTAATATTTAATAAGACTCTTTTAGAATATTCTAATGGAAGCCATACCATGTCCTCTGAATATATTCATCAGTATAGAATTAGTCAACAAAGAGCAAAAGGAAAAGGAGAATTTCAGTTTGGGTGGGGAGACATGCAGGGGATAGGTAGCAAGAGATCATGAGGAACAGCAGAGAAAATGTCTTCTGCACCTAAACTGAAAAGTTCTATTCTTTTTTCCTCTTCTGTTTCCACTTTTCTTCCCACTCCCATTATTTCCACAGAGCCTCTCAGAATTAGAAGTCTGTGACATTGCAGAAATAGAATAAGGTGTGCCCTGCTGACCCAGTGGTTTAAACCTGGTGCAATCCACATGCATCCCAAGGTCCCTAGTTCAAAACCTGGGGCCAGGAGACAATCAGTGATGAACAACTGAATAGAACAAGGGGCTTTTGGGGCTTGCGCGCGCGCTCTCTCTCTCTCTCTCTCTCTCTCTCTCTCTCTCTCTCTCTCTCTCTCTCTCTCTCTCTCTCTCCCTTCCTACCTACTCACCTTCATTCCAGCCTATATCTTTCCTTTAAAACGAGTTTTTTTTCCCTTTTTTGAGGCTACAAGTATGTAGAAATAAATGACAAAATTGGATACATATATGAAATGTTTAACTTAACAAACTGACAATTTTAATACAAACTGAAAGAAATATAATTCATTATTCATAAGGTAATTATGATATTTTGAAAGAATAATTTCATTGCACAATAGACATGTGATCTGAAATGGTGCATAAGCCAAAAATTGAAGGAAGAATGCCTTCTTTGTAACTTACATTTCCAACCTCTCTCTAATCTGCCTGTATCATCTGGTAAGAAAAGCAGGTGTTGAAATTCAAGGACTGTTTTGCACAGGTTCGCCTTAATATCCACGACATCTTCCCCTTTCTTCCTTTTTTGCCTGATGGCAACATGCAATGGTTTTAGGAAGCACAAGAGCAGGACCTCTTCAAGCTCTCTCTGATTTCAATCTGGGAGGTAAAGATGAGTAGCTGCAAACCAAAATGGGGAGTTTCCTGAAGGAAGCACCAATAACTTTTCCAAGGAACAAAATATAACTGCAAACTGTCAGAAAGAAGATGGGCTAAGGGTTATTTTGATTTTGAGATTAGGCCTCAAGTCCAAGGTGAAAAGGGACAACTCGATCCTCTAATCATTTGCCTATTCACTATGTCAAGAGTAATAGTCAACATTTTTACTTGAGAGCTGGTCATTCAAAATCCTTTTTCTCTGTCCATACATTGGCTTTCAGGTCCACATGGAAAGAAGGGGATGATGAAATTCAAACTAGTTAGAAATTTGGTCTGGTAGGAAGTCTAGGAAAACCATTTATCCACAATCATTTTTTGAAAATTGCGTAGACTCAACTTTGCTGCTCCCAAAGTTCTCAGCAAATGAAACGTCTAGAACTAGCAGTCACATAAGATTTATCTGGATATAGTGCTTCAGATTTTATACTGATCAGTTCATACCTATATCTATATCTATACATGAATATATATATACACACATACAGAATATATATATACATATAAATGCAAACTCTCTATTAGGTTTTTAGACCCTGAAATTTCATTCAAAGATAGTATGTATGTACATATTTCTGGAGTGACTACCTACAGATTCCATTATATCCTCAAAACAGTACTATGACCCTAAGACTATAAAACAAACAAACAAAAAAACTCTTGTTTTATAGCCTTACATTCATTCCCTGCCCTAAACAACTTCTTTTCAGGTCAAAGGATAGTTTACTTTGTTCTTTTTACATGTGTCAGACATCACAATGTTCCCAGACCAGACAAAATGAACCATTAGAAATAGTCCCTTGCCCCATGAGCTTGTTATCTAAAGCATACTGAGTACAGCAGGCTAGAAGCTCCAGGCATGTGACGATTTGTTGCAAAATGCAGACTGGAGTGGATGGGGCACTGAGCACCACAGTCTTGCAGGGAATTGAAGCTCAGGTCCTGGTCACCAGACTTTAATCACTCCCTGCATAATTATAGGAGAGGAATAGAAAAAGGTACCTGAACTTGAGTTTTAAGTAGACTTAGAGAGGGAGGTATGAAATTGTTCTGATTATTGTATAGCAGATTCTCACCTTTTTTGGAGAACTTAAACATAGCCCTACCAACCAAAAGGATGAACCAGCGAGCTTTCCAGAGGCTCTCAAACTTTCCAGGTTTCTGTGAAGTTTGGACTTCTATTTTATATTCCTCCAGTCTGCCTTGAAAATGGCCAGAAATGACACCTTGTTGCAAGAATGTACCTTCCCTGGAGTATGGTCTCTAGACAGGCAGCTGAGTCTTAAGGGGCCAGGCCCTCTCTCCATTCTGTCAAAAGCACTTAGGTAGGACCCTTTTCTAACACTTCAACCGCTCTTCAGTGCCTGACCCTTTGTCTAGATTATTGTTTTCTGCCAGCCTGGTATTTGGCTGAATCCCAGGATTCTGATAACTACATTTGGAAGGGTATATCTGAAAATGGAGAAGGCCATATAAATTGTACTTAGAAGTATATACATTTGAAATTTTAATGGGACACATCCATCACTCCTGGACACTAAAATGATGATTTCATAGATCATGTAATTGTTCTGAACATCTTCTCTTGACAACCCTCATCTTTGAACTTGTAGCTATTTCATTTATGGCAGCTATTTGGATCATTTAAAATTTATCCCACTTTTCTCCAGGTGATTTATTTAGTGTTTATAAGTTCATTTTGACATCTTCTTCCATTTCTTCCACCAAAAAAAAAAAACTCACCCTCATGGTCTTAGTGGAGACATCATTTATAGCTAGAGAGGCATATCTGAAAATGCATTACCTTTAAATAGTAGGATTCATCATATCTGAGTTCACATGTCTGATAGCCAAAAAGCCCCATTTCATTTCAAAAGAAAAATTGCTTCTGTCAGTGTAAACAAAATGCATTATCCTCTTTTAATAACTATTCTTAAGTATGCTGCTGTATTACTTTTTCACAGCTGTATTCCAATAAGCGGTAGAGTAATTGCCAGTTCTCCTGTCTAATAGGTTCATTATTCTTTTGCCATAATTGCAGCCATTAAATGTTCAATTGTTAAATTTCCACTCCTACATTTACTTAGTGTTACATTTTATAATGGGGCATGTCATTACAGCACCCCAGTGGCCATGCCTGTTGTTCAAAGTATTTCTAAAAGTCAATGCGATCCCTGTGAAATATGTCTTCATTTTTCATTTGTTCAGATATCAACCTAGCCGACCTTTCCTTGTCTTTTTTTTAGAACTTCTAAATAGGCTCTTACAAATTGGTAGATTTTACTAGAAGTGTAAAGACCTGATCTAGGGTGGGAGACATTAAGCTGAGGCCTCAATGTCTCTGAGCACTGTTTTCTCACTTTAATGCTGTGATTCATACGTACCAAGGTGATAGAGCAAAGATTTCACTAAGGAAATGAACACTTAAGACTTAATGGTTTTTTCAAGAGCTCTGATTTATTTTTCATCATGTTAAATTTGTGGGACTTTTTCATCAAATGAAAGATACATAGGTCAGGGGTTATGAGATTGTTAACCTAGTCTTTGGTGCTCATGGTAATAAAGTAAATGCCTTCTCTTTATTGCCTGACATTTCTGTATATGTCACATCTTCAAGTCTGGGCTCACCTGTTCTATCTACTGCAATGGATTGTGTCACTTTGGGAGGTTATATTGATGAAGGAAGATGGACAGGGAAATGGTAATGGATTTTGTTCACTGTGTAGAGATAAGAATCTTCTCCTCTCTAAGGCTATGTTTGTTTCCTTGCTTGCTGGCTTAGGGGTCTCTGTATAAGGTTAAAAGGTCTTTTACAAGACAGCTAGTGTTTCTTAAGCATGCAAGCATTCACCAAAAGTTTTTTATCTAGGTCACATTTCATTTTCAAAGAGTTTCCTAATCATCTATTCATCAGTTAATCATCACTTTCAAGGTTATTTTATTTCACTTCCATTCATTGCATTAGCTTTTATTTCCTTCTGAAGCTGAAAATAATTTTTACAGTCAATGGGTTGGCACTGTAATTTGCCCAATTCATTGCACTCTATGTTCTTTGGGGAATCTCCTATAATTTAGAGTATGCTTTGTTTTTTGATAAGAACAACAGAAGCCTTTTAAATAACATAGTTTACAATACCAAATGTATTCCCCCTACACTATAACCAATGTGATACATACATTACTTCCTTTGCTCATGTGGTCAGATGCTAATAATATATAATATATACATTTTCTCATTTAATTCTTGGGAGGGGAGAAGATTTATTATCCCCACTTGACAGTCGAGGAAACTGAGACAGAGTGGTTAAGTAGCATGCACAGTTATAGCTAATAACTGAATTCAAAGTCTACTCTCTTAACTTCTAGTCGGTAATGTTATGGAAGGAATACAGCTATAAATAGTGAGATGAACACAAAGATATCCACGAAGCAGAAAATGTTAAATAACTCTTGAGAAGTCTATCACCTTCTTAAGCAGACAGATTGAGATGAACGACTTGTCAAAAGTTACAAGGAAAAAGAGGTACCTGGACACAATTCTTCCACTGTCGGTTCTTCACCACTGACAGTCTTCTCACAAAATAGACTAAAGTCTAACTGCAAAATTGACCTGAAAGTGGTTATAGTTTATTCGTCCCCATAACTTTCCAATAAAGTAAAAAATAGGCAACATATTTAATATAGTCGTGGCCACTCCCGAAACTCTATCAGTGTCCAGATGTTGCTGGTTTTCGCATTGCAGCATTATAAATCTCGTTGCAAGACTTTAGATACAATTCGATTGCCAATGATGAAAACTGAATGACACTTCTTTTTTTCTTCCCTGGCTATATTGCCTTTGCAACACTCCCCAAAGTGAACATTTGTTGTTGTCAATAAAGCAGTCAGCTATGTCACTTGGGGAAGAGATATATGGAATAGGATGGTATTATTTTGACAATCACTTTCTTCTAGAGCAATACAGTAAATGTATCTTATTTTGCTCGTTTACTCACAACACAGTGGCTAAGAAGGAAAAAGAAAGCACAGCATAGGTAGGGTCGATAAGAAAGTCATATTGTGAGATTAACAAAAAAGAACACATTACCTGATGAAGTCAAAAGAATCACCAGGGAGAATGACTACAATGGCTGCAGAAATAATTGTAGGAGTAAAAAGATAAGTATCCACCTCTCTGAAAACAAATTTGCCTGTCTTGTTAGGCAGGTGATCTTTGGGTAGTGCCATATTTTAGAAAATGGCCAGCTACTAAAAATAGAAGTTATAAACAATTTGCCAGTCATGAAGTGGCTATCATAAGAGTTTATTTAGTGCAAGATAGAATTGGCTGATCAACTATTGGAAGTTTTCTGAAAACACTGAGTATAAAGTATATATAGAGAGATAGCTTTTTGCTCAAATTCTCTTTAGATTTGAGATGTCTGAAAGAACTGACACAACTAAAGCAAATTCATGCAAGATTTATCACGCAAATGTCTTAGTACATTTAAAAGTATTTTTGTTTAATTACTTTTGTTTAGCATTTAACCTTTTCTGCTTTTTTAATTGAAGCTACTTTGATGTATAATATTGCACGTTTCCAGTATATGACTTCATACTTCAAAATTCATATCACCACATTGTGATTACCATTCAAAAACTTTTATCAGATCTTTGAGAATTATCTCCAATAACGCCATGATCATTTATTTAAATTAAATGTTGGTCTCAGTAAAAGTCTTATTTCAGATATAGATTTTCAAATAGAAGTATCATTATAAAGTATCATTACAAAAAGTGAAGCAAAGAAAAGGTGTATTGTCATTTTTTCTGGTTCTTTAGAAACATTGAAGGATTTAAACACTCTCATATTCTTGTTTCATAAAAAAATACAAACATATTAAATACAGACTTCAAAGAGATTGATGAAAGTCTCAACTGAATCTTTCTATGAGATAAAAAACTTACCTAGATGTGATTCCACCCTGCAGGTCCAATCCTGGAATGGTCCAGAAACCAGAGAAAGTTTCATGGTACTCAAACATTACAAAATCAGTGTGAGAACCCCCTGGAAACACAGAAGGTAGCTGACTTACAGATGGAAGTTGGAGTGGAAAGAGGTGGGTAATCATCTAGATGGAAGAGAAGTGAGAAGTTGTAGGAAAGTCCTTGAGCATGTTTTCCTCCACCTCATGTTGCACTGGGAAAAAATCTCAGCAACACCAACCCAACGGGTTAGTCCTCTGTTCAGAGATGCTAGAGAAATGCAGTCTTTTTCCTCTATTGACCTTGTATTGTACAAACTTGCCTAACTGGTTTCTATCTAAGAAATTCCAAAGTGCCTCTTTTTATGCATTTTAACATCTCTGAAATTGTAATGAATCATATAATCTTATCTATAATCACTACTTTTTGTCTTATTTTTTTTTTCCTAAAGGAAAAATGCAGGTAGGAGTTGAAGGTAAACAGGCAGCAGGAAGAGAGAAGAGGAAGTATTTTATTTTATTTTTTATTTACTTGTTCACATTGGTTGTTCACAACCCGCCCCCTCGCCATGGTGTACTATCCCCGTTCCTGGAATGTATGTGGACTGCACTCCTTCAAAGGCAACTAACCTAACAGTTACTCCACCAGAGTATGTCCCTATAATCACTATTTTTGACTGAGTAGTCATCATTATCTATACATGATTGAACTTGGCCATATCTGTTTATATTGCCACCATTTCAACTGATTCATATTTATAGATAATACTACATGTCCTGAGTATAACTATCAAGCAAAATGTTTTTAAAACAATTTCACCATTGTTAAAGTTTTGAAAAGAAAAACTATTGAGTATACAAAAAGAGAAACTGAATAACAGAGCAGAAACTAGACATCAATATAATAAATATTCCTTATAAGAGGAATAATCTAAATATCATATTTACTTTCAGAACAATAACAAATGCTATACAGAAAGATAAGGAAGGAAAATGTCCATATGTAGGTGAAGTTGTGTGACTGGTTGCTGCTGTACTGTAACTAGTACAAAATAGTTATCTACCATACATCAAGCAACAAAACCGAAGACAGGAGAACATCCCAGAATCCTGGTAAGACTGAAAAACTGACAAGCTTTTCTGTACACATAATGACTAACTCGTAAAGTGCACAGGACTATCATTAAGGCAATGTCAGAATTTAATTGGCATCATTTTTTATCTTTCTTAGTAGAAAATAATGATGCGTCTTAAGAAATGGTGAAAAATAATATTCAATGTAAAATAATATGAATTCTAATAATACTCATTATGACAGTTAAAAAATGACAGCTGAGTTCCTTTATCTTTCTTTATTATTTCTTTGTCTTACCTTATTGTGTTGGCTGGGTTTGCCAACAAATAATAAAAGAAGTGGAGATGGCACTCAGTTGTCTTTTGCTGATTTTAAAGTTTTAAAGGCAAGAAATCAACATTTTACAATTAAGCATGAAGTTTAATAAAATTCTTGTAAATACCTTTATGGGCTAAGAAACATCCTTAGTTTGCTTAGAGTTTTAGTCATAAATAGATGTTAAATTTAGTCAAAAATTTTATGCTTCTCTGGAGATAATTATGTGAATTTTTCCTTTTCATCTGCTGCTGTGCTAAATTGTATTCATTAATCTTTCTAATGTTAAATCAATCTTGAATTCCTGGATTAAACTCAAAGCACTCAAAATGTAAAATATATATATGTATATATGTATGTATGTATGTATGTATGTATGTATGTATGTATGTATGTATTTTAGGAAAGGTGAAGGTAAGAATGAAGCAAGAAGGCGGAGAGAGGAAGAAGAAGCACATTTCATTTTCATTTTCATTTAGTTTTTCACATTGGCTTCTTCCTCCACCCCAGAACTTGAGCCCAGGGGTATGTACATGGCTTTGCTCCTTCAGAAGGGATTGACCTAACTGCTGTTCCACCAGGGCATACTGCATTTCTTCTTTTTCCAGTATCTCTTGAATCCCTTGTTAGGATTGGGAGTAACTTTTCCTTGAATGCTTGGTATAAGTTGCCAGTGAAGCAATATTGTCCTTGAGTTTTTATTGTGGACAGAATTTTGACTACTAATAAAATTTCTTTAATGTTTACAGCTCTGTCAGCTCTCCTTTTTTTAAGAAGAAGGCAGGCAGGTAGGAATGAAGGTAGGACAGCAGTAGGTAGGAAGGAAGACAGAGGAGAAAGAAGCGTTTTTTTTAGTTGTTTGTTTAACTTTTCTCCCTGGCCCAGCCTCAGGCCTTGAACTCAGGTCTGCAGGCTGTCTGTGGACTGAACCCCAAGTATCTCAACTTCTGAAACACCAGGGTGTGCTCCTTGTTATGTCAGAATGGTGACTAGAATTAAGTATAAACCATATCTACTATATCTTTCATTTTTACTTCCTTTTTAAAACTCTTGAGTTGATTTCACTGTTGTCTCCTAATTCTAGCATGGATTAATTTATTGATTTTTTTGCTTTCCTATTTTTCGAATGTCAGAATTTTTATTCTGTAAGGCTATACTTTTCCCTCAAGTTTTGTTAAATCCCACAATATTGACTATGTAGACCTTTCATTGTAGTTGAAAATGTTTTCTAATTTCCAACATGATTTCTTTTGTGACTTTTCGGTTTGTGTTACAAATGTATATTTTTAACTGTCTCTCTCTATATAATTTAAAAATGACTAATCCATAGATTAATTGCATTGTGTCCAGAGGACATGTCTATATGATTCCAATCCTTAGGTACTTGAGGAGATCTGATTCATAAGTCAGAAAATGTTCAGATTTTACATGTGTTGGAACAGAATTTGTTTCCTGTAGTTCCTGGATAGGATGTTCTATATGTGTATGTTATGTTCATTTGGTAATCATATTGCTCAACTCCAGGAAGAATCAATAAACATACGTGAGATGAAATTGCTATTAATGATGAAACCATATAGCAAAGATTATGAATGGTTTAGAAATCATGCACACATCGCTATTATTCACATTTTCCATTGTTGTGTTCAAGCTTCAACATTAAAGTATTACATGTCATAAACAGAATAATATTGGACAACTTCTATTATCCTTTTCCATTCAAAGTCAACCTTCATGATACACACAAAAGAGGTTTTGGAACAACAAAGTTGTAGTTCTATAAGCAAAATTATACTTAATACATGATGTTTTAAAAAAATCAGAAAAACAATTGCTGCATATGAATAAAAGAAAGAGTAGCAGCAACTTTAGTGCTATATATTGCAGTGAACAATATCAATAGAACAGGGTGTAACTTATTTGCTGTAAACTGTTAAAGCTGCCACATGTCTTACCAGTGCAAATAATCCTCAGTGGGCCCTGGCAGAGTAGAAGTTAGGTCAATTGCTTCTGAAGGAGCACAGACCACATACCCCTGAGTAGGAACCCCCAGTCCCAGGTGGGAAGCAACCACTGTGAACAACTAAATAAAAAGAAAATAAAATGCTTCTTCCTCCTCTCTCTTCCTGCCTGCTTCGACTTCATTCTTGCCTGCATCTTTCCTTTAAAAAAAAGAAGTGCAAGTATTTTTAACCTGAAAACTTCTGAAAATATTCTCCCATCATTTTATTCAAAAGAATATGAAATAATTGCAGAGAAAGCTGAGATGCAAATGGAGATTTCCATATAACTATTTATTTACCTTGAAAGCAAATCAGATTATTACATTGCCTCATTTCTAAATCCAAGGTTTAAAAAATTTTTCTCAAGTTGATGGATATAAGAAAAGTTATAGGAAAAATAAAGTAGAAATAAAAAACACATGTGAAGGCATTAGCCTTAAATCTACTTCAGAAATTAATCAAAGATGATTTTCTTCAAGTAATAAATAAACTTCAATTTACTTGAGTAAAATTGCTCATTACCCGAGGCCAAATTTCAGGTTCATGGTTGAACTAAAGCTATGTATTTATAATAAACCAGTATCCTTAGAAAGAAAGGAACACATAATAATAACTGGTGCCAATACTCCTATCACAGAGCCTCATAATGACGTATTGGGTGAAATGATGCCTTATTTTTCACCTGACTCTAATTAAAAGTAAGTGTTTATTGTAAAAATACATGGTGACCATAGTGACAGAACTGATATTGATCAATAGCACTGAAAACTTAGTGTGCTATTTCAAGCATTTAAAATGTTATCACTAATTTTTTAATACTTAAATTATGATCATTCCAATTTTAAGCAAAAATTCAGATTTCATAGTATAATTGACCCTACTTAGAAAGCATTCATGTTTGGTCTCAAATTTGGTTAATTATGTTTTCAATATCCTGCCAAAATATACATTTGCTGAATTTCCAAATATACCCTAGACACACTCCGATAAATGTGCACCCAGAGACATGCTTAAATTGATCATAGCAACACTTTTCATAATTTTAAAAACTAGAGATGCAGCATTGAGTCATATAATCAAGTGCATACCAACAGAGTTAAATCTTACTAACATAATTTTAGTGGAAGAATCAAGTTACTGAAGAATGCATGTGGTATAACTCTATCCATGACAATTTAAAATCAGTAAAATTAGACATTTATTATCTGAAGATACAAATGCAAAGTTGAAACTAGTTTTTAAAAGACCAAAAAAGAATAATATGCAATTCAGGATCTTAGGTACCACTGGGAAGCACGAAATAGAATGATACAGCTGAGAAGCACCTGGAATGCTGTACATTAGTGGTAATGTCCTAATTCTTGGCTTAGGTGATGAATTCATATTTTCTTCATTGTACTTTGAAATGGAATAAAAGTAACAGTATATTCATAGACCAATTATACAGTGTGCCATGAAGCAAAAATTATGACTAATGCAATTCTGTGCACTGGGGATCTAGGAGAAAAATAAAGCAAAACCAGACAATAATTATAAAAAATAAAATTAAGGCACTTTCTGACCACTGGTGGGTATGTGAAAGGGCTCTCACTGAGAACTTCTAAGGTACTGGCAAAACTCCAGCCCCAGTTTGGATGGGAACTATGCAAGAGTTTACTTCACCATTATTTAGTAAACTGCACTTTGATGTAAAGTAAAAACAGATATGCACACACACAGATACATACATGTTACATGGTCAATTGCATATATAAACACATGAGGGTATGTTTTGGTGGGAGTGGACAATGGCAGTACCCTGGGATGGGGAAATAGGAGTCAGAAAATCTGTTTCTAATAAGCTAGTGATTTTGTCAGTTCTGCTTACACTCCATCACATGGTCATGGAAAGAAAACCATTCACTCAGTACTTGCTTAGGCTGAAAACAGTTTCGCTGATCTCACATCACCTGTGTAACCATTTTTGTTGTAAAAGGCAATTTACATTACACATACTCACAGTGATTTCCCTCTCCTGAACCAAAACAAAATCTCCACAGGAATCAAACAGCATTGCCTTCCATAACCTCTTTGCCAGTTTTATTCATTATTTACTATTTTATCCCCTATGACCAATTCTATTTCTACCGTACTTTATTCAAATACATTTATTATTCATAATACACAATTTTGAAAAACAAATAACTCACACAACTATGTTAAGTTTGGCACATTTTCTTTCCATAATGTACATGTTTTTAAACACCTGTAATCACAATGGACTGATTATTTTAATTCTACTTTTTCCTTTGATATAATAGTGGAGATGTTTTTCCTTGTTACTCATGGTCTTCATAACATAGTTTTAATGATTGAATGGTATTCTTTTGACTTAATGGTCCATTTTACGAAACAATTTTGCAACTGGTTTATACATACATTGTTTCTCAGAAATACTTTTGTAGCTACCATTATAAAGTTGTTATAATGAATATGCTCTTGCATACAGATGTATTACTTCTGTCAAGTTATTTCCTTAGGACAAGTTCCCTGGAGTGAGATTACTTAGTTAAAGGTTGTGAGTGTCTCTAAATTCATGCTTTGTGTTGCAGTATTGCATCAAGATCATAGTAGTTTACAACTATCACCAGCAATGTACAAAAGTGCCCATTTGAATGTAACCAGCCAGCATTTGTGGGATTGTCAACTATCCTAAATTCCTTCTTCTGAGATAACAATTTTTAGCTCTTTACTTTTCTCCCTTTTTGAGAATTAAAACTCTGACTTGTCCAAAGTTTCCTCTCCAACTAGCCTCATTACCTCAATAGTTTTGATTTGACACAAGTAACCTCAATTAGCTCTCCATCTCCAACAGGTGCCATTTTTTTCTGTGGTTATTGGTGGTACTAATGTATTTTAGAGGTCAAGAGAGTACTGCATTGAATAAGTCCAGGCTTAGTCTTCCTTGCTCCAAAAGGAGTTCCATTCACCAGCATTTTGATGACATGAACTTACCACTCACTGGTTCCACAAATATTGTTGATCAAAGTATTTAAATGAATATTTAAGTGTTCACAATGTTAAGATCATAAGAGAAGGTCACTTATCCTGTTCTCACCTTCCATGTATCAATCAAATATCTGCCAGAAACACTACAGAAGAATGAGATTGAAACTTGCATTTCAGAAACAATATTCTTACAAAATGCATGTATCTCAGATTATATCCTATATCCCCTCTTTTCTGTTGAATATTTGGGAAGGAAATAGCCATTTCTTATGCTTCCTACCTGTAGATATACCAGATCAAAAAGCACACAAACACACACACACACACACACACACACACACACATATGTGTAAAGCTGCTTCAATTACTTTTAATCAACAATCATGGCCTTTTGTAGGTTGGTTTGATTTTTAATGACATTACATAACGAGAACAATTCATGAAGTGAAAAAATTCATGATATGAAAAATACTCTCTTTAACACATTGTCACATCTAATATCATTCTTTTGTGCTTATATAAACCTCAAATTAATTTTCATAGGTCATAACACTTACCAGTAAGTATATGTCAACCCATATTGGAACTTGAGTTTCTACCTGAAACATTTTTCTTTTAAACCTAACTGCAAAACTGATATGCCTAATTTCAGAACATTTGTATACTGAACTGCAAGTTATGGGAGATAACTTTTTGAGTTTTAATTTTTTATACAGAGAATAAAACTTTCAGACTATCTTTTTATGTCAAGCAGAACTGACTATTAAATAAACAAATATCACAGGCCAGGTTCACAGGGCACAAAATTCTCCACAAAAATACAGAAACTCAAGGATAGCCTGGATAAAAAAAGTTCAAAGAGGTAAGGAGGACACAAGCAGAAATACTGGGCACAAAAGCAGGCCAGAGCATCCGAGAGCCTCTATATGACGAGGAGATCATAAAGATCCTTGGGGAAAAACTTGTTTTTCAGTTTTTTCCCCCAGAATTCTGTATTTTTAAAATATCTTCCTATAGCCTACTCCCATAAAAAAAAAAAAAAAAAAAAAAAACAAAAAAAACTGAGGTTTGATTCATGAATTCCAAAAAACCTCCAAGAAAATTCTAAAGGAATGAAAACAGACTATCAATAAATTGGTATTAGAAACCTATCTGAAGCACCAGATTCTAGAAAACAATAGAACTATATCTGTAAGCTATGTCTATTTTGAACATAGATTTATTTGCCAAACCAGTAAAAGAAGGAAAATAACTTCAGACATAGAAAAGTTCAGAAAGTATACCACACAAGAAGCCCTTCTGCCAGAGTATACCAAGTATATTTTAAAAAGTAAAGTAACAAATAAATCCAAGCAGAAGGAAAGCATGGGGTATAAGAAGAAATGGTAACCAAGGATGAGTAATACAAAGAAGAGTTCTTTACATCTATGTTAATTAAGATGTTATGAATGCTTCTGCTCTAGTCATTATCCAGTATTGCATTAAACAACTGGACTTTAAACAAATGGGAAGACAGGCATAGTATGATTTTACTCTCATATGTGGTATAGAGAAACAAACCAAGCAAATGAACCAAATCAAACAAAAACAGTTTTTTCGTCTATAGAATCAGAGAGTGGTGATCAGAAGGATGGGGTAACAGGTGAACAAAGTGGGTGTAAGTGGTCTATCAGGTGGTGAAGGATAGAATTGCACTGTTGGTGGTAAACTTCATGTCTTGTAACAGATGTTGATTTACAATGATGTGATCTTAAAACTATAAAATGATAGGATGAAATGTTCTGTCAATAAATTTTAAAAATATATTAATATTGTGTTTAAATCTGGAACATCAGACAAAATAGATGAAGTATTGCTTTTCAGTCAATGGAAAATAGGCACATAGCATAGTGTGGCTTGAAAGTAAAAAGTAAAATTAATAAACAAGTTGAGTTCTGAAATTTTCCCATTTTATTGCTTGGGGTATTTTCCATCTTCAGTGCAAGGAGGGAAAATCAAATATCTCAGCAGTTTTACTGAGCTGAGGAGAAATATTTCATAATAAGAAATGTCAAATGGCAAAGAATGTGTGGGGCAGAAAATCAAAGATGAGGAAGCTACACAAAGACACAACACTAGAGACCTGCAGAAGCATTCTCTCAAATCTTTGTCTAATACATGCATGTATGTAAAAATATTTCTAAAACTGGAGAATTATTGGAAAGGAGTAGATAGAACAATTTCTGATACAAGCTTGGAATAGCCTGTATTTGAATCATACACTCTATGTAATACAAAGGGTATCAGGTAGAGCCCTCAGAAAGGTATTACTTTAACAGGTGTTAACCTCAAATAGGCAATTATTGCGCCAGTAAAATGGAACAACAAAACAAATAGGGAGTGCGTTTGCATGGTGAGACAAATGTACATGGCCCCAGAACAAAGACAAAAATCATCTTACACAATTAGAGGGATATTGCCTCATTGACTGAGATGTTGCATTTTCCCTACTCCTGTTGGAACAGCAAATAAGTATCATTTTCTGTAAGACATGTCTCTTCCCTTTAGATTCTGTAGTGTATGCTGACTATTCATGTAAGAGAACTCTATTCTATCTTCCTAACCTCATATAAGTAAGCTTTCTGTATATTCACTTTCTCATAGGGAAGCCCAATTAGTCCTTGATTTAAGACTGCTCTGGAATTACCTTACCAAAATTTAAATGTAAACCTGGAAAAAAATCAACCTCAGTTCAAGCAATTTGACTACATCCCAGCTCAAGTCCTACAATATTTAAAGGAATATATCAAAATCCAGTACCCAACATTACAAAATTCACAATGTTTCATTTCTAATAAAGAATTATGAGACATCTAGAGCTTCAAGAAAATACAACTTTTAGAAGAGAAAAAAATCAGTTAGAGGAATAACAGCAGCAAAAATTGTAGTCATAAAGTCCAAATTCCATTCTTTCATCTCATTTTAATTTTTCAATGAAAAATAGGCCAAAACTTTTAGAATCAACTCTTTTGGAATTCTGGAAATTATACAAAGCATTGCAGCAATCTAGAGAGCACTGTATTCAAGGAAAATGGCAGATTCTCAGTCAGAATAGAGAACTTTGTGGAATCTTAACTTACTCCAGTTCCCTCCCCTACTTCTCAGCTCAGCAATGGCCTTGAAAATCACAGTCCTTTATCCCCATCCCAGAGGGAGCTGAAGGACCTCATTTGCAAATGCTTTTAATTATTTGTTCTGACTTGTCTGGTGGGTCCCTGAAGACACTCTCAAAGTACTTGTCTTTATCACCAGTCCAGAACTAAATCTGCTTCCCAAGGGTGTTTTTGAAAAACACTTAGTTGCTATTGCCTGAGGCATAGTTAAGGCAAACAATAGATTAACCAAAAGGCCGTGGAGGAAAGGCTGGATAATTAGACATCCCTCAAGGCTTGGAAAATCTCCAATATATTCCTGGGAAATGTAAAGGCCATGTGCACACTCAGGGCTATGAATGTGCTCAGGAAATCCTTTAAAGGACTCTACTGTCTCATTTCCTGCTGACCTCAAGGCTCTGCAAGAGCAGGCAGTAAAGCTTAAGGCTACAAGGTTGAGGTAGAATTGCATTTTGCCTGATGTGCTGAAGGTGTTGTTAGGTAGGCTAGCCTAGGGAGGGACTGGAAGAGAGAAAAGGAGAGGTGGGGGGCAGGGGTCCTCAGCAGATCAAATCCTAAAATGGTCAGATAAAATTCTGACCAATGGGAGAGCAGCACAGAAAAGCAAGCAAGCAAGAAAAAGAACCAAAAGGGCATCCTGTCCCAGCTCAAACTACACAGACTGGGTAGCCGCCTTGGAGTAACCTTTGCCTCATTACAATCTGCTGAACATAAAGTTGTATCTGAGCCCATACATTAAATTTAATATAACGCAGTGAGTTTTGGGAAAGGAACGTGAAGAATAAATGGAGCGCCTATTCCCTGTAATCGCCATCTCTTTTCCAGAAATCCCCACAAAGGAATGCCCCTGGCGGCAGGAAAGGGGAGGAACGACAAAGATTCCTTTTTAAAAAAATGTGTGCCAAGAGTGAGGCCATCATCAGAGTCCTCTGGGATCCAGCCCGCTTCTCATCACCTTGAGGAATGTTTGTTTTCAATAAATTTCCACTTCAGTTTTTGTCTGCTGTCTTGTGTGCTGATTTTACACGTGGGATGCAGGCTCTTTGGGAGCTCTGACATTAATAGTGTGATCCAACACGGAGCTCCTCAGTAGAGTGGACTATTTCTTGGTTCCAGCAGTGTAAGAAAATTTCTGCTCATTCATTAATTTGCAATTAAGCCCATAGAACAGAGACTTCAGGAACCAGAAACAAAACTGAAGGATTTGTATTACCTGATTCCAAGAAACTTACTAGAAACTACAGTAAGCAAGATAATGCGGTATTGGGATTAAAAAGACAAATAGATCAATGAAATAGAACAGAAAGCCCAGATTTAGAACTGTGCATATACCATCATTTGGTTTCTGATAAAGGTTCCATGGTGGTAAGGGATGGGGGAAAGATTGTGTGGAAAAAACTAACTACAAAGTATTCAGGAAACTTCCAGCGGGAGGCAGGGATGGAAATGTTCTGTACCTTGATTTTCATTTTAATTGCACAACTATTTATTTGTCAAAACATATTGTATTATACTTAGAATTGGTGATTTTTGGTGAATTACATTCTAATAAAATTGATTACAAAACATGGAATTAAAATTTTTAAATAACAAATTTCCCAACTATAGAAATTTGAACTGTATTTCTATGTATACAAAACTTTCTGTCTGTATTGATCAATTTCCTTAATAAAAGTATATTGCATATAAATGTACATATGATGAAAAGATAAATTTAAAAATTTGGTTTCTAGAGAGAATATAAGATTAATGGAGATAACTATCTAGAACTAAAATTTCAAGTTATTTCAATAAGGCATGGGAGAAGTTATGGAAAAAGGGCTGCAAAATCACACTAATGTTCTTGTTTAGTAAAAGGATGTATATACAGTTTAAAAATATTACATTTTTACATATGTTAAGCTACACATACTGCTAATGCCTATACAGAAAGAAAGAATATGTACCTCTTCAAAACTCCTGAGAAAAGAAAGCAAGGGGGACAAAGAAAAGCAATCCAGATAGAAGATTAAAACAAAAAGTTACAACAGATGCAATAAATCTAAATGCATCAAATTTCCCAAATAACAGATTCTGAGACTTGGTAAGAAGAAAAAATTCTAATATGCTCTCTTTAGAAGAGACTTACCTCAAATAAAATCATCTGTGTAATTGGGAAGGGAAGATAGAAGGGAAGATGGAAGGGATTATAGTGACTGATGAGCAGAAAAGAATTCAGTGACTTCTGTTTGGAAGGAAACATACCTGGAAAGTGTGACCGATTGCAAATATGGTTGCACAGTCTTTAAAGATTCTTCTTCCTGTTCTGTGAATACTGGGTGACTTTACAACTTATTTTCATGAACAGAATGTGTCAGAAATGTTGTTATACAATGTTCCATCCCAGGCCTAAGGGAACCGTACTGCTCTTACTCTGATGCAGGAACTCTTCTACCCCTATGCAAACAAGTCAGAATTACTATTTGGAGGATGAGAAACCTTTTGGAAAAAGGCCCTTGTACTCAGCCCTCCCAGGTGAGGGAGATATTGAAGGGCCGACTGAAAATAAGCAAGTACTGCCCAGCCTGGAAGACCTTCACCTTGTCCAATCTGCGGGTAGAGTGGTAACTAAATAAAATAGTGGTTTTATGCCCCTAAGTTTTGGGGCAGGAAACTGATTCAGAAAGCTATTTTGCACAAGATATCATAGGATCAGGCAGTTATCCCTAGGTCCCAAGGAAAGCTCTTTTGCTTAGGAGTGTTTCTCTCACACACTCACTGGAGGTCATGCCTCATTTAAGTCACAACCATAGATCTGGGGACCATTTGTACTAATGGAACCAGGTCCTGCATCTTACCACTCAGTCTGACTGATACATTTATAACTACATCCTGCTCTCTTTATGACTGCAATGTTATAGAGCTGGTAGTGGGGCCAAGGGCAAAGGAATGTCACCTGGCTCTTAGGGCTCCATTCAGGGAACTTATTTAACTCTGACTCCGAGTGTCACAGAGTGACTTTCAAATTGAAATGCTGGGGACAGTGCAGGCCTTAGTGACTGATAAGCAAGTAAGTGAAGCAACATGACACAGTACAGAAAGGATGGACTTCAGAAGTCAGGAAGCTGGGTTTAATCATACTTCTGATATAGTAGGTGTGTGTCTTAAGTCAACTTCTCCGAGCTTCGTTTTCCTCATCAGCCAAAGAGAATTAAACTACCTTGAAGAGGAACCATGAGAATGAAATGTGGTCAAAAAAACTGAATCTAGAGTCAGACTACCTGACTGGGGCTTGTTATTAATTAGCCTGTAGCTCATTTCCCTCATCTATAAAAAAGTGAAAAATAATAGCACTTATAGAAATTTTTCAGGATACCTCCTGGTGTACAATAAGTGTTCAATCAAATGTCACTTCTTGTTTTCATTGTTCCTTTCTTCCTTTTTGTAGTCACAAGAGAGCAGTCTAAACCACACGAGTTATTTTGAGAATTCAAAGGAGGGAAAGCACACTGGCTCCTGGATGCAGTCAGCATTCACTGAAAGAAGAGGAACGATGAAGGAAACAAGGGTGCGACAGGACACACAACAGCTGGTGAGCTGGTTAAGGGAACATAAGTGGCGTCTTGTATGTAGACAAGAGTAACCCTCTCAGTGTCAGTGTACACTTTAAATGAAAGAGCACAAACTTTGCATTCAGATAGCATTGGGTCTAATGGGTCTTGAATGTGTTATTTAAAAGTTTAGCCACTAATTGAATAATTTATCCTACCTTCCAGGTACTTGAAAGAAATATTCAAAATATATATCAGATACCTGTTATATTATATATGTATATATGGGGTTTTCGTGTGTGTGTGTGTGTGTGTGTGTGTGTGTGTGTGTGTGTGTGTGTATTTTTTAAAGAAAGGTGTGGGCAGGAATGAAGGTAACTAGATAGACAAGCAGGAAAAGAGAGGAGGACGAAATTTCATTTTATTTAGTTGTTCATCCTGGTTGTACCCCATGATCCTGGTCTTGAACCCAGGTCCTTAGAATGTATGTGGACTACGTCCAGTGGTCACTAGGCCACCAGGCTACACCAACATAATATATTTTTAATAAATAGTTATTTGTCCTCTGAAACTGGGAAAACAGCATCATCATCCTTAGAACACCAGGGAATGTAAGGAGGGATTTGCCTGTGGGCACACAGTGAGTGCACGCCAGCACTCATGCCCAGCCCTATGGGATTTGAAAATACTGGGCTTCCACCGTGTGAGTCTATATGAGGCAACACAGCTTTGAGGCTAATAGTACAGATTTCAGAATTAGACCACCTAGGGTCAATTTTAAGTTATGCAACCTTGGAGAAGTTGCTTAAACATTGGGTGCCTCAGTTTACTTATCTGTAAAATGGGGAAACAGACTTCTACCTCACATGGTTGTGAAGAGGTTCATGACTGTTAAGTGCTCTACACGTAGGAAGTATTCAATAAATGTTAGCTATTACCCTACTCTGCTTCATCCAATTAGCTTACATGTATCTTTTTTTTTGTGGGGTGTTTTATACCTAACCTGCTTCTCAGCAACTAAAATCAGATTATGCTGAGAAGAAACAAGGAGACAAAACCAAAGCCAAGAACCACATCACCTCTAGCTGTATGATTTTCTGGGTACGTGGTATATGAGTCCAACTCCAGTGCCAGGCTTTGCGTGACCTGATGCTGAGACCAAGTTGTCTCTTCTGACTCTGCTTCTGAGCAATCCTGAAACTGGCTGAGTCAGCAGCAGTTTTTCACTTTCCTGACAAACCAGTGGTTGAGTGTAATTAAAAGAGCACCCACCTTCTCTAAGCACCATCAGGAAGAGGGGTGAGATTTTGAATAACCTGCCCTTTAGCAAGACATCTCAGTGCAGTTCTTGGTGTGTAATGACTTTGTCACCTAAAGAATCTATCAGTTTCCTTCTCCTTCCTCAAAGGACAATTGTGAAATGCAAAAACATCCATCAAGATGAAGGATTAAAAATATTTTAAGAAGTGTCATTATTTACATACTACATGGCCCATAACCAGGTTGACAGATCCAAACTGTGGCCCAATGAGCTGACAGCTCCAAGTCTCAGAGCTTCATCCACCAAAGAGCGGCAGCAGGATTTAATAAATACAAGAACATGTGACAACTGAGAGAGAGACAAGGAAATGTTTTGGTCTAAACACATGCAGATATGTCTAAATAGAAACAGGCTTTGGAGAAGACTTACTAGATTAGTTATAGCAAAGCAATGGAACGAAGGAAATGAACGTTAGATGTAAAGCATCTTTTAGAGTGACCATATCTATTATGCTTTGCTTTGCAATGTCTGTGCAAAATAGATATTCCCCCCTTAATTTACAGATGACAAATCCAAGGTCCCAAGAGAAGTTACATAAATTGACAAGGTCACAGACCAGATATCTGATCCAGGATTCAAATCATTATCTTTCTCCAGCACCAAAGTACCTGCTCTTTTCATAGCCTCTGTTCCTCTTTACATTAAGCAATTATTCTGTGACATAAGACTTCACCAATTACTGATCAGATATTTCAGCCAAAAGAAGATCTCCATACATTCATTATCTCTAGAAGACATTTGCCTGAGTGAAGAGACAGTCATTTAGATTCTGAATCTATCATTCATCCTCCCTCCCCACTCCTCCCTTCTTCTTACCCCAGTCTCTCCCCTGGCCCTACCATGGAAGAGGATACGAGCCACAACACATGAGAACAAGAAAAGCGAGTGATTAGTAGAAAGGTTGTGAAAATAAACTATGAGACAGCATGGAAGTCAGGCTCTCTACTTATAATTGACTTCAATTGGGAGTTAAGTGCGTGCAGAAGAGCCTAGGCCAAGCCCTTTATGTATAGTTATCAGGAAAGTGATTTGAGATGACATCTTGCTACTCTGCATATCTGTTCCTGCCTGAGACCCTGTGCTGCGTATTTTCGTATTTTAATAAGATTCTACCAGCATTCACACAGTAGAGCCCTTATAGCTGTGAATAACCTGCTGGATTCCATCCTTCTTTGCAAATTCCTAACAATTAACTAATATCTACTAATGACACAGTGTTGGAGCAGGTAGATGATTTTTGTCATGGTGCCAAAAAATAGACATCTTTAATGACATTATCACTCACAATCACTTGACAGCTGCTTTTCTAATTCCTCTCTTTGGCACTTTGTTTTTTCTCCCTCTTCATTATTTTTCACAGTGTCTTTTTTTTTCATCATTTCCAATTCCACTAAACTAGTGGCACTCAAGGCTAAAGGGTTTTCCTAGCCGATAAAAATATCCAAAGATTCTCATGGATTCTGTCCACGTATTAGCTACCTTTGGAATATGTTAATACCCCTGGCTTATATCAGTAGCTTGTTCTAGGGAAATGGATTGAACTCCATGGTTCAAGCCACTATCACCTTTGTCCAGGACCACTTTAATGCTTTCTTCAGCGACCCCCAGTTACACTCTTGCTCCTGCAATCCACTCACACACACACACACAGCAGCTAGAGTCATTGAGTTTATTTTTGGTTTGGGTTTTAATACAATTATATTCATGCTCTTCCCCTATTTAAAACTCTCAATGGCTTTGATGACACAGAATAACTATGTAGAAGAGAACAGTCCCTGTCTCCCTCTCTATTCTGTCTCATATCATTTCCCCCTCCTGTAGCTATTCTAAGTCACGAGGAGGGTCTTGTCTTCATGCAGTCTGACAGTTGAATCCTTCTTTAAGCCCTCGCACTAGCTGGTTTCTCTAGCTCTTTCCAAAATCTCGTTGTGGCTGATTTCTTTTGTCATTCAATTCACAATTTAATGTCATTTTCTGAAAGAGGTCCACTATGCCTGTTCAAACAAAAACATCCCCTAAGCTCCTTCTATCACATCAGCTATGTTTTCATCTTATTTTCTTTTTTATGTCTTTATTTTCTGTTCTCTTTACACCCCAACCAGAATGAGTCCTCCATGAGATCTGGAATCTGCCTCTTTTGTTCACAAATCAACATGTCCAGAAAATATGTGGCATACCATTGGTGCTTAATAAACACGCATGGAACAAATGAACACATATTCACAGTATATGTTTATTGGGAAAAACAGGCTATTCTACAAGCAGGTATACCTGCATTTTTGTAAGTTTGAGAGTGTATATGTGCTTCTGTGTATGTGAGTATAGAATAAGTATTAAAATAGTGAAAGTAATAACAGTGGTTATCTCTAGGAGATTATGAACAGCTTTTTTCACCTTAAAATTTTTTTTGGCATAATGTGTATCATTTCAAATGTTGGTGCATTTGCATGGGATCACCAGGCCAGATCTGACTGGCCAGCATTCTTACTGAGCCTTCCCTGCAGTGTAAAGTGAGATCCAGCCTACCTCTCCCGCTTGTAGGTAAAGGCACCTGGAATTTCCACTGTTAAATTGCTTCCCTCAGTCTGTGGATTGTGTGAGAGTGTAGGTGACACAATAACACACCACGATGACCATGGAGTTGAGCAGAAATCTTGCTAACAATGAAATGCCTACCCCAGGAAGCATTCCCACGAAATTTTCAAGCACAAACGGAAACAAGGCACATACAAATCACACCAACCTGCAGCCCTGAGCAGAGAGCTTGAGACACGTGGACACTCAATAAACAAACCTCTGTTGACTAGAACGGAATATTGCAGGCTTTATTGTGCACAATAAAAGCAGAGGCAGAGCTACAACTTGCTGTTCCCACCTCGGAGCAGCTCTGAGTTTCTTGCCCTTGGTGAAGTGACCTCATCAACCTGTAAATTGGGTGGTTGGATGAGGATGGAAACCACAGAATGAAAGGTAGCCATGGCTTTGGTACCATTTTGCTGTCACTTCCAAGATATCGACTTCTCTCTTCACAATGAGGAGCTGGCAAAATAGCTCATCTAGAAAGAATTAGATGCTTTTTGAGTCTCACCTTCCTTAACAGTTCTTTAGGGCTACATGCCATTCGCTGGCAGCCACATAATTTTCCCTTTTGTGACAGTGATAGCCAAATCAGCTTTGGTTATGTGGTTATGTGGTTGTGCAAAATCAATTATTCGATATCATAATTATCAGCTATGCTGAAGAAATTGAATTTATTGATGAGAGTTGGCAAGCCCGATGCATGTGATAGATCAGGGAGAAAAACACGATTTGCTAACTGCTCAGTGAATACACTTGGGCCTCTGCAATTTTCATTATGACAAATTGTTGACCCAAGATGGATTTTCTGACCTGTCTGCTATCACAGCTTTCTGCTAGGGCAATTCCAGTGCACACAACTCTGGCTGTTACAGAAAACTGAAGGAGGAAAATGAAGCTAAAACATTACCAAACTAAAGCATCGTATGTTTTCAGATCAATAATCAGCATTGTACAAGTGAGGTTGGATTACAGTAGCTGATAGAATGAGGCGCTTTGATTCATTTTTATTAAGGTGAAGTGGGTTTTATTGCAGCTGCTATGACCAATTGATGGCAAATAAGGAGAGGGGAACTGTCAAGAGAAGAGGGGCTCTTCATAAAGACAGTTGGAAATCCATCAGTTGGCCTCAGCGCACCCAACAAACATACTATAATGGCTCTTTCACCAAAAGGTGAAAGCTGGACACTAGCAGAGGAAATAACTGCTTTTGTGCGCCTCACAACTGCCGAAAGTTCCCTGTGCATTTCTCGTTCCCATGATTTTACTTAAAAGTTTTGTGTCTGATAATAAAATGAACATTTTTATGGCTGAAGTTTGAATCATAATTACTTGTATTCTACTCAAGCTCAGTCTAATTATGCACAATTTTGCCTGTGGGGAAAAGGGAGTGAATCTGT
The DNA here is from genome assembly GCA_004363575.1 of Solenodon paradoxus. NCBI lineage: Eukaryota > Metazoa > Chordata > Mammalia > Eulipotyphla > Solenodontidae > Solenodon > Solenodon paradoxus. The sequence goes on from RJWH01000002.1 coordinate 337,145, forward strand.
AAACAAATGCTCCAGGTTCACAAAGTAAAATTAAAAAGCAGATGGGAAATGCATAGTTATTTCCACAAACATGCCGACGAGGTATCAAAAATCCATGTGACTCAAATTCTCTCTCCTTTAACATTTGTGACACCTCAGCTTCAACTTGTTTGCAGAGGGAGTTAAGTGATGAGGACAGCAACAGCTCAGTACCTTCAAGCCTCATGAAGTCCATCGTCACTTATTTAAAGTTCTCTGAACTTCATTCTGACACTCTCTTCAGATCCTTAATGCCTTGCTTTCCTGCTCTGCTGTGTCACCATTCATGCTTCTGGACCCTGCACTGGGAATGTGCCTCACTCATGTCCACCTGCCACTGTCCTACCTCACCTGAAGGCTCTATCTCCCGTCATCTATTTCCAGATGACTCTCCCTGGGCTCTTCAATGAGAACTTCCCCCCTTCGCCCCCATCCTCACACATCCTTGCTCCTGGCCCAGTATTCACTGCAGTGTCCTGCCCCTCACAGTCATGTACATCTATGGACTCACCTTAACCTTAAACTTTCAGGGCTTCAGTAACAAGGGAATAATAGCAGTTGTGGGGGTTTTCGGGTCTCTCAAAGAACCCACAGCAGACTTAGGCGAGTGAGCAAGCAGGTGTTTAATCAGAGGGTAAAGGGATGGAGCCAACTAAGGAAGGTCCAGACCTCATAGGTTCAGGGTCGCTCCACATATCAGACAGGCACAGCAAGTAAGCAAGTTGGGGGTCCATTAGTGGGGAACAGAGAGAGAGAGAGGATGGAGACAGCCAAGGGAGGCTGAGACCCAAGGCCTTGACAGTGGCCTGAGTTTTAAGGGAAAATCCCACATGGTGAGGAAGGGGAATGGAGAGGGGAGGTCTGCAGTCCAGGTTTCAGTTCCTGATTGGGCAAGGTGACATTGTCCTTTGATGTTATTGGTGGTCTTCTTCATTCCTTTGTTTCTTGGTGAAGGGTGTCTCCTGGTCAGTACTACATGTCTCACATGCCGAACTCATCCATCACAACTTTCCTTATCGATCCGGATGCATCCACACCTGGGTGCTGGAGCCAGAGGCAATTCACTGTATTGGTAGCTACACTTTAATCCCTGGTCTAAGGTGCTCTTGTGGGGGCTCTGACAGCAGTATCGTTCTCACCAGGTTTTGTAAAAATTAAATAAGATAATGCATATAAAAATCACTTAGTGCCCTGCCTTATGAAGAGACAGCATTCAGTAAACATTACTACTTTATTTTTTTTAGTATAACTAATATTCTTTCAGAAAACTAATTTCTTCCACTTTAATTGCATGTAGTTCAGATACACTTGATGAAGGACCTCCATATAATCCCCTCCCTTTCCAGAGATGAGCATGTGACAGAAGCCAGGTTAGATCAGAGCAAGGAATAGCAAGTCACACAAATGTGTGAGGGTATATTGGGTAAGAGAAGAGACGGTTTCCTTCCAATGGGTTTTCTTACTGGAAAGAAAGCATGGAGCTGCTCATCATATGCAGAAAGACAGCCTTTCTAGAAATGAATGTGGTTGAAGTGAAGGAGGGGGCGGGTACGGGGGAGACAATTTTCCAAATGACAGGGTTTGATTGCCTGTATCCACTTGTGCCTGAAAACAATCGTTCCCAGTGATTGACAAGAGAGAGTCCTCATTAAACAAGCTCCATTCCTTCCCTTCTCCTCCAGGACTTTGAGATCCTAACTGGATAAAGCTGCTCTGCCACAATAATGCCCAAGACATTACTCTGTTAAGAAACCCATTAAGAGGTTAATATAAGACATTAGTCAAAACAATTTGAGGATCATTATCGGAAAAGACTAAGAAAAGGGCCTAAGGTCAAAAGACACTATCAGGAAAACTGAGACAAAGGACCTCCAAGAAACTTGCCCAAATGCAGTACAACAAAGCCCCAAGCACAAAATAGCATCACCCATGCCTTTCTGGGGGCCCTTGTCCTAGTACCCAGTACTGTTAATTAAGCAAAAGGGGTTCTTGGTATCTTTAGAGCTAACTTGCATCTTAGTCACCCCAAGTTCCAACCGACCTAGCACTTGGAAACTCATGACCTTAGCTACTTGATGCTCTTAACTAGGCTTGTTCTCCTGCTGAGTCAGCCACTCTGTGTGGGGAAGAAAACAGCAGCCTGGTGGTCATGTCTTCTCCCACTCTTAGTAAGATGCCCTCCACCACCTTTGTACTCCCAGAGTTGCCCTGAATGCTGAGCTGCCCCTGAGGAGGGTCTCAACTATCCTAAATGACAGCAGATCATCCCTAGGGACAGAAGTGTGGTGCTCCCTGGTGAGAACTTTGAAGTTCTCATTGATTAAGCTCCTTCCATATAATCCCAGCATATCCCAAATTCCTGTTTTTTCAGTCACCAGCAGATTGCCATGATAAACATTTTCATTGATTATCACATCCTTTTATTTTCCCAAAGCTTCCACATTACTCTCTAATATTCAGTCCATCATCAGCAATCACCCCATAGGCTCAACCTCTTCTCTGAAACCTGACTTCAATTTCTGGTTTTAACTCAGCGATTTTCAGAGTTTGATCTGAGGTCCAGTAACACCATCTAAGACCTCATTTGAAATTCAGATTCTCAGACTTACCCCAGACCTACAGAAGCAGGAACTCTAGAGAGAAGACCCACAAATCTGCTTGCAGAGGATTCCAAGGCTCTAACTGGACTAGGATTTCCTTTGAAGATACTGTTGTCAGGAGAACATTCCCAAAGAGTTTTCCATTCCACATCACTCTAAGGTGTCATCTAAAGTGTAGGGGCCAGCATGCATCCTACTTGCTTCCTGTAAACTGAGTATCTTCCTTTCTATGTTTCAAAGCAGAAGTCATCAAAATTTGGTACCCACCATCCTTCCTAGTTGCTGCCATCAACCAATATCAAGGCCCCTACTCCTTAATCACGGCAGTGATAGCCTCTGAGCCTCTGTCTATATCTTCACCTTTTTTCCTTCAGTCATAATAAGTGACTTTGACATCCCCAGGGAGGACCAACCACTGTTTCCTGACAAACTGTCTCTACTTCATTCATCAGTGCCTCCTTCCCATGATCCAAACTCAGTCATCATTTTCACCAATAACAAATACAATCTCTTAATTCATGCTGTCCTCCAAATACTCCTTCTATTCTTTCAGCTATTTTACTCCCAACCCAACTCTCCTTTAAAGGGTCAATCTACTGACCACGCCCTTACCTTTTCACTATCCTCATGACTTTTAAATTTCCCTCTCTACTCCTGACCTTGCCGTGAGATCCAGGCACATCTTTATAGCCACCTATGACACATACTGTTATGATGTCTAAAAGACTCCTTCAAATTTATTGTGTCTTAAACTAAGCTTTTAGTTTTACCCTCTGAACATGTTCTTTCCCAGTATTCTCCATTCAGTAAATGATACTACCATCAAGAAAGTTGTTCAAACTAAAACTCCATCTTTTTTTCCTTTTTAGTATAAACTTTACTCAATCCTGTAGCTAATACTGGAGACCCAGCTGTTAACATACCTAAGAGCCTAATCACATTTCACTATCTCCAACTTCTTGCTTAAACTAATGCGTATTTTAATTGCTTTCCTGTTTCCTTTTTTTGTTTCCCAAATTCCATGTGCAACACTGCAGATGGAGTGGTCTCAGTATTTACATTAAATTATATCACCCACCACTGTCTTTCCATTGTAAAGGCATAGGGAAGGCTAAATCTCCTGCTGACCTCTTCTTCTCCTCCCTTTAGCTTAATATATTGTAACACAGGCCCCCTTGCTGTCCCTTGACCACCTCATTTTCTATCAAGACTCAGGGTCTTTGGACGTATTCTCCTCTCATCCTGGAGTTACCTTCCTCTGACATATTTTAACTCTCTTCCTGTCTTCAATGAGATCTTAGATCAAATAACATAAATCTGAGCTATCTTCCCTAATACCCTAATTAAAATATCCCCCATTTTCCTAGGCACACCCTATTCTGATTTCCTATTTATTGTGTGTATAGTACTCAATAACAAAAAAAAAGTTGTAAAAATAAATCATCTCTCTCACTGTTCCTAGATGCCAAAATGAATGAAAGCTTCATGCGGTCACGAACATGGGATATATCGTTCATACCTAAAACAGTGATGAACAAAAAGAAAGTTCCCAAACAGTATTAGTTGAAAATGAAATTAATAAAAATAAATGGAGAAATGGGTTGCAATTTAATTTTGTGCTCATAGACCTGAAAGTGATGTGCTTTCAGAACTACGAAATGTATAAACATAATTTCATAAGCTGTTTGACTATGTCACAGAATGAAGCTTTCGAAAATTTGGAAGCATCCATTTTCATACAAACTTTGTGATCATCTAAATACTTATGCTTATACTTTGATTTAATAGTTGGACATAATTTTTAATTTCTCTGTCGGGGCAGGACAGTTGTCCAGGAACATGTTGGTTGGCATCATTACTGACACGAGAGTGAACAGTGATATCTATAATTGTTTTAGAAAAGAGCCCACACTTCAGATATTTTGCTAATTATTCCAAATTGGAATAGTTCTATTAGGCATGCTCTTTGCATTTTATGCCAATCTGACAAGGTTTATTTTAAGTAAACAACACAGGGATTGCTAAGGGAACATTTCAAGGATGCAGAGCCCAGCAAGCTGGTCAAGGATAACACGCCAAATATCAGAAGTCACCAGCTTTAAGCTTTTTAAGCTTTTTTTAGACCCGTGTCTATAGAAACATTTAAAAAAAAATCTGATGATTGTTGGGAATCATTAGCTAACAACGGACAGTTTGACTGAAACTGTGTACAGTCTGTTCTGTCTCTCTAATCATCATCTAAATTTACTCTGTACCAAGTTGGGTAGTACTAAGATATGCTTAACAGTATTCATTTTGTTTGAAGCCTAAAAAAATGTGAAAACATCAGGCAGAAGGCAATTGCCACTTATAATTAGAAACATTAGTTCTTATTAAAAAAAATTCTAAATTATATTAAAATTATAGTCTACAAAAAATAGGGTAAGCCCTAGAGCTTTCTCCCCTCTCTTCTATGAATGCTTAGTTTTTAACACTATTCACCATCATCAGGTCACCCAGGCTGAAACCTTGGTGTCATCAGAATACATTCTCTCCCCTACTCTGATTGTTTCTTAAGCTCAGACTTCTCCCACTCCATCGGTTTCTACCTGTGTTATTTCCCTCGTGTTGCAGAAATCACCTAATTAAATTACTCCCCTGCCTGCTGAACCCAGTATCTCTATTCCTGTGGTGTTGAGGACTGGGGAGCAGGAGGTGGTGTGTTGCAAGAGAGAGGGCTGAGTCCCCAGCGGCATACAAAGGAAGTGCCTGAAATGCTCACAGTGTCATTAAAACTGTGAGGTCAGAGCACTCAATGAAACACACCCTGTGAAAAATCCTTGAATGAGGAGATCATCTATATCATGTAAAATCCACTGGGAAAAAAAACCAAAACAAAACCAAAAACAAGCAAAAAGAACAGAAGCCTTTCTCAGGGTGCCATCACACTTCTGTGGGAGGTTAGGTACCACTCCCCCATGCTCTCTCAGCCTCTGGGCACAACTTTGTTAGGGACCTGATTCCCACATTTATGGAACTTGAATTTAACACTTTAGGATCCACTTAAGCCCCAACACTGGATACTTCATCATCCTTTCACTCTAGGTAAACACTAAAATATTTAACACATAATGAGAAAATAGACAAGCATCTGCCATCAATAGGCAAGCAACAGCACCTTCATTAACCAATTAATTAATTATTGCCTGATTGCTTAGTTAACCAAGTTGTTCATGGGACTGGAGCTGATGTTAGGAATCTAATACTGGTGCACCTTGGTGGCCTAGTGAAGTAAACCAGGCGCGGTCCACATACATACCAAGGTCCCCAGTACAAGATCCAGGGGCCTGGAGAAACAACCATTGATGAACAACTGCATAAAACAAATAAAATGTTTCTTACTCCTTTCTCTTCCTGCCTGCCTACCTACCTGCCTTCATTCCTGCTTGTACCTTTCCTCAAAAACAAAAGCAAAAAACATCTTACTTCTTTGGGTACACAAGTTCCAAATAGAATTTGAGCGGCTGATGATCTCAGTGTTAAATTGTGTGAGAAAAACATTAATGTTTTAAAAAGCTTCATTTTTTTTTTTTTATACATCAGGAAACAGATACTGCCTAAAGTAAACTCTTCATTCTCCATGTTCATTCTACGCTTCTTTGGCACCCTGTGGATGGTACTTTGTGCCTGAACTTTGAGTCAGACCAATTAGACGTAAAAATCCAGTTCCTTCATGAGTCCGCAGAAGAAACGTATTGCCTTCCTCACAACCTCATCACATGCTCCCAAGGTTCTTTTCCGCATATTTGCGCAGCACAGATAAAAGGTGATGAAAACTTAAAACTGAAAATGCAATGCTGGGGGTAGAGGGAAAGCAAATATTTTATATATGTTTAAGAGCTAAAGTGGACAGGAATTGCTTGGGCAGCAGTGAGAGTCAGAAACAGAGTTTTAATAGTCCAGTTTGACTCCTGGTCTCTGACTCAGGTAAATGGGTAGCAAGTGGGTCCACCAGCCCACACCAGGACTACAGAAGAAGGAGCTAGTTTAAAGCAAAAAAGTGAACTCACCAGCTCTCCAACCACAGCATGACAGAGGGAAGTGGGAATTCGATGACATGTTCAGAAAAGAGCATCAAATTTAGATTAGAACTTGGTTCAGATTTCAGTTTTGCTACTTCTGGAAAATGTGCATAATGTATTAGAAGGTTCTTGTGAGAATTAAATGAGAGGCTATGTGTGAAAGCACTTTGTAAATTGCAAAGTGTGAGTTGTTATTTTGAAGTAAATAAGCAGAAGTGATAATGAATTCTAAGAGTTTAGAGATTATAAGGCTCAAAGGCACACTTAAGAAGGCAGACTATGTGGTCTGCTCTTGGTGTGCGGCACTTAAACCACCTCCCACAGATGAGAATTCATCTTGCTTTTAAAAGCCCCTTGAAAAAGTCATCTTATTAACCCATTTTAGAGTTTTAAAAGCCTCACTACTTAACCATAATTTGCCTAATATTATTGTACTTCAACTCCTTTTGTTTTATGTCTTTGAGTCCCTTATATTTTAAAAACCTTTTATGAGGACTTTCAGTCTCTTCAGTAGGAGAAATAATACCTTATCTTTTTATTTAGTTCTTTGCAACATATTGGATATAGTGTTTCTTGGAGTAACCAGATTAAAGAAATAGCAATTCCCCAACATCTTAAATCCTTTTTTGAAAAACAAAAAAACAGTTTATAAATGAGGAAGGCTTATTGTATGTTATTTTTATGATCCTAAGCATTTATAATTTATGTGAGCTCAGATGAGTTACAATTCATCCTAACCTTAGTTTCTTAATCTATAAAAAATGGGTGCAGTCCCCAATGTTCATAACAGCACAGCTCACATTAGCCAAGACATGGAGACAACCTAAATGTCTAAGAGATGAATAGATAAAGAAGTCGTGGTAGATACACTCAATAGAATTCTATGCAGCTACTGAAAAAAATAAAAGTGTGCCCTTTGCAAAAATCTGAATGGAATTGAAAGGGATCATGTTAAGTGAAATAAGTCAGAAAGAAAAAGAGAAATAGAGGATGGTTTTATTCATATGTATAATATAATGAAGCAAAACAAAAAATGTATAAACCCTAGCAAAAACTCTCAGGACACAAGATGATGACAGCCAGGAGAGTAGGAGCTGGGAAGGATGGAAAGATGGGAAAAGGTAGTGTGGTAAAGGACACTGGAACTCAGGTGGAGGGTGGGATGTGAAATATAGAGATACAAACATCAGTATTCAAAAATGAATTAAAAAATTGTTTTAAATGAATGCAATGACATCTGCCCTCTCTTGCAATTGAGAGATGGAGTTGGGGTGATTAAGAGAATTAGGTAAGACGGAAAATAGAACTGACAGCATTTTACAAAACATAAATGCCTATGCACTTAAGAAATGTTCGCAACATTCCTCAAAATGTTGACCTTGTCTACAGCTCCAAGAGGTACAACTGCATATGTAATGTTACTGTATCAGAGTTGGGGAAAAGTAGATGTAGACAGGTCACATCATAGGTACAAGATCTTACAGTCAATGGATGGTGCCGCATCCTGGATACTCATAGTCATACATTCACTCATCATTAAAGGTGTTCTTTTAAGCTCTTAACATATATGATACACTAGATGTGTGGGCAAAGAAAGTGGAGAAGAAATCCCCTGCGTTCTCCCTCATTCACCTGTGCTCATAGTCCGGTAGGAAAGAAAAATAACTTAGTCTCTTGAGACCCAGATCTAATTTCTGCACCATCACTGCCCCAACAAGCTTGTCAGAATCTGGTTATCTGTTTGCTTCATATATGAGAAATTTGGAATAGCCTCTGTGATGAATCATATGGAACATCTAACAAATTTTAATAAACATAATAAAAGAAATATGTTCCACATGTTATACCTTGAGGCAAACACATTAAGTTGTCTAAACAATATCCATATTGATAAATGATTCCCTGTATTTCTTAACAACAGAAAAACAAATTTGTCTGAATAAGCCAAAAAAATTTTTTGCTTCTCAGCTTCCTTGTCTTCTAAGGGTTGCTATTCGGTCCTGCTCTGACCAAAGACAGGGAAGCAGAAATCTACTTAGTTGTACTCAGAATAACATTGTTTCCCTGATAAAAAGAGACAGACTCCACTGAAATATCCTTAGTCCTCTTCCTTATCCTAACTTATCCCCCATTTCTTTCTGAATTTGTGTGATTCTCAAAGGAGAAAAAGTCATCTAGTGAGCACGAAGGTGGGTGAAACCTGATTCCTTGATGACAACATGGAGCCATCCTACAGGATTCGAATATCTGCTTTCAAACATCACCACGTAAGAAAAAAATGCAACCATTTTTTGTTAAACCCCAAAGGTCCAAATTCTGTTATGAAGCCAAATTCAATTACCAACATATATGCAGACCTTGTTTTATTAGCAATAGAAGACACCGATTGGCATTCTTTGCCATAAAAGAACTTAACAAATGTCACTGGTAACTTGGACTTTGGTACCTTTCTCCCTCTGTACTATGATAACAGAATAATCTATGGGAATACATGTTCTTATTTGAGTTATTTTAATTTTCTATTGATATGGCTTGTGGATAACAGATTTGAGGAGCAATGCAAGCAGCGCTCAGTTGGGTGAGCAGGTGGTGTCTGATCAGAATTGTTCCCTGTATACCTTCCCCCTATTTGTGTGATTGTGTGATGATCTCTTGTCATGATACACAAGGTGTATATTCTTTTGCATAGGTGTATATGAGATATTAGAGATATACTGCCTTAGAACATATGCCCCGTAGTCAACCGATGGGGAGGCAAACAGATTCTCCACAAGCTTAGTCTACATAGAATTATAGAGTCACATCATCTAGATATAAACACAAGCAAGTTTTAAAGTTTGGTCCTGCTAAGATTCAAAGGATTAAAGAAGAAAAAATGTGGACGATCCCTGCCAACATGGAGATGAAATCTTCAAGCTGCTCACCACTCCAAGCAGGGTGCAATTTGTTGCTTGTGATTGTTCTGATAGCCACAGGTCCCCCAAGACCTTGATCGCATCCTTGGTGGGACATAACTGGTGTCATAACTGGTGGTAGTTGACCATGAGACAGGGCCAGCTGAGAATGACCCTGGCCTAGCTGAAGTAGCAAAGCACACTAATTTCATCAGTTTAATCAGTGGTAGCTAGAGATGCTTAAGTTGTATTGACACGTAGTACAAGTGACGAACCATTCAAGATCTGGAAACTCCCAGCTAAAGTAACTAATTCTCTAGTCTTTTAAAAGCATGCTTAACATCCAATCACTTGCTGCTTTTCAAAAAATAGCACTATCACTGAAGTTCAAACCCAAGTATTAAGACTCATGTATTAAGATTTTGTTGCAACAGCTGGTTTTGTAACCAAGACCGAAAAACTTTCTTTTACTCTTCCAGAGGTCATTCTGATGAGAAAAAACAAAAACAAAAACAAAAAAAACAAGCATCTGTATGTCTTCCTACCATGACAATACTCTATAAAATTTAGATAGCATTGAATAAATCTTTTGCAAATTTCCAACAATATAAAAAGTTATTACTTCAAAATCATTTGTTCAACCAATATTTATTGAATGTTGATTTTATTGGGCCTTGTATTTCAAATGATATCAATTGATTATATAGTTCATTCTTCGATGTGCGCTTAAAGATTTCACATAATGCAGGTCCCAGATGGCAAATTTTTATCCTCACTCGAATTTCCTACCAGCCAGCCAGTTTCCAAGTCATTATTCTTTTCCTATACCTCTCTTCCTTTTCTCCTACCCTTTCTATTCAATCCATCTTATGCCAAACAGACTTCAAATACAGACAGAATACAAACTAATTTTACTACTAGCTTAAGCAAAGCAAATAAGACGTAAATTCTCTGCCAAAGAAGTCATACAGTGCATTCCAAAACCCAGGTTTATATGTAATTTTAAAATAATCTGCTGTTTGGTATGATTCATGACACTGTTCTCTTCCATTAACTAAGTGTTAATTATATGACCTCTTCTTTTCACCACCTGAGATTCTAGAAGTGAATCCAGCCTTCTATTAGACCTGTTTCTCTTTGTTGTGGTCGACAGTCACCACCATTGTACTGAAATGCACAGAAAGTCCCCTGTGATCATCAGCACCCTCATTCTCAGTCCCACCAACAGCTTACGTGGGTCTGATCTATGACCCTCAAGGGCTAAATAGAGTTACCAAGACACAGGCAACTTCCTGGATCATTGAATTCATGTATCACTATAAAATTTCACAAAACCTTTAGGTGAAAAGATGGCAGAGCAGCTCTGAAAATAACATCGTAAGGTCTGAAATTAATCTCTAGAGGTAGAACATTTCATAATCCAAAATGCTTGCTAGGGAATAGTTTCAGTCCATTTAAGCTTCACTGCCTCTGAAAATCTCTCCCTCATTTAGATGTGCCTGAGTGGTTGTCTGGGGGTTAATTTTCCTAGGCATTTGTTTTTGGAAGACTTTTTTAAAAATGTCTCCTTTTCTTTTTCTGTTTTTTCTGCCTCTTCCTTTTCTTCTCATTCTTTTATTCTTCTGATTTTCAATTTCTTTAAGTCTCAGTGTTTCTCTCCCCAAAATGACATTTACTGGTATTCTCAATTGAAGCCCAAAAGTAAATTTAATTTCCTGGCTGTAACAGTAAGCACACAATACTCCCAGAGTGTCCTTCGAACATGTAAATCTGGTCATATTATTCTGCTGCACAAAATTTTTCAATGGCTATTGTTATGGACTCAAAATAGAACAGAATTTCTTATCGAGGCCTTCATGTATGCATTTAACTAAACAAATGCATTTCTACTGAGAGAAATGGGTGGTAGATATGGTTCTAGTAGACAGAGATAGAACATTAAACAAGTTATTCTATAACTTCATGAAACTGCACTTGGGTGTGAGAAAATAAAAATAAGTGAATAATGTAATCTATGAAAAAACTTATGAGAGAGACTGACTACAGGGTAAGACTCTGTTAGAATGGCTATGGAGGCTCTCTAAAGGGCGACTTCTGACCTGAGCTATGAATGACAAGATTAATAAAGTCTTAAGATTAAAATTAGTTACCTATGAAATTCAGTTACATGAACTACAATTCATTCCCTTGTATATAAATTTTACTTTGTAAAAATTATTTGAATGAGTAAAATTTTATTGTTTTCTACGTACTACTTCCTTGTAGACTAAATTTTTGCACTTATATGTGTCTTCTAAATTAATATAGTCTTATAGTTAGAGAAGATCAAATTCTCTTCCAACTAGTCCCCATTTCTACCAAATCTATGGGCCTTACTGAACTTGAGACCTCTGGGCATATTGAGACATAGGGCAACAAGATTTCTTTCTAAGGTAGAAAATGGGAACACCTGACAGCTAAGACTGCCTCCAAGTCTAAAATAACTAAAATGTCATGATTCCATTTTAAGTCACATATTTATCAACTATCCAAAACTAGTACATAAATTGACAAAATCTATTAGTCTAAAAAATGTTTTCATAGCATAAGAGGTAATTAATAATTATTGATTAATTTGCCATGTTTTAAAAATAAATTTATGACTTGGCTTCTAGATCTGTTAGATTGCAAAGATTCTTAATGGTTCAATGTAATGTTTGAGTTCCTTTTGAATTCTAATGGTTATATTTTTAGGAGACCAAAGGAATCTTTGCAGTTGCAGATGACATAAATAAAAGGAAAGCTGGATAAGAAAGGCTAAAATTTATTAAAATCTTTCTTCATGCAAAAGTCAGTTTACTCTTACAAAAACATTAAGGTAGTTTATTATAATATTTTAGAGATTAGGAATCAATGTATGATTATTTTAATAGTCCAAACCATTCAATGGAAGAGTTTGACTTGATCTCCCCGAAGTTGTAATGTCTTACTATATACTATACTGTACTCTTAAGCCTTGTGTGGAAGAACCTGAATAGTTGAGGCAAATTTGAAATTGATAATAGTGAATAAAAGATAGAGAGGAACTAGATAGGTTTTTTTTTTTTTTATAAAGGTCAGTGTGAATATGTGGGTTAGAAGTCATTTGACTCTGAAAATCTTTTGAAGGATCTCTCACTCCAAAAGAAACAGTATTCTTTTTAGAGTACAGGAAAAGTATATCATATAATGTCTTTGGTGAGTAATAATATACAGATAAGAGCAGGGTAGGAATGGAAGTCAAATGCCTCTGTGAAGACGAGATCAATACCACAAAGCAAATACATACCAAGAATTAACTTCACCATTTTGGGTAAAATGGAAAGGAATTCAATTCATGTTCAGACTAAAATGAACTAGATCTGCAGTCAATTTCAGGTTTGATGGGTACAACTTTAGTGAAGGTTTGTTCACTAGACACAAGCCAAATAGCAGTGAAATGTGATTGCAGGCACCAAATTATGCATGTCTCCAATCAGCATTATGAGAAAATTAGGTTGTCATTTATGTGCGTAGAAGAAATGGAGGCACACTTCACATAGGGATTTCTTTCTTACCCATAATAGGAAAGTGAAATTCTTATAAATAAAGACTATACTGTAAAACATATGCTGTTGATTGCAAGGACTACTGTTTTGGGTGGTTTCATTGTTGTTTTTCTTTAATGGTGAAGGAAAATTCTCTCCACCTTACCGAAAAGAGGAATTTCATTGGGCCCACTGCAACAGCTCACTGGAACACCAAGTAGACTTTGAGATGAGGGCTATTATTGCTTGATGAATAGCCTCTAATGGGAGCTTCTTGGAGTAGGGGTTACTGTCAACTCTTTGACTATTACTGGTCATTGATTTGGATCTACTAACAAGTAAGCTTCGTAAGGAGTATCTTACTGCTTAAGTCTTGACCATCCTTTAACTTTCTTTCCGGTGTTTTTCAGAATCCACGGTCCATTCTTAAGGGTGGGCTTGGTCTATGTTGCTTTCTTATAGCTATGAAGTTATGTTTTACTTACAGCCTGCTCAAATCAATTCTTATAAATAAGCTTTACTATGCACAAGGCATATTGATGGGGTAATGGCAAAAGGATACAAACATCAGTAGGATAGTCTCTGTTCTCAAAAACCTGTTTTTTCTATTAAAAACATGTAACTCTAAGGCTAAGTGACATTATTCCAAAGAAATTCCGAGACCGAAACAACAGGGGAACAGTGTTGGGAATTCTTAAAATTTGTTATGACACACATTATTTGGATGCATCAAATAGTTGTAAACAACAAATACACCTGGCTAATGTGAGCAGAAAATTAATTTAATAAAAGAGTATTGAGTAACTTACAAAATTTCTCACAGGGTCAGGAATGGAGGTTTTACAGACAAAAGAAATGTCCAAAATGACATAACATAGAGACACAGATTCCTCAACGTATACTACCAACTCATGGGCAAGGGTTTTCTGGTCCCAGAACCATATTGTGCATCTGAGAACTGGATGTTGCTGCTCCATTCTTACCAGGGTTGAGTCAACACAGCCCCTGCTTCTCCACATCACCAGTACCTGCTACAAGTCTGGAGTGACTATCTTGCATTGCCAATGTCTGGGTCATGTGTTACAGAATAAACTCAAGGAGTAGCAAAAATAATGTTGTCAGTTTCCCTAATAGGATCCAGCTCTTTTATTTTTAATTTGATGACAGGGAGGGCGGTGGGTGGGGATCCCAAACATGTGAAGGCTATTCAGATGCTGGGAAGTCCAAATTAAACAGTCTACTATATCCAGCAAACTAAACCCAACTCCCAGTTTAAGGGGAGATCTATAGACAGTTCATTTGACTTGTACGCCCCTTTTCCTTTGTTCAATGAAATATTTTTCTTTTCTTATCACCTGCTACTCTCCTCTATTCCCTGAGTTGGGACTCCTAGGGTTTATTTGATCATGGTAATTTCGTTTGTGCCCAGGATGATAAGCAAGGCTATACTGAAGGACCAGATGCTTAATTAAAGGGAAAAATAGTAACTAATTTAAATTAGATAATGATGTGGACAAAAAATAGGTATTATTATAACATGTATTTTCAAAGAGACAGAAGGAAAAACTCCTAGAAGTGGATAGTTCATCTGACAACTAAGGTAAGTTTGAGACCTAGAGATAAAGTTGATAAAACATGTTATTTGTTTTCTCTCACAATGAACAATATATTCAGTACCACAAATATAAGGATGCAGAATGATTTCAGGTAGTAGCAAAATGCAATAACAGAGCCAACCTAGCTAAAGCATTTATCAAATACTGTATTTTGCTGTGTATAATGCACTCCATGTATATTACGCACTCACGTTTGGGGCCCAACTTTCAGGAAAAAACCTTCCATTTAAATTTTTTAATTCAAATAGTCACTTGCTTATATTTGGGTATTTTTATATTATAAAGGAGTTTTTAGCATTTATTTTTTAGCATATTGTGGTACAAGACATTTCATGTTCCAAGTAACTACAAAACACAATCTGACGACACTCTCTGTGTTAGGCGGTCCAAAGTGTCTCTCGGCAGCTTTGTTGCCCTTCTCTTTAGCATATTTAATAATGATCAGCTTAAAACTTGCAGTGTCTGTATTTTTGTAAAAATATCAGTAACCCAAAAGGGTACAAAGAGAAATGTCATGCTGTTGACTCTATGGTAATGAAGTCGGCATCACCTATCTTATCGAATCAGAGTTACTTGCTCTGTGGACAACAATACATTGGTCTTTGTTTAAGGCAGAAATTGCCTTTGTTGCAAGTTCATCATACGTTCAACAAAACCAGTTATATTCCAGGGTACTATTATGCATATAGATATCGTTATTGGTTTCTAGAGTTACGCTTTTAACTCATAACAATAAATAAAAGAATTAAAAACATTTATGTAGATACAAAATTAGTACTCCCCATGTATAATGCATATAGTTATTTTACCCTCACAAATTTGGGCAGAAAAGTGTGTGTCATGAATGGTAAAATACAGTAATATGGAACAGATTTACCTAAGAGGATCTGATTCATTAATAAACACTCTCTTGATTTCCTCTGGCATTTAATTAATTGGAAAATTTGGAGTAACTAAAAAGAATATGAAATAACCACACAGCAAAGACTGCTGTATTGAAGATTGCAGGCATTCCTTCTGAATCTTGGACTCATATATACAAATTCTACTGGGAGTTCTGCTTAGGCACCTCTAAGTACATAACACTAACAAACCCGGTTGAATCTGTCATCTTGTCACCAATATCTCTTTCCCTTCAATATTTCATACTCAGTGAATGATGCTGCCATCCATCCAGGCAACCAAGGCGGTACGAGAGCATTGCCAAGAAGTCTTCCTGCACCTAACCTCCTACATTTAACCAATCGCAACAAGTTTTATGTCCTAAATATGTTTTCAGTGTGTCTTTTTATCTCTGTCCTTATCACAATCACTCCAACTGAAGTGCCAGTCATCTCTTCTACAGAATCACAGTCACATCTCACATCAGCCTTGCCAGCACTGGACCCACTGCCCTAAGAACTATCCTCCAAGCAGCGGTCACACGCCCCTCTAAACACAAATCTCATTTCCTTCCTCCTTGAATGGACTTTCGGTTTCATATGATCCTAGTATTGAATTCTGACTTCTCCACTTATTAACAAGGTGGTCTAGGCAAGTGACTTAAAATCTCAGACTCAATAATCTTTGTTTTACTTTTTTTTTTTTAAGGAAAGATGCAAGCAGGAATGAAGGCAAGCAGGCAGGAGAAAGGAATAAGAGAGAGAGGCGAGAGCATTATTTATCTATTTTATTTAGTTGTTTATGTTCGTTGCTTGTCCCCTAAACCCCCCTGCCCCCCTCCCCCAGGATGTTCACTTGGGTCCTTGGGATACATGGGATGCTTGGCTGAAGGTGGCCGACCCAACCACTACTCTCCCAGGGCGTGCCAGTATATTCATTTTAAAATGGAAAATAATGCTTTTTAAAATGGAGTTAATGCTAAATGAAAAAAAAAAATGTGTTAAAAAGTCTGGCACGATGGCTTCATGAAGCAAATCCTTCAGTGAAATTTTCATTCGTAAGGCTTAAGGTTTTATGTTGTGTTGTGTTGTGAATTTTCAATCAGAGGGCAATTGTAATACAAAGCAGAATTCCTTTTTTAAATAAAGAAATGGTAAGGACAATTGATAAAGGATTATTTGCATGCTATAAAGAGAGCCATGTAATAAATGCCACCTTGGAGTCTCCCAAAGGGAAAGAGGGCTGTTTACTTCTCAGTGGGAACAGCATGCCAATGCAAAAAAAAAAAAAAAAAAAAAAACCCACCGAGATGCATGAAGAGTGACAACAACAACAGCTGCAGCACCATTAAATGTTTCCCAGGTATTCATTCATTTATGTATTCATCAAACATTTATTAAGCACCTACCATGTGCTCTGTGCTTCTTACTGAGAATACTAAGAATAGAATTCAAAGTGTGCTGTTAAAGGAGCTCACAGTTAGGTGAGAAAATTATGATTTAAGGTGTTTTATATGAAAATAGAAATTCACCTGCCATCCTTTGAAATCTGTGAGACTGACGTAAAAGCGGTGGAGAACGTGAAGCAGTAGGGAAAATGGAGGACGAGATGGAAGAACTAGTTGAAAAAGGGAGGGGGAAGGAAGGTCATTCTAGACAAAGCAGCACATCGACAGACACATCTCTCAGATACAGAAACAGCCTGTTGATAAATCAGCAATGAATCAAAGGCCAGTCCCTTGATGTGGTTGAAGCCTGTGCATCTGTTTGTCTTAGGCGCACCAATCTAGGGCAATAAGTTTAGTACTATTAACTCTGGAGCATAAAACCACCTGAGGGGACTGCTTTCTTGCTAGTCTCACCGGGATCCAAGTTTAATTTGTTAAAAACACTAATACTCCTTCAGCACCTTCTCCATCAAAATGCACAAGTGAGGCAAAATCAGCCCTGCTTCTGGGCCACTTGGTCCATCCACTTCTACCCAACCAAACACTGAAAGATGAGGTGAATTTTGCCTTGTGGAAGGAATAATGGAAGTTAGTAGGGAAGAATAAAAGGCTACATTTTAATCAGCTGAGTTGTATCCTTGTGTCTAAAAAGGACTTACCAGACTCTCAATGCTTCACAGGGAAGCAGAGAAGGAGCCAACAAAGGATTCCCAGTCATCTCCAATTCTCTCACTTCCTCAGTCTTCAGTATGCCACCTTTTCATTTTCTGTTCAACTACCAAGCTATTGTTAAAGAAAACTGAACTGTTCTCTTCAAAATTTCTTCCTATATATTCCTCCCTTGGTTACTTGTGGCATTCTCCTTTATCCAGTCATTGAAGGCCCCAGAAAGAAAGAAGTTGTCTCCAAATCCCAATTGATCTCCTTCCCAAAAAGATCCTTTGAATTTCTTACAAACACATCATGTTACTGAGCTTGAATCTCAGTTCCACCTCTATCTGTAAAAACTTCAGAGTAACAGTCTCTCTGTACCTCAGTTTCATCTGTAAAATAGGAAGAATCGTGCTATCTAACTAGGGTTTTTAATGATTAAATGAATTAATACTTACAAAGTATTTAGGATGATAGATACAATAAATGGTATTAGCATTATTATTTATGAAGTTAGCACACTTCAAAAGGTTATCTATTAATATCCCTCAGTGAAAGTTCTACACTTTGGAAGAAAAGACATTTTACTAGTTGCTATAGTGTTGAACTTACCTCTTAGATTAAGTACCCCACCACACTTTTGCCTTATACCAAGGAAACCTTGGTTGTTCCTACTTCAACTGAATTTGGCTGTGGAATGAGACACACCAACACTTGGGTGTTCTTGCTACCCCAGAGTAAAGGCACCCATTCTCATGTTATAACTCACATTAAATCTTGTGTTCTCTCAAAATGAATTCAAAGTTCTTTAGGACCAAATGTGTGAGCATGTGGGTCATATTACAAAGTTTGAATTTCAGTCCCAAGGCAGAGTATCCAGTATGTTTCTTGAAGGAGAAAAATGATGATCAAATTTCTATTTTAGAAAAAGATTTCTGGTAGCAATTTGTGTAGCTATGCTGGGTCGGAGGTAGGAGAGAGGAGGCAAGGAGGCCATATTGGATACTGTTGGCAGAGTCCAGACGAGAAATGACAAGTGTTTGGCTCAAGTATGGCAGATAGAATGGACTTTTTAAGTAGCCCAGAACTTGAATATGGAAGAGAAAGATAAGAAATTTCTATCTTAGACATCTAGATGTATGGTAGATCCATTAGCTGAAACAAAGAATACAGAAACGTGGATAGAGTTTAATGAGCCCTCCATTTGACCATGTTAGCTTTAGGTACCTCTATATGGGGGGTATGCAGCAGACTGTTGGAAAAATGGATATGCCTCTTGGTAGAAGGATTCAAGAGATAAAGTCCTAAGAGACAGAATCATTTAAGTGAGTATCAAAGTCACCAAAATCAACAAGATTGTTCCCGAGCAAGATAAAGAATAAGGAATAAAAAGAACTAAGAAAAAACTAATATCCAAAGTGGATGAAACTCAAGTGCAGTTGAGAAAAGGCCTAGGCATTAGGAGAACCAGAAAACATGGTTTCACAGAAGCAAAAAGATGAAAATCATTCAAATTTGTTCATTCAAACATTTATAGAACATCTGCTATGTGTCAGGCACTAACATCGATGCTGAAAATATACCTGTGAAAAATAAAAACATAAAAAAATCTTTACCCTCATTGAATTATATTCTAAAAGATATATGGAAAAGGTAGGAAGCAATACATGCTATGAAAAGAAAATCTAAAAATGTGAGGGGATTGAAAGTTATGAGGAAAGGGAGTGCTACTTTAGATAACTGTTAGGGAGACTTATTATAAAAAATGACATTTACACAAAAATCCAAATAAAGAGAAGGAGAGAGACATGCAAATACCTGAAAGAATAATGTTCCTGAGCAAAGGCACCAGCACATGTCAAGGCCATGAAACTTCACTGCTGACCTGTCTGCAGACAGCAGGTAGACCACAGCAGCTGTGACATGGTGAATCAAGGGGAATATAACAGGAAATGAAGCAAGAGAGTAGATCTTGAGCCAGACTTTGCAGGGTCTTGCTAAGAGGTCAAGTGTGATGACTGAGAAGATGCTATTTGATTTAACAATTAACTGACCATTGATGACTGCCATGAGAACAATGCAGTTCAATGTTGTGGAACGAAGCCAAACAGATGACAGGAGCTGAGAAATGGTTTGCACAAGAGAAAGGTGAGATAACCAGCACAAACTCTCTTTAAGGAGTATGTCAGTAAAGGAAAGAGGAAAAGGACAGAGTCAGATGCCTTGCTGGGTTATAGTGGGATTTGTTTTAAGATGGAGAAAGCTTGACAAAAGGAAGATGCAGGAGAGAAAGGTGGAGACTGGTGGATAAAGAAAGGTCCTCTAGGCAAAAGAATGATATCAGAAGCACAAGTGCAGTGAAGCTTTCTGTAAAAAGTCTCTCTATTTGGAGACTGCTGTGCACATGCACACGTGGTGGGGGCAAAGAGCTTTAGTAGCTCCTTTCCACTGGCCTCTGTCTTCCTGAGAATAAAGAGACATAATCCTATGCTGACAGTGAGAGAACTGGAGATGACAAGGAGATACAGAGAGGAAGTGAACTGGAAGAGAGGAGGGGTTGGAAGAGTGGGAGTCCACACCAGAGGCGGACAAGGCAGGAAGATCATAAGAGAGTCTGAGAACTCCTGCATCCACTGAAAGCCAGGGCAGGACTTTGGGGATTAGCGGAGAGAAATAGGTCACAAAGGACCCAGAGGGTAAATGGGAAGAGGTTAGAAAGAACTGGGAACAATTTGGGAAGCCTGTTACCACACACTAGTGTCAATTCCTAATGTGATGAAACTGGTGGTTGACAAGGAAACCCCCAGTATACAATCTTTTATCATAATAACTAAACTTGCACATAATATATCCATTTCCAACCATTTAGTTTGCTTCTGAAGTCCTGGAAAAGCATAATTTCAAGTATGCTTGATTGAAAAATACTTAAAATGGAAAGCATTTCAGTTATCAAGACATGCCACAGTGGTGACAAGATGTTCTGTCTCTGGCACCAAATGGCCAGGGTTTGTACCCCTCATTTGATACCAGCTCTGTGATCTTGGCAAGTTGCTTTACTGCCTGTTCCTTTTTTCTCAAATGTAAAATGGAAATGGTAATAATACCTGATCTCATTGGGTTGTTAATGAGTATTTATGAATCACTTTGAATGAGATATGGTAATATAAATTCAGCATAACTTTTTAAACTAAAATTCTCTTTGGTCAGTAATAATATAAACCACTGGACCTGATCAAATTAATCCACATTTAAAAAATATAAGATAGGTCTTTTTTTACATTTATTTATTTTTATTTAGTTGTTCATCCTGGTTGTGCCTCCCAACCCCAGGTCTCGAATCTGAATCCTTGAAGTGTGTTGGGACTACAGCCAGTGGCCTTATCTGCTAGGCCACCAGGGTGCACCAAGGTAGGTCTTATTGTTCCCATTTTACAAAAGAATAGACTCAACTGGGCTAAGTAACTTTCCCAAGATCACACAGCAAGAATAAGAATGAGGATTAGAAGCCATATTTATTTGCTCCCAAAGCATATGCAACTTTCCACCAGATCATGCTACAAAAACCTTCTCATCTGTGTGACAACAACCAGGTACAGAGGCTCTTTATGTGCATGATGCTATTCCCTTTGGAGTGGCTTATGTGGTCTGTTTTCACACAATGCATCTTACCTATGGAACCCAAATACACACACACACACACACACACACACACACCAAGCTCAGCATTGCATCATAGGCTAGATTTGGGCATTAAATTTAAAGTATATTAATTTTGATTTGGTTCTTTCACACTTTTATTGCTATTTGATACATTAACTTTCTGCCACTCTAAAGTATCTTGAAAATATCAACTGAAATGATTGATTGGTGCTCACCTTTGAGAAGGTTGCACAAGCATTCCTACAAAACGTAGGTGCCTGACTCAAGGAAAATGAACCTGTTTCCTATCTACCTTAGGATTTCCCTCCATATACAACACATCCATTTCCATCCTGGCTCCCTTGCTGGCTCACAACCAGCCTGGGCTTCTCAAATGCCAGTGCAGACTGCTCCGTGATGATGCTAGCTCAGGTCTGTAGCTACATGGGGAAAAAGAAAGGAGAAGCTTCCACACACACACACCTGATCTGCTGAGCTTTCTTTTCTGGAAAGGACCATCTTGCTGGAGATGCAAGACCACATGATATTCACACCATCACACACACTCCAGAGCCAGACTTGTGCATTTGACTCCCAGGCTCACCATCTAACAGAGCAGGTCACTTTAAAACTTGTTGCTTCAGTTTCCCCTTAATAAAATGAACATCAAAGATTCAATATTACAGTTTTCAATGAGGAGAAGTGAATTCACACATATAAAGCATTTAGATTATACCTGGGCATTCCCTAGGGAAATAGCAATTGGGCTCAGTACACATACATCCCAAGGATCCAGGTGTCCCAGGGCCAAGAGGAGAACAACCAAGATGAACATTAAATAAAATAAATAAAAATACCTCTTCTTCACTCTTCCCGCCTGCCTGCCTTCCTGTCTAGTTGCCTTCATTCCTGCTGCACCTTTCCTTAAAAGAAAAAAGAAAAAATGCCTGGCACATGGAGAGCACTCAAAACAATATAACCCATTACTATCATTATATCATTATAACATTTTATTCTTTATATCTTCTAGGTTCTGGCAGTGTCCTTTACTTTATAAACACGACCAGCACATGGTTGTTACAGATGTTGTTTTTGTTTTATTGGGTATGTCCAGCTGGTTACTATTGATATTCTCACCTAAAAAATAAAAGGTATATACAAACCTATATCCGTTCTTTAATTTTTTTTTTATTTACTGGACCATAAAACCTTCAAATTTGGGTATCACTATTAGAAATTCCCTCAATAATGTGCCACGAGTTCATGTACAGCACAAATTGCAGGGCATTCTCTTTTAATTCAAGCCAGTGGGATTAAGGAATACAATAATGACAGCTAGTGTAACTCCTGGGACAATTTTGCCAACCCATCTAATTAAAGACTGCAGCAGTTATTCAGGCAAGGCAGAAAGATTACCATCGGCTTAAGTAATAAAACCAGTTTTATAATTTGAACATTTGGGGATGTAAGAAGGCCGTATGACCATTTGCTTTACAAGATATCTCACATGATTGACCTAAGATTTTTCTTTTCAATGCAAACTATCACATATGTGGCCAAGATTAACTACCCACAAATATATAGAAGATCTCAAATTGAGCCATAAACTTCTTAAAATCTTAAAGTTCTGCAAATATGTTTTAGACTGTCATAAGTGCTATTCTGGTAAGCTTCTTAAACAGCATTTCTCGAAGTAAGATTTTCAAAATAATATTCCCCTGAATACTGTGTTAGTTTCCTGGGACTGCCATAACTTAGTACCACAAGTCAAGTGCTGTAAACCACAGCTATTTATTCTCTCACAGTTCTGGAAGCTGGAAGTCTGAGATCAAGTTGTCATCAGATTCCCTCTGAAGGCACCAGGGGATGTTTTTTTTCCCCAGACCTTTCTTCTGGTTTCTGGTAGCTCCTAGATTTGTGGCAGTACAATTTCAATCTTTACATGACATTCTCCCTTTGTGTGTCTGTTATTGTGTCCAAATTTCCCCTTTAAAAAGGACACCAGTCATGTTGGATTAAGGGTCAGCCTCAGCAGTATTACCTTGTCCTAAATAAATTGCATCTATTTCCAAATAAGGTCACATTCTAAGATACTGAGTTTTCCATAGACTGAATACTTGAGTTTCTTTCAAATTTTGTATGTTAAAATCTACTCCCCAATTTGATGATTATAGGGGGAGTCTCCATTCAGGAGGCAGAGTCCTCATGAGTGACATTAGTACCTTATGAAAGAGACTCCTGAGAGCTTCCTTCCCATTCCCCAATGTGAGGAACAGTGAGAAGACGGTCGTCTATGAGCTAGGAAGAACTCTCATGGGGCACTAAATCTGCCTGTGCCCTCATCTTAGAATTCCCAGCCTCCAGAAATGTGAGAAATAAATCTCGTTGTCATTACCCGCTCTATGGTAGGTATGTTACAACAGCCTGAACTAAGAACTAAGCCTGATGCTGAACCTGAACTAAGACTGGGCTTTACTATATTAATTGGTGTGGAATCAACTCATAACAAATACTCTTCTGGAAAGAAAAGGGAGATGAGGGACTTAAAGCTGAAAAAGTAATAAAGGGAAATATTTCCAACCCTACTATCTACATCCACAAGGAACATCAGCATCTTAAAAATATTGAGCCTCGCTAGAATACATTGTTGTAAAATCGAGTGCTCAAATTTAAGTAAGTTGAGAGTCCATTTTCTTTAAAGGGACGTTAATTCATATCCCACAATATTCCATGAAATATCCCTTGGAAAGTTTGATCAGATTTCAGGTTAGAGAACAAGGTAAGGCTAAAACCAAGGCCATCATCCATGATAGATTCAGTCAAGGCAGCAAGTCTATGACCATACCATACCCTCCTGACCTCTTCTTGACTCTTTGGGAGGAGACTGGGAGTATTACAAAGTCCCGGATATGGATGGTCTCTGTGACAATTACGAAAGACCCAGAATCAGATGGTCAAAAGGGAGGCCATTATTAAAGGAAGAGCATGCATGGCAGTGACATTCTGTCAAAGCCCTTTAAGGTCATGCACTTGACTGCACAGACCCTAGTCGATAACCGCAGTGCGGAGAGAATTAGCAGGAAACAATAGAGCGTGGTGGCGGCTGTTTAGAAGTGGAAGGGAAAATGAGGGGAGACCCGGACCAGAGCCGCCCTCCGCGCCGCAGAGACTTGGATGCACAGCTGGCTGCCTTGGGCAAGCCCTCAGTGGGTCTGGAGCCGCAGGCGCACGGGGGCGGAGCTCCGGCGCCACCCTGGCAGCCTGGGCAGGAGGCCCTGTGCCCTGCTAATCGCACTCGTGCATCCCCCTGCTTGACAGGAGCAGGAGACCAGAACTGTGCAGGGGCTGATGTGCCTTCCCCTTCAAGCAGATGCTGCTTTATTGGACGCCTGACTTTGTGATTAACTTTGCGTTATTTTTTGCCATCTGCCTTTCCCAAAGCTGCTTTAGTCGGGGTGCAAGCTGAGCTCTGCGATTTCATTAATCCAGTACCACCTCGTCTCCGCAGCTGGTTCACCACTGGGTCTGCAATTGGCATTTTGCTCACCTCCTCTGGCCTGGCTAGAACAATTGCTGGCCTATTTGTCTCCACGAGCTCATTATCCTTTTAGCCCATAGACTCGTATCAGACAGTGCAGAGCCACTGCCTTCTTTCAGAGCTGGAGGAAAATATGCTAAATATGACAACACCCATGGAGTCTTTTTTAGGCCTGATATGGAAAGGGGAGAGATGAACAACTGTAGTGCAGAGAGGAGTGGAAGGAATTTAATTGGAAAGCAAACTAGCCTCAGGTATGTAAAGATGGCGAAAATGATACCCAAATTTTGATGAAAAACAAATATTGAATAAAACATTTGAAAACAGATGGGGGAAGAGCATGGAGTCCATTTTTAAAGAAAACTCAACTAGATTCCCATAAAAATCAATGTGATTTGATAATTAAAGGTAATTTTGAATGACAACTTGGTATCAAGTGCCCTGCCTTTGTCTAGTGCAATCCGCGGACATTCCAAAGACCCAGGTTCGGGACCCTGGGCCGGGGGAAACAAGCAGAATGAATAACTAAATAAAATAAATGCTTCTTCCTCTTCTCTCTTCCTGCCCGCCTGCCTACGCACCTTCATTCCTGCCCGCACCTTCCATTTTTGTTGTATTTTTATAAGCAATTGGCATTCTCTGGTTAAAAATGAGGCTCTGAAAGCAAATTTCAGAGCATTCAATTAACCACTTCAAATCCCAAACATAGGCCCCTGTCTACATGGGAAAACTGTTGTCAGGTAAATTAATTAGCTGAACAGGAAAATCAGTTTGAGATGCCAGCATAAACGGGTCTCATGAAAGTCAGTCCAGCATTGTCTGTGAGATAAACCCAGCTCCCATTCGCCATTATTTTTTTTTAATATTTTGTTTTCCAATTAATTTTATTGAAAGAGCATTGCATAGAAGTAAAGTAATAATATTCCCTATTCCTATACTCCAAAGTGCTCTAGCATACACATACACAGGTAAAGGTGCATGTACACACACACACACACACATACACACACACACACACACACACACACACACACACAACTAGAATTTCCACTTCCCCATTTAGAAAAAAGAGGGGAAAGATCTGTGGACCTACATTTGATCTGCTTGCCAAGGGCAAGCATGCCTTACCTGTCTCTCCTCTCCATTCTATCTTCAGGGAGTACGTGGGACAAAATACAGATGAACACATCAGGGGAAGCTATGGGAAAATACAACTTGGTTCTCCCAGTGAGAAATTGAAACCCAACAAGACTGTTGGAGAAAATGCAATTGTTCTTCAGTCAGCAACCCATCATCAATTCTGCCTTGGAAACTGAACCAGAGGACAGCAGAAAGCTTGGCAATTGTGAAAGAAAACAAAAAACAAGAGAATGGTTAGTGATTCTGCATAAGTGGTCTAGGGTGTCCTTTAAAACTGCATCATTATGACAGGCTCCCTGCAGGGCTTTTTCTAAGCAATTCCTTCTAAATGCCCTCAGAATGGAAACATGTTGTAAGTTCAAGGAAGAATGAATTTCTGAGATGGAATAAGAAACCCCTTTGGGATCTTGAATCTGGGGGGTGATGCAAGAGGGCATTTTGCTAGGAATTAGAATTGCTACAAGAGATAAAATACGGTAGGAATTCAATCTTGTTTTTAGTAAAGTTCGTACTAGTTTGCCAAGTTTTCACCAGCAAAGAGAAAAAAAAGAAAATAAAGCATTTTCTTTCCAACAGCATTTCTCTCTTTGTCCACCAATCACTTTAGCAACAATGTAGATGCTTCTGGATGGTTATTCCAATGCACATGTCCTTTTCTTTTTTTTTTTTTTTAAGGAAGGGCCTTGACAGGAATTAAGGTAAGTAGATAGACAGGCAGGAAGAGAGGAGGAAGAAGATTTTGTTTATTTTTACTTAGCAATTAATCTTGATTGTTCCCCCAAGGTCCCAATATGAGAACCAGGGTCTTTGGGATGTATGTGGACTGTGTTCAGCTAGAGTCAGTGGCCCTAACTGCTACTCCACCAGGGCACACTGAAATGTACCTAATTTTGTCATTGAAACTAAACGTAAGATGGGTTTGCCATGGGCCCTTTAGATGTCTTCTAGAGGGCAATATCCTCTAACCTAGTATTCTTAATCTTGATCATGGGTAACATGCTGATACCTGGATCCTCCCTCCCCAGAGATTCTGAATTTTCATTGGTCTGGGCAGCAGTATGAAATTGGGATTTTTTTTAAAGAGCAAAAGTGAATGTAATTTTCATACATGGTTGAAAACTAATGTGAAACTAACCTATAGTATGTGAGTTTATTGTCCTTTTAGAACTGTTTCTCTAAAACTCTGTTCTTTTCCTGGCTTCTTAGGATTCCCCATGGGTCTCCTGAACTACCAGTGACAGTGCCAGTCTGAGTGATAGTGACAGGCCTGATGTCTCTTTCTGCTGGAGCCTCACCAAAGAATATAACAGCCCACCTTTCCTGCTTCCTCACCTCTCGGTTTCCCCAAATCCAGCACACCACACTGTGCTGCCAGATTGAAAACATAATGAAAGAGTTACACAATTTCAGAAAGAAGTTACAAGTCTAAAAAAGAACAGGAGGGTCTATTGAATTGGACTTTCCTTGTCCTCAAAAGGGAGCCCTCATGGGTAGCTCCCCACTGTTTATTAGGGCTCCCTGCCATCATGATAGCAAGTTCCTCTGCTGGAGGAGCTTTCTCATGTCACACAGCAGAAATTTCCATCTTCTCCAGAAAAACTCTTCTCACACACCATGCTCCAAATCAGAGTTAGTATGTGTAAGCCAGATGGGTGTTGATGCTCTTAGCTTTCCAACCTTCTTAACCTGTCATGGGAAACAGAGGGTCCTGTCCGAGGGGCAAGCACAGGTGGTCCTGGATACTCCGATGGAATTTTCTTTCCTATAGCTCAACTTTAGAGTTATAGTCCTACCAATGACATCAGCTAAAGCATCTGTTGATTGAGCAACTTATTCCAGTGGTGGACTATTTGTCCTTTCCCAATGCCTACACATACCAGTGTAGTTTTCACTAGAGGGCTCAATATAAGTAACTTCAAAGGTCAAGGAGATAAGTGGGTATAAGACAGTAGAGAATGTTGGCGAGTGAATTAATGTAATGCTATTTAATGCTGCATTAGTACTCTCCAGAGAAACAGAAACAGGATATATAATTCCCTCTGTATCTCTACATACATATATGTATATATTTATATGTGTATATATCTTTGTCCATATATATGCAAGTTTACTATGAAGAATTAGCTCATTTGTTTATGGAAACAGAGTTTGGTGATGTACCAACTACAAGCTGGTGATCCAGGGAAACTGGCATAATTTAGTCTAAGTCCAAAGGTCAGAGTATCAACATTGCTGATGGTATAAGTCTCATTTCAAGGACTGGAGAAGCTGAGATGATATGTACCAGCTGAAGCAGGCAGTCAAGAAGCAAAAAGAGTCCCGTTCCTCCTCCCTTTGCCTTTTCTGTTCAAATCCTCAATAGATTAGGATGATGTTCACCCGCACTGGGGAAGGGAATCCGCTTTACTGAGTCCACTGATTCAAATGCTAATCTCACCCTCACAGACACACTTAGGAATGTTTTACCTGGACACCCCAACACCAGTTAATTTGACAAATAAAACTAACCGTCACACATATTAAAAACATGCAATATAAAAACTACTGTGACATCCAAACAGAATGCATTTAAGGATCGAAATCAGTTCATGGATCCAAGTTTTTGAATTCTGATTTAAATTTATGTTGAGAAAAGACTACCTCTTTATTCAACTTTCAAGCATATGTTCTGGCCTTAGAATCAGCAGGAGTCATTGAACTCAGAAAATTTATTTTGTTCATTACTGCCCCTCCAGGATGAGGGCCCACCTAAATCATTAAAGAATGTCTCTATTAGCATTAACAAACACCCTCTCCGTCCCCCTACTTAGCAGTACTACATTTATTATCACTTTATATTTTTGATCAAGTTAGTCCTTTTTCCCCCCCAACCTTCCCACTCTCCCTTCACCTACCTAATGTTCATGTATACCTTAAGTCTCAGTGGAGGTTGTACCATCTCAAGGAAAGCTTCTCCATGGCACCCCTCAACTAAGTTTGGACCTCTCTTATGCATTCCTATAGTACTCTGCATTTTCTCATTCATACCATACTTCACAATGTTAAATATCTGCATAATAACCAGATTGGAAACAACTTATAAGTCTGCTAATGTGTGTTAGTGGCACTGTAGAGTTAACATGAACTTTTAACAGCATTGGTGAGTGAAAATTTGCACAATACAGAAGAGCATAGAAATTCAGCTATTCCTAGATATAAAGCCAAGGAAAACTATTTCACGCATATACAAGAATATATTGACAAAACTGTACATAGTAGCATTGTTTATAATCATCAGGAAAAATAGATAATTAAATTGCCAATATCCTAAAAAGCCTGTAATAATGTGAAATAATAAACAATTCTAAAAATAAATAAAATATAAGTAAATAAATTGTATTAACTAAAGTATATTCACAAAATGTATTACCATGCAAAATATAAATAGAGTTATTAAAGCTAAGTGTATCAATGGAATAATTCCAAGAGAAAAATTAGATTCATAAAAGGCTACCTGCAGCCTGGTATACTTTATGTGAAGTTTAAAAATATCTAAACACAATATAACTTGTTTAGGGAATACATAGGACATAGTAAAGCTGTATTGTTTTGCTCTGGCTGTCATAACAAAATATCACAAGATGATGGATTAAACAACAAAATTTGTCTCACATTTCTGGAGTCTATAAATCTGAGATCAGTGTGTCAGCAGTTACTTCCTAGGGCTGTGAGAGAATCTGTTCCATGTCTCTCTTGTAGCTTCTAGCAGTTTGCTGGCAATCTTTAGAGTTTCTTGGCTAGTAGATGTATCATCCCTGTCTCTGCTTTCATTTTCACATGTCACTGTCCTGTGTGTGTCTGTGTCTGTGTTCAAACGTTCCCTCTTGATAAGACCTGAAAGATATCCTATTAGCCCGGCTCCCCTTATGATGTCTTCCAACTTTAAAATTTGCAAAGACTCTATTTCCAAAGGCCACACTCGCAGGTTCTGGGTGCTAGAACTTAATTATCGTGGGAAGTATACACTCCAACCCATAATAATAATATGTAAAGAAATTGATGATAATGATGACTTCTAAATTCGGAAAAGTGGCTACCTCAGGGGAACAGGAGGGATAGGTATTTGCAATGGCTTAACAAGAACTATAAACAGTTGTTACGGGAATATATTTTTCTTAAGTTGATCTTGAATACACAAATGTTTACTATACTTTAGAGTTCCTTTTATATCTAAATATTTTGTAATACTTACATATATATTTCATGACAATTGAACTATTTATGCTTAGGTCTTCTCATTACACTGCAAAATATATAAGGGTAGAGTTTCTGTATTATAAACAGCGCAATGGTTAACACATAGTAGCTGTATAGTAAATCCATGAATTTATTAATGAAATACACATTGCTTTTACCACTTAGATATGATAAAATGGAGGTATAGGTATGGAAATTAGATTATCATTACATTATTGTAGAGGAACAACATAGTTAGAGCTTATACTCAAGTACTCTGACCTTCTGAACATCACCATCCTTTTTTTCTTATGAATAGAACCAAGAATTTCAGAAATCCAAAGAGCTATTGCTGTTTGTTGTCGTCACTGGACTATTCAATAGTCAGTTGGGTAGAGACACTCAGTTATCAACAGGCCTCAGCATCCTTAATAACAAGCCCACTACTGGATAATTTAGATTAAGACGTTAAGATGGAGATCCGAAGCCACTGGGATTGCAAGACCTGCCACCATATGAATCTAACCAAGTTGCAGGTGGGCTTCCTTGAAGAATTGCAGTGATCATAGCTTCCTTATTGAATACTTATCAATAATGAACTGGAAGGATCTAAAGGGGAAAAAGTGTGTAATACAGCATGTCTCTGGGGATATGGGTATCCAGTAGGTCTGACCATATTTCAAGTTGTCTGCCTTTATTTGGGAAATGTCTCTTGATCCATAGATCTTTCCATCAATTCTATACTATATGTTCTCACTTCTCCATCACAGTTGATTGCAAGCACCAAACCCAAATTTACCAATCAGATGTAAATGCGACACTGGGATTGACAAGCATTAGTCTCTACAGTAGGACAGAATCAGGTTATATGATATTGAACGCTGGGGTAGCTACATTTCACATGTAGGAGAAACTGTATGTTGGGGAAAAAGCCTAGAAAGAGTTTCTGCAAAAAAAGATGAGTTGGGGTAAGGGGAAAAGAGATTCATGAAAAGCAGAGATAAGAAATGAAAAGAGAAGAGAGAAGAGTGAGTGTCAAAATCTTTCAGGTGCTTGTTTCAGGTCCCTCCTGGGACCCACCTGTCCTTAGGTTCTAGGAAAGATCACCATCCCCTTAGAATAAATGTTCGTTTTACTTCAGCGAGGTCGAGTTGTTCCTATTACTTGCAATCAAAAAGATCTGATTGATATAATTTGACAAGTATTGGGGGAAATGCACAAAAGAGAAAGGAATACATTTCTAACAGACAGCAGGAACAATGTACATGGTTTCCTTCTATGAACTTCACCCACCTGCTGCCTTTCCATCTTACTCCGGTCAAATTTGCATTTTTTTTCAATTCAGAAAGGGAAAAAAATGAAAGAAACAAAACCTTCTAAATTATCACATGCTAAATGGAGCTGGACAGCCTCCAGCTACCCACTCAACCACCCTCAAGCAGCTGTTCTCAAGAGCTAAATAGGATGAAGTGAGCCAATGAAAATTCAACTCGGGGAGCACACAGGAGCCAGTCCCAGTGCCACGGAGGTGGGGCACTGAGGCAGTCACAGTGTGGAAAAGGTCTTAAGGTTGATACGTTCCAGTGGCAAAGGTAAGAACTGGCAAATAGAGAAGCTGGAGCAGGAAGAACTGCCAGATACTTTGCCCTCTTTGCACTTCACGTGTGTCACTATTGAAAGAGTCAGTAACAGTTACAGCCAAGGAAGAAAAAGTATCAAACGCATTTGCTGCAATGCCTCCATGTCTGCCAGTTGCCCCCACTGGCAAGAGACACCTATTAGAGTAACAGCATGACCTTTAAAGAGTTGCACAGAGCTAAGTGATATTCAGGTTGTAAATATAACTATGTCTTTTTTTGTGTCATCACTAAGTAGCATGGGGTCTGGACGATAGTTGGTGCTCAATATGTGTTTGGTAAATTTGATTCTATTGAAATTGGCTATGTTACCAGTATCATTGCTGCAGTTGGGACTATACTCTTGGTTACTGGAACCTGAGGGAATGTGCAGTACCCATATATGGAATCACTGTTTCTTCCCAAAAGGGAGAAAATCAGAAAGCTTTTTTTCTATCAAAATAAGTTCAAAATAATGTCTTCAATACAGTAGCATAACTGAGAAGAAAAAAGTGATTGGAAAAGGTCCTAAGAAATATACCAATGAACAGAGTTTCAGCTTTTAGCATAATAAGACAGAATAGTATTTCCTACAAAACGGGGGTGCATTTCTCCACTGCGCAATCCACACAGATTCCCTTTCACACTGCCAACATGCCTATTAGCAGTAAATATTTTCATTATTCGATTAAGAGGAATTAGAACTATCCCAGGGGGATAGAACAATGGAGGAATGTCCACTTAGCACAGTTAAAATGGGAATCAGCAAAGCCCTGCTTCTTCCAGTAGAAAACTAACCATGACAGGTGAATTGGAAGCCATCACTAATAGGGGCCCACCTGGCATCAGGGACAGCATGAAGTGTCCAGCTGAAGGGCTGTGCCTCCTGGAGTTCTGGCAGATGGCCTGCAGGTGGTCAGGCTTCCATGAGGCCCTACTGCAGTGGAGGTCAGTGATGGCTTGTCGCAGACTCCTTTCGCTTCCCCGTGCTTTCCTAAGACTGAAGCCCTCACACAGCTCCTCTCTGAACCCATTCCCCATTCTACTCACTGTTTCCCTCCAGATCTCAGTCATCCTCCTTTCAAGCTCATGGGAGAAAGTTTAGCTAGATTTTTTTCATTCCCTTTCCAGTAGGGTAGCCTGGCATAACCTTTAGGTCCTGCATGCTTCAGAGCTATCTTTGTTATTCTCTCTTAATGAATCTCTTCTAACGTGAAAGTTTTTCCTTTCAACATTTATTTCTGTTGTGGACTCCAATAGCATGTGATGGAAGTCAAAACTCTCAACTTGACTCTTCTTCCTCTTTACGCTCCACTGCAAAGATTCTCACGCATTTCAAGGCACAGTGAATGCCTCCAGTGGTCTAAGAAGCATGTCAAGCACCTTCAAGGAAATGCTGAGGAGAAGTTCCCATTTCTTGGTATTATTTTTTGTACCATCTTAACAGATGGTACAGATAATCAGATAACCAGCATTTTACAAAATCTTTTGGAATAAGAAAACTTAGAAATAACATTTCTAAAGATTGCATCTAGAGAGAAGAGCACAGCCATAAGTAGGAAAATTTAAAAGCTGATAGGCATTTCTAACTGTTTGTAGCTAAAGGCATGCCCTGGTGGAGTAGCAGTTCCACTGCCTCCAGCCAAGAGTACAGTCCACATACATCCCAAGGACCCAGGCTCATGTCCTGGGACCAGGGTGAACAACCAAGATAGACAACTAAATAAAAATAAAATAACTGCTTCTTTCTCTCTTCTTGCCTATCTATCTATGTGCCTTCATTCCTGTCTATGCCTTTCCTTTAAAAAAATTTTTTTTGTGTGGCTAAATACTGAAGTTCATAAATCCTCATTCCCCTAAGCTTCTAAAAGAGAGAGGCCCAAGAGAGACTCAGGAAAATTCGAATTCTTTGCCACTTTCTAGGTTTTGCTTCAATTTTCTTTCAGGTCTCCTATTCTGGTTAACAGAGTTAGTATATGCATTTCTGAAAGAAACTGAAAGCACTGAAAGAATAATTTAACTTTTCAGGTTAAGGTCAAAGCCTAAGGTTGAGAATCCTATTGAATCCAATGAATTCAGACAACAGTAGTGTTGGTGGTAATAATCAGCACCTAACCCAGTAGGTAGTTTGGATTATTTCCACTTGCAGAACAATAAGTTTATATAGTAGGCCCATCTGTGCCTATCCACTTTTGACACCTCAAATGATAACGAGGCTGATAGCTATGAATCCCCTAGCATCGTATTATATGAGACAGATGGAAGAACAAAAGAGAAGAAGAAAAGAAGACAGCTTTTCAACCCTCTCTTCTCCCCGAATTCAGCTACATCCCTATCAGAAAAATCCCATTGTCTGTGACCCAAAGATTTCATGTTGTCTTTTATTCAAAGATCCTTTTACTAGACTTCATGGTAGTCACCAGCCACATGAAGCTGTTTAAATTTAAATCTCAACTACTTAAAATGAGATAACATTAAAAATTCACCTCCTCAGTCACACTACCCATATTTCAAGAGATCAAGAGCTACATGTGACAACAGGCTACTCTTGGACAGTGCGGATATAGAACATTCCCATCATTGCAGAAAATTCTAATGAACAGAGCTGTAAATCTAGACAATGGTGAGAAGGGAGAGGGGTTAGATTTCCTTAGAGCTTAGTGAGTGTGACCAGCAAAGGTAACATCGCAAAGTAGATTCAGACGGTGGTGATAGCAGGCATAGCGGTGGTTGTAATAATTGAGCACTTATCCCAGTGAGTAGGGGGTAGATATGGGATTATTTCCACTTGGGGAGCAGCAGTAAGGTATCTCCAAGCTTATAGAGTTACGAATTGTGCAGACAAGTTTGCATAGCGTTGGAGTTGGATTTTAAGAGTCCATTCTCTCAACCTCTATGTGGGATATAGGAAAAGATCCACAAAACCTTAAATAAGAGTTACCCGCACAAAGACTCTGGCTACAGATTCCATCAACTATTCAGAGAGAAGGACTCAGGCATCAGTATCAACACTCCAGATCTGTATTCTTTGTATTTGTGGATGTTGTTACGTTGTAAAATACATGTTCATTATTATCCATAGTCTCCAATAATCCTATAACTTACAACCAAGTCTTCCTAGGTTATAAGCACCGTGGAAGTGGGGAATACTGTCTATCTTTCACACGATTTTATCACCAAAATGTTAACACTAACATTTAACACAGTGTATGTTTATAGTAGGCTCTCAATAAAAAAAAAAAAAAAAATTGCATGAATAATGAGGGAATAAATAAAAATAATTTCACCAACTTTTACTATAGATAGAAATGGGGACTGGTAGGATCTGGTTATTAAAGTCAGGAGTTTGTTATACACAAATATTCAGGTGCTGCAGATACTCATGACCCTTTTCAGAATGCCTGGGCATTTGTTGATTTTGCAACTCTGCTTTCATTCTTCTCTCCTATGGCCTAGCATTCAAATATCCGTCTGGAGGATCATTTATTCCCCCGGCGTGTCATCTTGGAGTACTGTCAGTCAGGGAGAACTGCGCTGCTGTAGCCACATGACAAGCAATATGAGCTAAGAGGACTCTCCTTCCAGATGAGACAGCTGAATAAAGCAGCACAGGCAGAGACAATCAGTTGGAGCCATACGCTCCACTGTGATACCCGTAAAACTGTACTTGGGTTCTTGCACCAAGATCCTTGGAAATTTTCAAATTTCTGTGCTTTCTGAACCCATTCTTTCTGCTTTTTCCTTCAGGTATATGAGCCCGGTTAATCCTTCCCACAAAGGAAAACAAAACAAACATGTTTTGATTAAGTTAGCCATGTTGGTTCACTTTCTTTACACCAAAATATTCAACTAGTGCATCAGGGTGATTCTCCCTATTCGATGTGCTCAGTGTCCCACCCCTCTCTCAACCAGAAATGACTGCATCATTTGTGAGCCCCATACAGAATGAATATGTGGGGCAACTTATACAAAATGGAGGAAATGTCGTTAAAATAAAAGTTTTGTTTTGTTTTGTTTTGTGGTCTGTCTTGACTCTTCATGGATATTTTTTTCTATTTAATGTCATTCTAAGTAAAACAAAAGTGTAATTTAAAAGTTACTATCATAAATCTTACTGTTTACCTTTATATTGTGAAATTTCTGTTTTAAATGCAGGTATCAGAGAATCTAATTGATTTGCCAAATCACCTAAGTTATAGCATTTCATTCTTATTTCATAGCTCATGTATGCATACGTATTGTGTGGGAACACTGCACAGAACTAACCCACCCACTTGTATTTTACCTCTTAGTGCACGCACATTCCACCTTTGACTTACTGCTCAGTAAGGAAGGAGCAAAAGGGATAAGAACTGTAGACTCTTCCTTTCATGTCATCATTTCCAGCTTAAGTTTCAGGGATGCAACACAAATAAGAGAGAATATGATCAAGTTGCTTTGTTACTCATGTGTCTTAGAAATCATCGCCTTCTTTTCTGCATTCAAAGCAGGTTCTTGTCAAAATGGAAAACATAGCCTCTGGGGGCTCTCAGCACCCCAGTTTACTCAGTCAGAGACACAGTCTCTGAGCTCTGCATACTGTGACCCTGGGGTATTAGAAAGACAATAAGCAAATGGGGTAGGAAACAAAGCTGTGGTGATCATGCATATTGCTAAAACCTCCTTGGTTCATACGCCTACTCTATTATTCCATTGGATTTTACTTACAAAATAAAGTTCAAAGATAGAAGTTATTAGGAATTTCAGGAAAGTAACAGCAGAAAAACCACTTCTGGGCGTGAGCTCTGTGAAACTACACAAGTCAAACTCTACGATGCTGACCCTGATGACACCAAAACTTGCATTTGGAGAGATAGCAGCCAAAGACTGTACCCTCTGTCAACTTCATCAACTCCAACCCTGGAGTCTGCTTGGCCTATAGACCCCTCATTACAAGGAGGTGTCCCTGTATGGCAGCTTCACCCAGCTGTCTTTTCAGTGGGATTTGGGGAGAATAAGAGGAGATGGAGTTTCAAATAAGGATTTTATGTTTTTCCTATTTCAGTGCATTTAATTTAAAAAAAAAAACAACCAAAACTCTAAAATCCTAGTTAAGGATAAAGGGTAAGGAGAAAAATCCCTGAACAGTCTACCACTTCTATAGCTGCAAATGAAGGGAGATGTAAAATGGCAGGAGGGTATCCAACAGTGATGCTGAAAGAGGCCTTAGAGAGAAGCCTGCAGTCTCAGCTCTCATTACCAAAGCCCCTTTTGCCTTCCTCTTGTTTCAGTTAGGACGTGACAGCATCTGAGTCATGGAATCGTTTTTGAACTGAAAGGGAATTATGAGAATATCAGATCTAATGATCCAATTTCACAGATGAGGTTAGGTGACTTTCCTGAGGTCATAGCACTAGTTAGTAGCAGAATGAAGCAAAGACATTCATTTTTGACTTTTATTCCCATCATTAGCCACCGAATGTTTTCTCTGAAAGATAAAAGTATGTAGTGTATGATTTTATTTATATAAACTTCCTGAAATAACATAATTATAAAATATAGAGAAGTGATTAGTGATCGCCAAGTGTAAGAGATGGAGTGAAGAGTGTGGGATCCTCATGGTGGAAGGGCCTGGCCTTGTCAATATCCTGCAGATATTGTACTCCAGTATTAAAAGTGGCTCATTGAGGGAATTTGGGTAAAGTATTCACAGTCTCTCTCTGTATATTTTTTTGAACTACCTGTGAGTCTAGGGTTATTTCAAAATAAAATTTTAGTTAAAAATGAAGGAAAGATTTAAATTTCAACTTCAATCATTTAAGATAAATAATAAAGCCAAAACCAAACTGATAATTGAAATATCCTCTTACATGATCAACGGGAGGTTGTAACTAAGTCCTTATTTTGCATATTATTCCTGATATTTTATTACTATTAGGTTTTACTCTTCAAGGCTTTATTGTCATAAGCTATTTGACGACACTCTTCCAAAATGGCAAGAAGTCACAGTCCAAGATACACACATGGAAATGACATTGCTGTCACTGGAAACCATGAACATGTATGCCGCTCAGGTTCCAGAGATTCTGAACAGCACACAGCACTTCTAGACAAAGGTGGTTCATTTCTTCAGAATGACTCAATGGAAGAGAAAGAAATTTTTTAAAGAATGTCCATAAAACACAAAATCAGCCAACAATGATTATTAAAGTCATTTGGATCTGTCAAAGAGACCATTCTAAAGAGCGGGGAATGGTTATAATATTCTAAATGTGTCAGTCTTGCCTCAAATTATACAAATCATTAAATGATGATACCATATTTCATATTACAGAAAGACTTCATGTGGGAACTCATGGTTAGAGCTCAATCGTCTTTGCTCGTTTTGGGTCCACAAGTCTAATTAACACTGTCCTGCAATCAGGGCTATTATTTCAATGACTACTTCCTCTGAGGACCTGACATCACAGCACTTCCGACCCTACTTCTTGTTTTCAAGTTCACATAATACATCTTTTCTAAAATGTCTCCTTTTCTCTCATGAGAATGAAACCAGTGGTATTAGCTATCGCCCCCACTGCTTTCTTTGCAGATTCTTTTTTTTTTTTTTTTTTTTAATTCCTAGGCCTCTTTCTGGAATGAAAGCACTTTTTCTAATTTGCAAAGCCCTCCTTTCACACTGGAAAAATTGGAGTCTGGTACTAAGTGGAGGCCCTGTGACAGCAAGATGATTAGAAAGCACTTTGCTCAGAA
The DNA here is from genome assembly GCA_004363575.1 of Solenodon paradoxus. Taxonomy (NCBI): domain Eukaryota; kingdom Metazoa; phylum Chordata; class Mammalia; order Eulipotyphla; family Solenodontidae; genus Solenodon; species Solenodon paradoxus. The sequence continues at coordinate 375,739 of RJWH01000002.1, forward strand.
TTCTAATTCCCTGTCCCACTGTGAGCACAGGGATTACTCCCCAGAACATGTTCAAGGGTCTGCAGGAAAGTGCCAGAGCACAGGCCTCAGAGACAGATTTAATTTCAAATTCCAGTGCCATCAGTTTCTAGCCTTGTGACCTGGGACAAGTTAGCTGAATTCCCCTAAGCCTCAGTTTCCTCATCTATAAAATAGAAATATTAACATCTGAATTATTTTTAAAGGTTCAGTAAGTTCAGGGCCTCCAAGCAAGTATGCCCTTTTCTTTTTTGGGGGGGAAGTTCAAGGTAAAGAAGGATCAGACTGAGAGTTAAAGAAGACAGAAAAGAACACTTTTATAAAAGGTCAGGACCTGGGAATTATGTACCAAAAACTTAGCATGCCCACTGCTAAGTCTAATGAAGACTGTGGGACAGGGCCCCATGATGACCACATGTGAGGTCCAGTGTCAGACAGATATGGATTAAATCTAATCTTCAACCACATGCTAGTTGCATGATCTTTCTTCCTCCAGTAATTTAGGAGAATTAACATCAGTTTCAAAGGTCGTTAAGGAAGATTACAATGGATAGTATTTGCAAATTACCTAACCCCATGCCTGGCATGTAGTAAACTCTCAATAATTGAAAGCTGGTTGTATTTTTAAATTAATATTGGTAGCAATTAGATGCCAGTTTTTCCTTAAAAAAATTCTTCATCTTTACAGGCCCAAATGTTCTCATCTGTAAAATGGGTACAATTGAAGTTACTTCAAATGACTATTGCTAGAATTTAAACAAACTATTTTAAAACAAACAGCAATAAACTTGGTACTTAGGGGGTAATCAATACATGTTTCCCTCTTGTCTGCTCTGACGACCACACTAGTTGTTGAAGACTATGCTCTTGACTTTCTGAAAATGTACCTTCATTGATGAATATTCTTTCTTGTACCTACTTCTCAGAGCTTCTCAGCATTTTTCTTCACCTTTTTGAAAATTTGTTTTGGGGATATGGTTTTTTGTTTTGTTTTGTTTTTTGGGGTTTTTTTCCTATCATTCTCATTGCTGGTCCTTGGTGTCGGGTTGTTGATTACCTGGGAGATATGACTGACACTTGCCAGGAAGACCCTCCTTACAAAAAATATCTCTTATCACAGATGCCACATTTCTGCTATTAGAAATTTATTTTACCATGTTCTTTTTACAACAGAAATTCATCTTGATAATTCAATTAGCGTAAGTTAAATCTTTCCTTCTCGACAACCAAACCCAGTGTCCTAGAGGGGACTGGGTGACATAGTAAATAAGGATGTAGACATAGAAAGGCTTTATGAGCAAAGGCAGATAAGGGTGGTTCTCAAAGGGCAAAATCGTTATTTGCCTAGTGTCTTAAAAGCAGATCAAAGCCTTCTAGAACTAGTTTCTATATTTTTACTCTCTCCTCTCTCAACTCTCTTTTCATTCTATCCTTTCTTTTCTCCCTGCCCTCTCCCTCCCTTCCTTCCTTTTCAACTCACATTTCTTCAGTCCACTTGAACAACTATACCTGCTTTCTCCTTTTCTACTCAGAGTGTTTTAAACTGTTTCTTAATTCCCCTTCTTACTTTCAGATACCATTTGTATTGCATTTGCAATCCATATGCTGACACAGCACCATTCTCTCCCTCCTTTTTCCCATTTATATCAAATACTGTGCAGAAAATTCATCCTGCTCAGTGTCAAATGCCAGATCCACTTTGGATATGCATTATTTTTGTTCAAGGTAGATTTTATCCCCACTGTCTTTCTCATAGCCCTCACCACACACACGCGCGCGCACACACACACACACACACACACACACACACACACGTTCCTTATCATTACCTGACCAATAAATCAAGAAGTTGTCTACTCTTTAGACATGTGTAGAAGAGATGTGTAGAAATATTAGCTGGTGAACGCTGAATCAGTTCATAGTGAATTAGTGCTCCATTCCTAGGAAGCATGGAGGCTTATCTGATCAGATTTCTTCTCTACCCACCCGAAACTTATCCTAGGTTTTGTATTTGTAAATTTAGATGAACAATTTGACTAGAAACAGATTTCTTAAGTTTTCATAGTCTCTAGTTTCTCTTTAGAGCTGAATTTTCAACTAAGAACAGTCTTTCCTTCTGATAATTGGAGAGATTCAGGTTCAGGGAAATAGAATGGACTTACAACTGAAGAACAGACAGCTTAACAAAATAGTATTCTTAGAAATATTAAGTGAATCTGCAGTTGCCACCATGTAAGTCCAATTTAATCTAATGCAGACTTCAGTGTCTACTCTGGAGCTGCCTGTCAGTGGACTGAGGATCACACATGTAATGTATAGGCATTTGGAGAAACATTTCTTCAATAATGGGCCCAACCTCCAACACCAAACAAATAATTCTTTGGGACACCAACAGTGAAGTGCTCTAGGATATAAAAGGTGTGCTTTTGTGTCTGTCTGCACTCACTGGACAACAGTGGTGATCAGTGCTACAGTGAAGTGTTTTAGAAATAGTGCCATGATGAGCAGGGAGCAGGAAGCAACTAACCCTGCCATGGGACACCTCCTCTTTAAAGGAAGGTTGTGTGTCTTACTAATACTCCTGATACCTGATCCCCCAGCACAGTGCATGTAGCCTGCACTGAACTGAGTGGATGTTGTTAGCTAAGCCATGCTTACTGAACAAGTTCAAGAGGAATGGATTAATGGTTCAAGTTACAATAAACCTGTTATCACAAATCACAATCCATGATATAGTCTGATTCTACACAGATCTAGGATCAATTTAAAGGCAGAGACAGTAGCGAGAGAAAAATTTGCCTTTCTTCCAGACTCTTGTCCATTTCTTCCTTTTGAAACAGTACTATACTTGTTCCATTTATTTGGTGTGTTGCTTCACTGGATGTGCATTCAATACAGCATCACAGACTATGAGTTAAGATGGTCAATTTATGTGCAACCAGAGAGATCCTGGAAAGCAGTCATGTTGCACCGAAACAGTTTTGTCCTGACAGGAGGCCATTAGCAATGAGCTCCACCACTCCCAGAAGATTTGCCTTTCTAGTCTTACAACACAGTGATTTATTGGAGCATCATTTCTCCAGGAACCCTGGAGAAAACTCAGGAATTCTAATTTCCATTCTGTTTCTTTCCACACTTGGCTTTGGGGTCTTACACAGGTCACTAAGGCTTTTTGTGTCCATTCAACAGGTCCTTGCATTTCTGTTTTTATATGTGTTATCTCAACTCAAGTTAGATGTCATCATCCTTATTCTACAAACTCTTTCAATAGCAAACATTTGCTTAGTACCAACTATGTGTCTTTCACTATTCTAGGTGCAGCAGATCATTAAATTTATAACTCAGAGAAGATTTCAAGTGAGGCCATTACCTATACATTTTTCAAATAATGGAAATAAGGTAATTTTAATCAATCCTCAGAGCAAGTCAATAAAAAATGAGATGGGATGGAAGACATAAAGCATCTTCCTAAAATCACCTAAAACCTAACAATACCCCCAAGAATGATATAGCCGACAATCTAGGAGAAGCTGAGGAGAAGCTTAGAGCTCAAAGCTACTTTTGTCTTTGGCATATGCCAGTTGGAAGAAACAAGTTCAAAACCAATTCATGATTTTGAAGAAGAAAGAGAAAAATAAACTCCAGGACCTGCCCAATCTGAGGAGTCTAAAAGTACTTCCACAATAAGTTGGGTCATCAAAAAGATAGAGTCTCAAGAGTTAACCAGAATAAACCAATCTTGCTGTACTTTCAGTCCAAGTTCATGGTAGTACGTCAGTCCAGAAACCTGAAAGCTTCAATGTTTCTTAATATTGTTTGACATTGGTATTACTTCAACACCTGGCAAAAACTAACAAAAATCCTCTTTGGAGAAAGTGTCATTTCCTTCTGCCTCCATTTTTTAAAAAATACAATGTCAAGTATAGAAATATAATCAGACACCAGGGAGATAGGAGTTAGCAAGTGTATCCTCTCTACTCACAAAGATCTGATATGCTTGAAAAATCAGATATGACAATAAAATGGCATATTTTCTTATCATGTTTAAAGAAATAAGTATTCTAGAAAATATCTAAAAATAATAAGAAACTATAACGTTGCATAGCAGATTTTAAAAACTAAACAGAACTTTTTAAACTTAAATTATGACAACACACTAAAAACAAGTTATATTTAAACCATGTTAAATCAAGCTGAAGAAAGAATTAGTGGACTGAAAGATCAGACAATATTGTGCAAAATGTAATGAAAAGCAATGTAATGCAGAATATAGGAACAAAAAGCCAAAACACATAGAAGATACTGTGAGACTGCTGAATACAAATTTCACTCAGAGTCCCAGAGGAGATGAGAGGGAAAGAATGGGATGAGAGCAATATTTGAAAAGATAATAGTAACTTTCAGAAATGTGGAACAAAACTCAACCTTCAGAACTTAAAATTATATACCCTTTCCTTGTGTTTGGAAAAGCTTTGAATCTCTTGACCCTGGTCTTCCTAATGTTTGGCATTTTACTTTCTTTTCCTCCTTGTACTGTTCTCATCTTTCTTGGTACTGGAAAAAAAATATCTGTAATATCATTAGTCCTCAAAAGAATGGTGATAGTTACCCAATCTCTTACGGAAAGAAATGTTGCCTTAGTGAGTGACTCACTGAGAGATCAGTGCTACAATGATGAGTTTTATAAACAGTGCTACAGGGAGCAAAGAGCAGGAAGCAACTAACTCTGCCGTGGGCACTTGAAAAGCTTTCCCCAGATGTTGGCACTTCAGCTGAATCCTGGTGAATCTTGAGGGATGATGGGGAGTTTGCCAGATTAATAAGGTGAAATGAGCATTCTAAGCAAAAAGAAGAGAAGATGCACAAGTCTCAAAACATTTTCATGAAATGTGTATAGAAAGACAAGCAATTCGGGTGACTGAAAGATAGTTCATAATAGGAGAAGAGAGAAGTTCTGCTGAACAATTGAGATGGCACTAAAATGAAAGGACCTCCTCTTTAAGGAATTTGGTTTTATCTGATAAGCCAGTCTTTCTCAAACTTGAGTCCATGGACCCTTGGGTAGAATAGTCCTCCCAGAAAAGGTTGTCCCCCTATTTTGATGAAAATCTAAACACAGCAAAATAGAAACAAATGAAAGCCCTAAAATGAATACGGATATATTCTCAATCATTTCGATTACAACCTTATTTGCTGCCCATGGTTACATTGTCACCTTAGAACCAATGTGGGAGTTGAATACTCAATAGAGTCCATTTTGCAAATCAAGGATCACACTGACTATAAAACTGTCAATAATAGTAGGACCCCCTGGTGTAGTAGAGATTATATGCCTCATTTTAAAAAGTATTCAAATCTAATTTTAAAAGAAATAACTCTGCTGTCCAAACAAAACACAGCAGCAGCACTTTTTAACCCTGACCTTAAGTGACAGTTTTCAACTTTTAATGTGTTAGTAAGTATATTTGATTGTATGGAGTTACATCAACACATCCTAATGGCAAAATGACAACTACCACTGAGTTCATTGTATTCATGTTGGATAATTTTGCCAGTTATCATAACAAAAGCTTTCTTTCTCATTGGTAATTGAAATACAACATATTTTCCAGAATTTTATTTTTGTTTCATTAATCAGATGACAAATGGAAACTGTCATGTGAGATCTGAAAAACAGAATTGCATAGGGAAATGAGGTACCCTTTAAACACTTTTGGTTTATAGCAAATGATCAGAGATAAATGTATTAAGTAAATACTCTATTTATGCCAAATAAAGTCCAAATAATATCATGGGATACTGTACAAAGAAGCTTATGTTATAGTTGGAATATATTTTTTCCCAGATTTCAGAGAAAATGGAACAATTATTTGTTCCATAGATTGATGGTCAAGTCATTTCAAAATGCTGTGAATGAGGAACTTTCCTTATTTATTGACATCTTCCTACTGCCACTGCATTGTAGCCACGAATATTTTTTAACAAGTACAAGAAACAAAAAATAACCTCAAATATTATTTTCCCACTCACAAGTCCAGTAATAATCCATATTCATTTAATGGAGATTTAAGCATGCCATAACAATAATCTTATCTTCAGGTGAGCAAGATGGCCTCATAAGGATCAAGGGACAGCTCATTGAAAATTGTCACTTTATGATTATTCCACAGGCATAATTAGGATAAGTAGGTGACTATTCTAAAATAGTAAACAAATTTGTGATGTGACTTAGCACCGTTAGAGACAACAATGTTAGGTAAATATTACTGCCCTCCTCAGTAATTTGAAATCTAAGATACATAAACAGTGTGTGTTGGGTAAGTGGGGGGTAGGGAACCCTTGTGCTCAGGCAGCTGAGAGGCTTATGTGCAGACCACGTATAAAGCCCAAGTATCCGGGTTCATAAAAAATAAAGATGCGTCCTCCTTCTGTCCCTTCCTTCCTTAAAATGCTTCTTCCTCCTCTTCCTTTCTTCAAAACATTTTTAAAAAATACAGAAATGGATTAAAAACAGAACATAGAACTGTTAAAAGATACAGCTTTATCTTTCTGCTATTGATATTTCACATGAAATTAATGTTGTTAATTAGAATTTTTTTGGTTTTATAGTTTTTTTTTTATATTTAATTATATATTTATTTTTGGATTTAGATTTGTATATTATCTCTGAAGAAAAGAAACTTTTGCACCTAGTGTTATGTTTCTACAGATACTGTTGATTAAAAATAAATATTTTAAGTCAACACTAAGGATCTGAAAGAATCTTCTTCATTTAAAAGAAAAACATAATTATAGGTTCCATGTTGCTCGCAAAGATTTAAAAAGGGGTTAGGTAATAAGATTTTCATTTTAAATTTACCCTCAGACAGCATGATGTGAGGATTAGAATGAAAAGGGGTGAGCTCCAAGCCAGGAGTTCTGCTAGGAAGCAGTAGTCCAGTTGAGAAGCAATCACAATTTTAACCAAAGATGTTGCTTTAAGGTACAGAGGAGCTGTAAGAGACCAAGTAGGTCTCTTGTGACTAACCTCTTGTTATGTACAATGATTTGGGGTATATTTTACAAGGATGCATGGACAGGGTTAAGGGATAATCTTTTTAGGATAAGAGGGTAATTTACCAGCTGAATGAAGAAGCCGAGAAAAGGTGAGTGTCTCAACATTTTTCCACA